>CM044006.1:7632378-8017378 GCA_024085815.1 Flaveria linearis | reverse complement strand
TATCGTCGCCACCATCATTAAATATATTATGTTATATATAATATTAACGTTATTAATAACATTATTTTAAGATACAAATATCACTAACTACATCCCTATCATTAATATAACTATCCGATTTACGTCGTTTTCAACCGAAACAAATTTGGGAACTCGAGGGCAAAGTGCAGGGACCAAATGTGATAATTTGCTAAACTAGAGCTGGGTATAAATACCCATATTCCAGCCCTAGCCTTCATTCATCTTCTTCTTCTCCACTTTCTTCCTCATCCTTGCACCAAAACCGCCCCGTTTCGTCGCATTTTCACCGGCTAAACCTTGGCTACAGCCGAGACTACTCATTTCTTGCAGGTAGACGACCTTAGTCGTCCCTTTTCCTTGCTTGTTACTTCTGCGTTTTTAGGGTTTCGGGTGCTCAGGTTCAACCCGAGCACATGAGGTCGTGTGGGTGCGTGTGTTCCCTTCCTACGTGTGCATCTTGTTTAGATATGTTAGATAAGTGTTTCTGGAAGTCCTTGTGGCGTGAAACTCGTGCACGAAGCAGCCGGATGCTGCTCTGCACTTCTGCAGTCGCGATTCTGCTGTTCACGCGACTGGGTCTGCCGTGCGACTAAGCCGTGCAACTGGGCGAGTCGTGCGACTGAGTCACGCGATTGGGTCTGTCGTGTGACTGAGCCGTGCGACTGGGTGAGTCGTGCGACTGAGTCATGCGACTGAGTGTGTGTCGTGCGATTGAGTCATGCGACTGAGAGAGTCGTGCGACTGAGTCATGCGACTGTGTGTGTGTCGTGCGATTGAGTCTATGCGGATGAATATATGCGATTGTGTGTGTATCGCACGATTGAATGCTAAGTCGTACGAATGAAGGTTTAGTCGTACGAATGAAGCTGATTCGGGCGAATGAAGGTTGATTCGTACGTATGGATGTTGAGTCGTGCGATTGAGTGTTGTGTGGTACGACTGAAGGCCGAATCGCACGAATGGAGGTCCATTCGTACGAATGTAGATGATTCGTACGAATGAAGGTTGATTTGTGCAGATGAGTGGTTCAGTCGTGCGTCTGGTCCTGTCGTGCGATTGGAGTTGCTGTGTGTGATTTCCTCTTGTGTGCGGTGTGTTTGTCGTGTGATGTTAAGGTGACATCGACGCGGTTGCCATTGCTAATGACAATCTTCAAATTAACACTATCAAATTCACTGAAGTTAAACCAAATCGAATAAACTTAACATTTTACAACTAACAACAATCGATTTGTAACATTAATGTTTGCTAAGTATTTCTCTAACAACAATGACACTTCTACACAAATATCATCGACAATGGCAACGTTTCTGTATTTGGATCTACATAAGATCCATTGTGTGTGTTTGTGAGTGTGTGTTACCCGCGACCGAACCGATACGACCCGACCCGACTAAACATTACTATTAACATTAGGCACATCATTAATGCTTAACATAACTATCAATAGGTGTTTGACTGTTCATTTCATACAACGTTTGGGAAGCTTTCGTCATACATACTTACCACTTAACCAGTGAGTTTCGTGGCCCTTTTATGCTTATACAATATTTCAATCTTTTACAAACATGGGGGAAAAGTATGCTCACCCGTTTTCTATGGTGTATAATTTACATACAATTTACATAGTTGGAATCAACGTGATACTGTTTTGTGAGTACTTATCTGATACATACATGAGTTGTTGTGTGGTTCTTTCTTACAACCATTTAATTCCAGTGTTGGAACCGACGAATAGGTATTGGTAGTACTACTAGGTTGACACCCTCACCCATGTCAGATGGTTACGAGTTGGTACCATCATTTGTCAGGAACGGGCCTTGGGTGAATATATTCTGACAAGTTACTGTGTGTACGTCATTAGGTTTGGTTGTAAAACTCATGGTTATGTGATTTTGTTTACTTATAACTATATGCACGGTATTCCACAACAAATACTATACAGCATCAATTACATGTTTTCAATTTAAACCTGCGAGCTCACCAATAATTTTGTTGACCATTTTGAGCATATCTTTTCAGGTGACAATGATAATTGAAGATTTAGGAGTGCTGGCTTAGTGAAGACCCTAGGATGCATTTTTGAGACTGAACATACTTGACAAATAATTATTTTGAAACATTGTTGTAGTCTATTAAACAATTATCATTCTTTTGGATACTTGTTCCCGGGTTGTGGGAATCACATTACAAGGATACAATATTTGGTTATGTGAATCAATTACAAGTTCTGTGCTTATAACTATGCTGTCATGAATATTGACTAAACACGACACAAGTCTCCATTTGTGTCGAGTGTCGTCATGACACGCTTTTATCATCAATTACATATATTGCATCTCTATTGTTAACAATGTTTTATGACGATCCCGTCTCGCTTGCATCCCCGTGTTTCCGCTCTCAGCGGGGGTGTGACACAAAATATATATATGATTTAAATTACCTCTTCGGGAATAAGGACAGGCATTTTCCCAGGAGATATAATCTCGAATATTTGAAGGATCACGATGCCAGTCAACCTTCCGCTTAAAGATTACACGAGCATTATTATTTTTTTTAACAGCTAGAAGAGCATTTATTTATTGAAAGAAATATAATCGTTGACTGTTATAGATCTTCATCTGGCATGTGAATACTTTTAAAAATGGAAGTTAACACATTGAAAAGAATCAAAAGGAAAAAATAATGTATAACGTGTTATGTGGGCACGTCGGATTTTGTCCATAACAGTTAGACTTGATAACAGTTTTTATTTAGTAGTCGTTATACTGTTTATGTTTATTATGTATAAAGTAGGGTTCGTTTAGTAACTAATTACAATTCTTATTAAAGACCTATGTCGGTGGAATACAGGGGTATGTTAGGTATTTTACATTGCAAGTGATACGTGTTCTTTACCTAACCTTTCACCGCCTCTCAGCATCATCATCATCATCAGCGACATCTTCATCTTCTTCATTCTGCAACTCCACCTTCAAAGCACAGGTCTACACACAGGGGAGGTGCTTGATTTGGGTCACCGCAGGCGTGCCACCGCCGTTGCGCCACCGCCTATTCGACAACGCCGCCGGGTTTCTTTGGAACCCTAGATGGCAATGCTCTGGTTGTGGCAAATCGGGCTCGCCGTTGGGTTCTTCAAGAACCCTAGGTGGCGATGGTCCGATAGATGCTCATTGAAGACGTTGATGTGGGTGTTGATGGTCGCGAAGGGTTTGGGAGGTTGAGGGGAGGTGCTTGATTTGGGTCACCGCAGGCGTGCCACCGCCGTTGCGCCACCGCCTATTCGACAACGCCGCCGGGTTTCTTTGGAACCCTAGATGGCAATGCTCTGGTTGTGGCAAATCGGGATCGCCGCTGGGTTCTTCAAGAACCCTAGGTGGCGATGGTCCGATGGATGCTCATTGAAGACGTTGATGTGGGTGTTGATGGTCGCGGCTCCTGTCGCCGGTCGTGACATCTGTTGTCTGTGGAGTTTCGGTTTGGTTTTATCTGACCTAAGACATGCTCCAGAGTCAAGGTTGCCTTGGATGTCTTTTGGTTTTGCACGTTGATCTTTTGATACAACGTTAGTGTTTCTAATGGGCTGTGATGAGTTCATTGACCTGAATAAAAGTTGAATGGGGACGTTGGCTATGTGTGATAGGGTTGGAGGATGGTAGGTTATAGCCTACAACCCGCCCTGCAGCCATGGTTGACTCATTGCTTTGCGAACTCTGAGCCTAACAATACACCAGGTAGCTGTTGATTTAACCATCTTTCGTGTCTCTGTTGCTCTCAACTGTTGTTTCTTTGTGGGATGTTATGTTCGAAAAAATCATTCAGTTCTCTATGTATGCACCCGCCTGACTACTGTTACCTAACTGTTTGTGTGTTTGTAGTTGATTGTTGGTTATACAACTCTATTACATTATATAGAGGTAAAAAGTGGTTCTTGAATGCCTTTTGGCTTTGCATGTTGATCTTTTGATATAAAGTTAGTGTTTCTAATGGGCTGTGATGAGTTCATTAGCCTGAATTTGTGTGTTTGTAGTTGATTGTTGGTTATACAACTCTATTACACATTATATAGAGGTAAAAAGTGGTTCTTGGATGCCTTTTGGTTTTGCATGTTGATATTTTGATATAAAGTTAGTGTTTCTAATGGGCTGTGATGAGTTCATTAACCTGAATAAAAGTTGGATGAGGACGTTGGCTATGTGTGATAGGGTTGGAGGATGGTAGGTTATAGCCTGCAACCCGCCCTGCAGCCATGGTTGACTCATTGCTTTGCGAACTCTGAGCCTAACAATACGACAGGAAGCTGTTGATTTAGCCCTCTTTTCGTGTCTCTGTTGCTCTCAACTGTTGTTTCTTTGTAGGATGTTATGTTTGAAAAAATCATATAGTTTCATTAAGTTCTCTGTGTATGCACCTGCTTGACTACTGTACCTAACTGTTGTATGTCTGTAGTTTATTGTTGGTTGGTAGTGTTGGTGGATGGTGGTTGTGGAGGCGGTGGGCGATCGGCTGCTAACGCTGCTTCGGTTTAGCCGGCCTAATCGTGGCTATTCCCTCTTGCTATGATGATGACTGTGGTAGAGGTGGTTTCTTGGCGTGGCAGACTTGGTGATGGCAAGTGTGGTATGCTGCACTTCCAACTTGAGTTGCAGCCATAGTAACCAAAAACCCAGATCTTAGCAAATTACTTCATGTTTTGAGTATTATGCTTTGATTTCTTACTTACTTTATTAACGTATTTCTATGCGTTTCTAATAGAATAATTATGTAAACAATTTAGTCTTAAAGTTTGTTTTATAAAAGCCCACGAGCCCTATAGGAATTATAATTGCAATCTGAGCCGTTTTTATTTAGTCTTAAAGTTTCTATGAATCTACTTTTGTTGATCAGATTTTAGCTTATGGTTTGATATCTATCTCATCAGCTGGTGACTTGCAGAGGTAACTTCTATATTGAATGAACCATTTACGTGTTAACAGCTGTTGTTGATTGTTTTTTTCCCTCTTATGCACTTTCTGTTTGGGCATTCATAACAGCTTTTGTTTGGTATTGGCTATTTGTGTCTAACTAATATTTGTATGAATCTACTTTTGTTGATCACATATTGGGTCGTGTTTGATCTCAGAGCAGCGTGAATTGAGTAGTGAGTCTTCTTTCTACTCTACTTTTATAATACAAAGTTGACTCACCCCTTCATGTATGTGAATTTTCCAACCATTGCACTATTATAATTGTCTCTGTTCTTATAGTTTTTTTCCAATTTCATTTACGGTTACTTTGAGGTTATAAGTTCCTGTTTAATTTCAACCTGTATTTGAATTAAACCTTGTAGTGTCTGTTGCAAATATTAGAACAACAATTCCAGACTTATTGTGAGTTATTGATTCTCTTTTGGTTTTGAAGATGGTGGCTTTAGATATCGGGTCTTTTTTTGTATGTTATTTATGTTCATGTTGACGACTTCAAACTCAGTTCACAATGTTCTTGGATTCATGGTTACATATGTTATTACATATTTTATTTCCTTTGAGGTTTGTATGGTAGTTAATGCTGATGTTATTACATATTTTATTTTCCTTTACAGCGGTGTTGTATTTCAACAGCTTCAGTGTTTGACGGTTTGTATTCCTTGCATAACCAGGTATGTCTTTAGCCCATATATGTCGTTTATTATTTAGTAATGTGAAATTACATAGTTTTATCTGATATATTTGTTGTGTTCAATATGATTTTAAGATTGCTATTTCGTGAAGAAAGTAAGAAATATCATAACTAAATTGAACAACAAAACATACTTGTTACCACCTTATGGACTAAACAACATTTCAAAAAAGGTCCACCAGCAGGAAAAAAGCCAAAAGACGACTAAAGACTTACAACAACAACCTTTTGAAGTTGCCGATACCGCCTAAAACGCACAATGCTCCAACTATTTGTTAATACATGATCTCCAATCTATAACACTCTTTTGAAGTTCAAGGCAACCAAGTGGAAAAAGGTAGTAATCTATAACACTTGATATACTCTTTTGAATGTAATTGATAGCCATGTCTAAACAGTTTATATAAAAAAACATGATATCGCGCAACGCGCGATATGGTTCCCAACTTTGATGACTTCTGATAAATAAAAATTTGAAACTAAATTTAACTTTAATACTAACAATTTTATTGTGTCAATTTAAAAGATTACTTAACACTTGCGTCTGTTAGACATTCAAAAAATAACCCCGCGGCAACGCGCGGGTTCACTTCCTAGTTATAATTTAAGAACTTTAAAACTTATTCTTTTTAAATTTAAACATCTATAATTTTTTCATACATCATAACTTGTTTTAAAAAAGTTTACACTTATTTTATCACTCATTTAATAAACTTATTCCAATTAATACATTAAGTAATGCATATTATTAATACATTATTAACTTGTGAGATTATTTAAATCACTACATTATATGTTATATTACCAATGAGTCGTAGATCAACTGCTTTAGGAGGAGTCACCTTATGACTTTACAAAGTGAAGGTCATGGGTTGGAGTCTCACTAGGTGCAATATGCTCCAAGTGGGCTAATGGTTTTACCACAGTGGGCCAAGGGTTTTACCACAGTGGGCCTTTGGGTGGTGGGTTTCCCTTAAAATGGTGAGCGAGCCGGGTCATCAACGTTGTCTGTGTTCGCGAGCGTGAGTGGTCTTTCGCCAATGAGTTTACCCAGGTGAACGGGCTTAAAAATTATTTGTTGATCGGTCAAAAAAAACTACATTATATGTATATTAATTATAAAACTTAAATTAACATTTAAATTTAATAACAAGTACTATTTTAGTTGAAGCTTAACTGTATAATTACTAAATACTTATTATTATTATTATTATTATTATTATTATTATTATTATTATTATTATTATTATTATTATTATTATTATTATTATTATATTATTATTTTATTTTTATTATTATTATTATAGTTAAATTTAGAAATAAGTATTATCTTATTGAATACTTAACTATATATTTACTAAATACTTTTAAAATGATGATAATGATAATAATCGATATTAATATTATCTATACTATTACATAAAGCATTTGATGAAAACATATTTGTAATTTTATTTAAAATCTAAGACAACTTAATATAACTTTTTAGTTTCTAATTTGTGCATATTTAATAAATTTCTCCCAATTATACATTATTTAATATACATTTATTTTAATGAATATTTTATTTATAATACTTTAAATTAACATTATGTCAGGATCTCAGCCTCTCGTGTTGATCAATTAGATTATGTTTGCAGCGGATTTAGCTTATTAATTAGCAATTAACGCAAGAACATAAAAGATATTTCAAATTAAAGCATGAACATAGAGAGAAGGGTTTCTGCAAAACAATAAATGTTCTATTGGTTCGCACGTTTCGGCAATTAAAACAGTATGGTTACCCATCCTTTTATAGCCGGCAAAAGGATGGGCATGATGTCCTTTTTCTGACATCACTGAATATTCAAATTACAACTGACAAAACATAAAACTACTGAAGATGTCAACAACTGACATCTTCTTACAAAAGTTCCTAAGTACTGACAAAAGTAAACTACTGAAACTATAACAGCTGAAGAACATTCTCTTCAGCTGTTGTACAACTACTGACACAAAATAAACTTCGGAAAAAGAAAAACCACCACAACAACTGAAGAGGACTTCTTCAGTTGTTGAGACAAACTCTGTCTTCAGTACTTGGTCTTCAGACTTGGCTTCTGAAGATGAAACTTCGGAAGATGCTACTTCGGAAGGTGTAACAACTGATGACTTCAGTAGATATCATCAGTTGTTGTCTTCAGTCTTTTTCTTCTGACTTTACTTCGGAAGATAGAACAGTTTCGGAAGATGTAACAACTGATGATCTCAGTAGATATCATCAGTTGTTGTCTTCAGTCTTTTTCTTCAGACTTTGCTTCGGAAGATAGAACAGCTTCGGAAGATGTAACAACTGATGATCTCAGTAGATATCATCTGTTGTTGTCTTCAGTCTTTGTCTTCAGACGTTGTGCTTCGGAAGATCTTCAGTTCTTTAGATCTTCAGCCTTTTGATATCTTCAGCTGATAGATCTTCAGTTCTTTAATCTTCAGAATTTGTCTTTCAGACTTCATCATCTCAGCAGAGAGCTGGCACTAAGATGCTCTCGAGCCTGACATTCAAGCAAGAGAACACAATAGCTGATGAGAGTCCTCAGTTCCTCTCTGGCCTTCCGGCAAGAGAACACAATAGCTGATGAGAGTCTTCACTTGTTGTAGTGGCATGTGGGACTTAGAGGTTTTCCTGATCTTGGCTCATTGGTTCTTTTGGTCCAACAAACTCCCCCTGAACCAATGCAGCCAAAACCTCTAATTATTGGATGTCCCACTTATTGGTGGCATAAAAATTGGTCTATTTCCTCCTAGATCAGATTAGGAGTTGACCCAGATAAGCACTGGCCAGAGGTGTAGTCTCAAGTGTTTGTTTGGCTAAGTATGGATGGAGCTTGTCTTGGGGAATTGGACACAAAGCTATTACCCCATCCATGAGATCTACACCCCACGTACAAGCCGGTAGGATTCTCGGGTGTAGGCCTGAAGAAAGATCATTTGTTCTTCTTTGGACATGTCTTCAGGCTCACCTTCGAATAACCCCTCCCGACCGTACACCTCTGAGAGATACTTGACCTGTTTCCATTTTTGAGCTCAAGTGTTGTGATTTGCCTATATGCAAACTCATCAGGGTGTAAACCCTCTAACAACAAAGTGAGCTCATTCCGATGAAAATTCTCAAGCTTCTTATAGACCAGACCCTTCCTAACCACCCTATTATCTAGCATTGAAAAGGGTGGTTGGCCGGCTCTATAAGCTTTCTCGAATTCATCTACTATTTCCCAGGGTGTTATTACAATAGCCACAGAGACCTCTTCATCTACGATTCTCTTTAGTTGGCTTTTGTATCTCACAGGCATGTCCTTCTTGACTATCCTGTGAGCCACCCTTGGGTCAGGCCAAGTTCTCACCCTCTCCTCTTTTATATTGAAAGGTTTGTCTGAGGGTGAATAACCTCAGAGCTTCTCTCTGCATATTTATTATAGAGGTCGAAGCAGCATAACATTTGTCAATGCTTTTCAGCATTTCCTCATCATGTCGCTTTTGCTGCTCCTCCTCTTCTAACTTAGCCCTCACAGTGTCCTGCTGTGAGGTGGGAGTGATGGTTTGTGATTTGGCTTTGGGTAAAGGTATAACTGCTGAAATAGGCAAGCTATCCTCCTCATCCTCCTCTTCTTCTTGCAGCCTCAACACCCTTCTCTTCTTCATCAAGGGTGGATCATTGGCTGTGGGTTTTGGTGGTGAAGGGGTTGGTTTTGTGGGTTGTGGTTTGGTGGTTGGTGTGGGAATGTTGGCAGGCACTGCTAGCAGCCTAGAGATAAGGGCTGGTTTAGTCAGCTTGACTAGCAGTGTCCTGTTCCCAGCACCGGCTTCAGATAGGGCCTCAGCGACCAGTCCCTTGGTAAAATCACCAGCTGAACAGATCTTGGTGGTTATTGCCAAGAGTCTGTCCCTGGTCCATGCCTTAACATCAAGGACTGGTCTGCCCAGGTACTTCGAAGTGAACCTACTCATAGCCTCAAGTTTTTGTCTTTCCTCTTGGCTAAGAGTAGTCCATCGGTACTCAATCTCCCTCTTCTCCATATTCCTGATCTCTTGATCTAGCAAGGCAGTGTCCTTGTCAAAGCCTTGCCTGAACAGCTGTTCAATGACTTTGTTCATTGAACGGGTATGTTCAGCATCAGCCTCCTTGACAAGGGCTGCTAGATCAGGATCAGCCACCTTCTTTCCCTTTCCCTTATTCTTATCAGTGACACTGAAATCCTTTTGGATGTCAGTCACTTTTATTGCTCTACCTCCCTCTCTTTCCTCTTCCCCTTCTCCCTCACCTTCCCAGTCTCCTCAACCAACTCCCTCTCAACCACCACCTCTTTCTCTGCCTCTCCCTCTTCCTCACCCTCTTCCTCTTATCTTGCACTGATGTCTCCCCCTTTTTGGGTGCATTGGTTGGGGTTTGACTATCAGCAACACCTTAGAAACGGCAACCTCCACCAAGGGTTGTATGTATGTGGGAAGCCTCTCATCAAGGGTCTGAATTACTATATTTTGAAGTATGGGTGTGATGAGAGGTAGGGATTTCTGGAAGATAGCATCCAGCTGCTCAGGGGGTTCTGACCCTGAGAGCTAGTGCCAGAAGCAGGGGCTGGTGGCCGAGTTTGTAGGGTTGGCTCAGTGTTTGTGAGACCTTCGGGTGAAGGTGCCATCTGTTGGGTAGTGGTGGCAGATGGACTTCTATCCTGAGTCATCTGAGCAAGCAGCTCTTTGAGTCTGCTTATCTCATCCTCTAGGATAGTGTTTTGAGCGACTACATCATAGAAGAAGCTCAGGTCATCATCAGCATGAGCTGAATCACCTGACCTCCTGACATTGTCAGGATGAACATGTCCTGAGTGTGGCTCAGTAATGACATGTGCCCCTTGATCTTGGTACTGGGGACTTCTGGCCTCCGGATTGGATCCATCATCGGCCATTGCCTCTGGTGAGGTCTTATAGATGTTACCAGCTTCACCCTGCTCAGATGTTGATGCAGAGGAAGTGGCAGCCTCACCAGATTGTTCTCTCTCCCTGCCACACTTGGAGAGTGAACTGATTCTCTGTGCTGTGGGCTCTGATCAGCACTTGTGCCCACCCCTCTTCGGTTGGAGTCTCCCCAGTTGTAGTAGGTTTCTGGGGAGAGGGTGGAGTGCTAAGATCAGTCAGCACTTTGGCTATTGCCAATGTTGGGCTTAGTGGGGCGGTCTCATCAGGAGAATGGCTAGAAGCAGTGTGCACATGGGGAGGACTGTGCTCTTCAATGGTAGTCTTCTCAAGTGAGATAGACCCCAGTAATGTGGTTGCCCCTATATTGGCTACATCAGGCTCCTGTTGAGAGGAAGCCTGTGCGGTTGTGGTGGGTGGAGTCGTGGTACCTGCTGGGAGAATCGAACCAGCGGCACATCCTGCCTTTGTGTGCAGGGGCATCCTCAGGGGACTCATCTCCCTGAGTAGCCTTTGTTGGCTTCTTTTTGGCTTTTGGCTTGGTGGGGACTTTGGATTTGGAGGTGGAGGCTGTGGGTTCCAGCTGCGTGGGTTTTCGCAGCCGGCCAGCCTGTTTGAGTGTGTGGTCGGTGTTGTGCCTGGAGTATACCTCGGCTTGAACAGCCATGGCAGGGACCCCAGTGCCAACTAGTCCCTCAGCCTGAAGCTGGTATTCGATCATGGCCATTATGAACCGTGGATATAAGTTCCAACGGTTAGAAAAAGTTTTGTGGCCATGTCCTTGAGTTCCAAAAATAAAATTCAGAAAATTTAAAGGTTGTTTCTCAAGGATAGAATACAATACCTGTTGCCACCTTGTGGACATCTGGTCCCATGAGGAGGTTTTGGGAGCCAGACAAACATTTACCATGTGGAAGATCAATCGTTGAGGGTCAGGGAAATGTTTCTTCAACAAGGTAGAGGCTGAGAGGTTACCCTGATAGTCATGAGATGTGAAGGAGAGATCAAGGGTACCTTTGGGATAGGAGGTTGGGTGAGTGGCATCATCCAGCTCTAGGGTTTGGCGTAGAGTAGCTGGAGTGATAACCACCGGTTTTGCCGTTGACGGAGGACCGGAGAGAGACCTCGCCATCATGCTCTCCAGTTGGACAGTCACATTTGTCCAAAACTCCGTCAAGGAGTCGGTGTATATGGTGGGGTTGATGAGAAATGCCGTTTTGTATGGGGAGTCGTGCATGAGATCGACGGCATTGTGAAACTTGGGCCATAATGGCGATTTGGTGAGTATGCGACACAGTTGTGTCTAGGCTTTATGTGCAAGGACGCCATTAATGGTGTGTGTGGAATTTCAGAGGGTTTGGTAAGATTAGGGCAAGTGAAGTAAATGCTCTGAAAGTAAGATATTTATAGGGTAGGCTAAAGGTTGAAAGAAAACTCCTGAAGGTTTTGGTGTTAGTCATCAGTTGTTATAACACCTGATGACGTGGTTTTAACCTTCAGTGTTTGTAACTTCCGAGGACTTGGTATTAGTCTTCAGTAGTTGAAACTACTGAGACCTTGGTTTTGTCCTTCGGAAGTTGTAAACGTCGGAAGAATTACTATCTTCAGTAGTTATGAACTACTGATAACCTAGTAGTCTTCTTCAGACGTTGTAACAACTGAAGACTTGGTGTTAGCCTTCAGTAGTTGTAAACTACTGAGATCAGTAGTTGTGAACTACTGAAGACATGGTATTGCTTCAGTTGTAAACAACTTAGGACTTGGTTTAGTCATCAGTAGTTGTAAAACTACTGAAGACATGGTTTTGTCCTTCAGTTGTTTGATATGAAACAGCAGCTGTTGTTATCAGCTGATGAGAAATTACTCATCAGCTGTTTCCGTCAAATCAGTTGTTTCATACTAGCCTCCACACTTACTCATCAGCTCTTTGGCTGACTTTCAGATGTTTCATTGACCCTTCAGCTTTGGAGAATATTTGCCTTCAGCTCTTGTGATCAGATGTTCACAAGTGCTGATGAAATAGTCTTCCGAGCTGGTGAACAAATTTTGCAGTACTTGTGTAAGATTACACATCAGTACTTGTGAACAAAATTCGTTCTTCAGTACTTATTTATTGAAAATCATACATCAGTAGTTGTAATCCACTCACTACATCAGTTGTTTACAATAATTAAGTACATCAGTACTTTGAGTTATTTTAGTCTTCAGTAGTTGTGAAAGAGCTGAAGACTAAATTACTCATCAGTACTTGTATTTGACCTTTGCTCTTCAGTAGTTGTGAGTTTGAGAGCATCAGCATAGGTCAAATCAATCAAGCTGCAGCATACCAAGCCTTAGTACCAAATTTTGGAATGTGGCACTATCTAAAGGCTTAGTAAAAATGTCTGCAAGCTCATCAGCACTAGGTACAAACTTAGGATCAATCAGACCTTTCTCATAGCAATCCCTGATAAAATGATGTCTGATCTCAATATGCTTGGTCCTAGAGTGCTGGACTGGATTCTTAACAATACAAAGAGCTGAAGCACTATCCATTAATAATGGAGTCTTAGTCTCAGTAATGCCATAATCCAGAAGTTGGTTCTGAAGCCAGAGTATTTGAGAGGTACAACTTGCAGCAGCAATATACTCAGCTTCAGCAGTGGATGTAGCAATTGATGTTTGTTTCTTACTCTGCCAAGAAACTAAACAATTGCCTAGGAATTGGCAACCACCAGAAGTGGATTTTCTGGTGACTTTGCATCCTGCATAGTCACTATCAGAGAAAGCAACTAATTTGCATGAATGCCCAGCTGAATACCAAAGTCCTAGTGATTGGGTACCTTGCAGATATCTAAAGATCCTTTTGACTGCAATCAAATGGGATTCTTTAGGTGCAGCCTGAAATCTAGCACAAGCACATGTTGAAAACATGATGTCTGGTCTAGAAGCTGTAAGGTACATCAAGGACCCAATCATACATCTGTAAAGGGTTTCATCAACCGCTTTACCTTTCTGATCAACATCTAGTTGTGTGATGCTGCTCATGGGAGTAGAACAGGGCTTACAGGATTGTAAATCAAACTTATTCAGCAACTCTTTGGTATACTTGGACTGATGGATGAAGATTCCATCATCCAGTTGTTTGATTTGCAAGCCCAGAAAGTACTGTAATTCTCCCATAGCACTCATTTCAAATCTCAGCTTCATAAGCTTTGTAAATTCATCACACAACTTTGGATCAGAGGATGCAAAGATGATATCATCAACATAAATCTGAACAAGGAGCTTATGTTGTCCCACAGTCTTGATGAATAAGGTTTTATCAATGGTGCCTCTAGTGAACTTGTTCTCTAGAAGAAAGGTTGAGAGTGTCTCATACCAGGCTCTAGGTGCTTGCTTCAGCCCATAAAGAGCCTTATCAAGCTTGTACACCCAATCAGGATGTTTATTGTCCTCAAAGCCTGGTGGTTGACACACATAAACCTCTTCTTTGATTTTTCCATATAGGAAGGCACTTTTGACATCCATTTGATAAACCTTAAGACTGTGAAAGGCAGCATAAGCTAAGAATAGTCTGATTGCTTCCAGTCTGCCACAGGTGCAAAGGTCTCATCATAATCGATGCCTTCCTCCTGTGCAAAACCTTGAACAACCAGTCTGGCCTTGTTCTTGACAATTTGGCCCTTCTCATCTGTTTTGTTCCTGAATACCCACTTGGTGCCTATAGCACACTTACCTTTGGGTAATGGAACAAGCTCCCACACTTGCTGTTTCTTGAATTGAAGTAGCTCAAGCTGCATAGCTTCCACCCATCCATTGTCTCTTAAAGCAATATGATAGTTCTTTGGTTCTTGCTGACTGATGAAGAGAGCATAGAAACAAAAGTTGGACAATTGATTCCTGGTTGAAACTCCAGCATGAATATCACCAATGATTTGTGAAGTGGGGTGATTCTTGAGCTCTTGATAAACTATGATATCTGTGCAAGTGTTTGTAGACCCATCAGCAGCAACAGATGGTGATGGAGATTCCTGAAACCATGTAGAGGATGGCAGCTCAAATGAAGTAGAGCAAGCAGAAATCTCATCAGCATTTGTAGTGGATGGAGCTGCTGAGGCTACAGGAGCATCAGGTTCAGTGGAATTAGGCAGGTTGTCACTGAACTTGAAGAGGTGAGTACTGACTTCATCATCTTCAGTACCACCAGGTGGAGATCTGTTGACAGGCTCAACAGATGGAGGTTGATAAGGAACATATTGCAGTATGTCCAGATCAAACAGCTCCACAGGGTTTTGTGGAATCTTGTCCTTTGGAGATTCATTGAACTTAACATGCAAAGTTTCTTCAACCCCTTTGGTTCTACAGTTGAAGACTCTGTATGCTTTGCAAGTTGATGAATAACCAACAAAGTACCCTGCATCCACCTTACTAGCAAACTTATGGAGTGGGATTGCTAGTGTTGAGAATGAAACAAGGACACCCGAGGCTCTAAAGAATGAAATAAGAGGAGCCAAATGATGAAGAACTTCATAGGGAGTCTTCATCAACCTCTTATTTACTAAGACTCTATTCTGTACATAGCAAGCTGTATTGACAGCTTCGGCCCAAAAGGTCAGTGGCAATCCTGAGTCAGCCAACATTGACCTTGCTGCTTCAATGAGAGTCCTGTTCTTTCTCTCCACCACTCCATTCTGTTCAGGAGTTCTAGGAATGCTAAACTGCCTTCTAATTCCCTTGGACAGGTAGAAGTCATCAAGTGTGTGGTTTCTAAATTCTGTTCCATTGTCACTCCTCACACACTTGACCTGTAGGGAATACTGCTTTTCTACTTGTAACACAAAGTTCATTATAGTCTTTGCTGCTTCATCCTTGGAGTGCAAGAAGAAAGTCCATACAACCTGGAGTAATCATCCACAATTACCAGGCAGTATTTCTTCTTTGCCAAGCTCATAACTCTGACAGGACCAAAGAGATCCATGTGCAGAAGTTGTAAGCAGGCAGTGGACTTTGGTTCTTCTATTGAAGGGAATGAAACTTTGTGTTGTTTTCCTTTCAAGCAAGCAGTGCAGTCATCTTCACACTTGAACTCCTTCAGAGGCAATCCTCTTACTAAACCATGGCTTATAAGCTGATTCATGTTCTTGAAATTAACATGACCCAACCTTCTATGCCATAGTGTAGACTCTTGAGGAGATGCCTTGGAGAATAGGCAAGGATGGCCTTTTAGATCCATCTTTTTGGAAAGATCTAAGGCATACACTCTTCCTGTCCTGTTGACCTTCAGGAGAGTGTGTTTATCCAATGCCTTGTCAATCAAACTCAGAACTTTGGATGACAGAATCCTACAGTTCTGGCTTGTGAAAAGGGCAACATGGCCTTTGTCACACATTTGACTGACACTCAAGAGGTTGTACTTGAGATTCTCCACATGGTTAACATCATCAAACCTTATTTCCCCGTTGGAAACAAAGCCTTTTCCGACGATGTAACCCTTTGCATCATTGCCAAAAGAAACAAATCCCTTCTTTCCTTGAGAGTAGTCATTAAGAAGGGAGCTGCTTCCAGTCATATGCATGGATCCTCCACTGTCTACATACCAGATGCTTCTATGGCATGTTGAAGAACCCTGCAAACACAACCATGTGTTAGTTGGTCTTGGAGACCCAAACCTGCTTGGCTTGGGTCTGTTCTCAGCTACAGGTGTAGCACTAACAGGTGTGTTGTGAGTGACAGCTTGAAGTGAAGAAGATGGTACAGAAGAGGAACCCTTTGGCTTGGACTTCCATTTCTGTGGTTTCAACACAGGAGCATCTAAGTGGTTGACTCTTCCCACTAGTTGCTGAACCATCATCACCAATTGTGTCTGATTTGTGATAGGGCTTTCAGCTCTTCAGACACATTGGAGTTTGCTGATGATGAGTTCCTATGTTGTACCATCTTTTTCCGAGCAACCTCAGCTGTTGCCTTAGTAATCCCTACCTTCTTGGATTTAACTTTGGCCCTAGGGATTTCAGGCTTGGATGTTGCCAGTACAAACTTGGTTTCAAACTCATTCTTCATTTTATTGATGCTCTCAGTAATTTGCTCCTTCTTTTTGAGTTTGGAGCCCCGTTTGTACCAGCAATCATCAGTAAGATGATTGAACAAGCCACATATCTCACATGACTTTTTCTTCATCTTATGCTGATCATCAGCTGAAGAGGATTTAACTGCTGAAGACTTGTTCTTCAGCTGTTTGTCATCAGTACTAGCAGTTTTCTTCCTAGTGCCTGCTTTCCTGGTATCCTCTTTAGCTGTCTTCAAACCTTTCCTACTGTTAGTTTTCTTCTCTTTAGTGCTAACAGTATTTGAGGTTTGAACTTCAGATGTTGTCACTTGCTCTCCAGTACCTTCGGTACTTCTAGTGACAACTTCTGAGTTGATCAGCTTTTTGGTCATGTGACAGTCTATCTCTGATGATGCTGATTCAGAGGATAGTAAGTCACATGATGAGAAGGATTGGTTACTGCTCTCCCCATCAGATTCAACTTCTGCTCTTGAAATGAAGTCTGTGGGTGGAGCAGTGTGATTGTAACCAATGCCGAACTTCACATTGGAAGCAGTTTGCTTGCTAAGAAGCATTTCAAAACCCTTGCATGATTGCACCCATCGATCACACTCAACTTGGGTGGTTGCAAGAGTTTCCTTGAGATCTTTGTACTTCTCAAGAAGTACATCTTCCCTAGCTTTAGCATCTTTGATTTGGTAGTTAAGCTTGTAAATCTCATCATTTTTATCCTTTAGAACAACCTCAAAATCAGCTTTTCTTTTGGAAATAGTGTGCTCAAGCTCAAGATTTTTATCTATTAAAGCTACATTTGCTTCCCTAATAGAAGCAAATGCTGCTATGCATGACTCTGAACAAAGCTTGGCTTTTGCCTCAGTGGATACCTGAGATGAGGCATTAGATGATGACCCTTCAGCAGATTCAAGGGCCATCAGAGCAAGATTTCCAAAAGGTTGGTCACCACCATGTTGACCAGCACCTTGAAGTAGTGGTTCCTGACCAGATAGCTCTTCTGGTAGACTACTCCAGTCAACAGCTGTTGGGGTGAAAAAGCTTTGTTGTTGAGGTTGTGTGTGATGATGAGATTGGGAAGAATGAGGCTCTGGAAGAGCATGAGGTGGTTGAGCCGGGGGTGCTTGAGTTTGACCAGGCTGAGGCATGTAGTAACAGGGGTAAGAATAAGGCATATGACCCTGTGGCACAAAATAAGCAGGTGATGCTTGTGCTTGAGATGGATGGGGAGACTGTAGGAAGGTTGCCCTTTGTGCTGTGAGCTATTGCTGGGAAAAGTCACAAAGGGTGCAGATGAGTTAGATCCAGATGATTTACACTCTCTTGCAAAGTGTCCAAGCCTTTGGCACTTGTGACACCTCAACTTGCTCTTGTCAAAACCAACTTTGGTTTTGCCAGAGAGTCCTGGGAATTTCCTACCAGTTCTTTTGTAGAACTTCTGAGAGCGGATATTTATCATTGCCATTTGGTTCAAAATATCCATCTCTTCCAGATCATCATCTGGAATGCCCTTCAAATCCTCCATCAGAAAACACAAGTTGTCACCACCTCCTCCTGAACTACTGACACCAACAAAAGCTTGTTCTGAGTTTGTAGAGAAATCAATATGCTCATCATAAGAACTTTCTGATGAAGCATATTCTGACTCATGACTTATCAAGGCAGTATTACCTTGGACAAAGTCATCAGCAAGTTTGCAAGAAGATGACAACTTCCTCTTTTGCTCTACCTCTCTCTCAAAAGTAAGTAGTTTCCCATGAAGTTGGGTGAGAGATAGAGTGTCAAGGTCAGCACTAGAGCGTAGGACAATGGTATATGTGTCCCATCTCTCAGGCAATGACCTGAGGAACCTGTTGTTCATCTGGCTTTTGGAGTACTCTTGTTTAACCATCTTCAGCTCAGAGATTAAACAAGAGAACCGCTCAAACTGCTGGGTCAGAGTCTCACCCTTTCTATATGAGAAAGTCTCATAGTGTTGGGCAGGATTTCCCTATTGTTTGCTAAGACCGAATCAGTTCCTCCAAATTGTTCCTTTAGAGCAACCCATAGGTCATGAGCAGACTCATGATGCAAGAGCCCTGAATATATCTCGTTTGGAATGGCCATGGCTAAAATTCCATGGGCTCTAGCATCAATTTCAAACAGCTTTAGATCTTCGTCCGAATACTGTTCAGGTTTCTTTGCAACCTGTTCATTAGATTCCGGGACGTTCACCATAGGCTTGTATGGCCCATGCACCACTGATTTCCAACAACCAGCACTGTTGACAGCCAAGTGGTGCAGCATACGTCTTTGCCATATGTTATACTCGTTCCTAACCAGCATCGGAGGCTTGGTTGCGGAACCAGTATTGTGAGGATCATTAGTTGGTGTTGTCATCTCAGGTTTTAGTCAAAAACAAGTTTAAACCAGACAAATGTGACTCAGAACCACCGAAAGACCTCAAGGTTTTGGCCGGAAACAGCAGAAACTTACTCTCTATGACTAACTCTTGCAAATTGCTAATTCGATCAAACTGAGAGATCAAAAGAGCAGTTTCAAATGATCAATGGTAAGATCGATCAATGATTAACAAGCTCTGATACCATTTGTCAGGATCTCAGCCTCTCGTGTTGATCAATTAGATTATGTTTGCAGCGGATTTAGCTTATTAATTAGCAATTAACGCAAGAACATAAAAGATATTTCAAATTAAAGCATGAACATAGAGAGAAGGGTTTCTGCAAAACAATAAATGTTCTATTGGTTCGCACGTTTCGGCAATTAAAACAGTATGGTTACCCATCCTTTTATAGCCGGCAAAAGGATGGGCATGATGTCCTTTTTCTGACATCACTGAATATTCAAATTACAACTGACAAAACATAAAACTACTGAAGATGTCAACAACTGACATCTTCTTACAAAAGTTCCTAAGTACTGACAAAGTAAACTACTGAAACTATAACAGCTGAAGAACATTCTCTTCAGCTGTTGTACAACTACTGACACAAAATAAACTTCGGAAAAAGAAAAACCACCACAACAACTGAAGAGGACTTCTTCAGTTGTTGAGACAAACTCTGTCTTCAGTACTTGGTCTTCAGACTTGGCTTCTGAAGATGAAACTTCGGAAGATGCTACTTCGGAAGGTGTAACAACTGATGACTTCAGTAGATATCATCAGTTGTTGTCTTCAGTCTTTTTCTTCTGACTTTACTTCGGAAGATAGAACAGTTTCGGAAGATGTAACAACTGATGATCTCAGTAGATATCATCAGTTGTTGTCTTCAGTCTTTTTCTTCAGACTTTGCTTCGGAAGATAGAACAGCTTCGGAAGATGTAACAACTGATGATCTCAGTAGATATCATCAGTTGTTGTCTTCAGTCTTTGTCTTCAGACGTTGTGCTTCGGAAGATCTTCAGTTCTTTAGATCTTCAGCCTTTTGATATCTTCAGCTGATAGATCTTCAGTTCTTTAATCTTCAGAATTTGTCTTTCAGACTTCATCATCTCAGCAGAGAGCTGGCACTAAGATGCTCTCGAGCCTGACATTCAGCAAGAGAACACAATAGCTGATGAGAGTCCTCAGTTCCTCTCTGGCCTTCCGGCAAGAGAACACAATAGCTGATGAGAGTCTTCACTTGTTGTAGTGGCATGTGGGACTTAGAGGTTTTCCTGATCTTGGCTCATTGGTTCTTTTGGTCCAACACATTAAAATATATACATTATTATTTATTTATTTATAACTTAAAACTATATGATTTAAGTATTATTTTATTTAAACACTTAAGTATACTAGAGGTGAAACCTGTGCGGTGTGGCGGGGATATAAATTTATTTTAGGATTGTGTTTTTAACTAACTCTATTATATTGTGCTAACTCTTACTTTGCTTTTTTATTTGATTAATGTTGGATATCAAATCTATCTATATTATTATGGGGATGAGCAAATTTATAAATAACAAGTTGTTTATGTATAATCACTTGTATCAAATGTAACAAAATTGTTCTTAATTGTCTTAAAATAGATTAAAATTACAATGTTATCCAAAAGTTATATTATGTAGTAGTATAGATATAGATTTATTAAAATAAACCTAAATATAATAGTTTTGTTTTAAGTTTAATTAGTAAATGGTGGAGTACAAGTATTTAAAGCTTAAAAGAGGTGTAATACGAATAATATTATGATATTACACATTAAAGTTTGCAACTCTTCATATGTTATCTTAAAATTAATGTAAAATTACAAATTTAGTCATTGTTTCTCTATTATATAGTAATATAGATATAGACAATCATTAAATATATACATAGTTATACAAATAATAATACTCAAATATATCAACGTTTAAGACTGGTCGAAAAATAGGCTTGATAACACCCGACGCATCACTATTTATAACATATTGAAAAAATTGTGAGTAATGAATGTATAGGTTTTCTCAATGTTATCATAATAGTTTTATTTTTCTTTAAACTACTAGAAAAGTACTTTGTTGTTATATAATTTTACATTTAACCCTTTATTAATTTTTTGAAACTAATTATAATATTTTTTCTCTGTTTTTTTTTTTCAAATTAACATCTATTCATTTTTTATTTTTTTAAATTTTATATTTAAAACTTTAAGTTATGTCAAATTTATTTAATCATCTGAACTTTTTATAAATTTGATAATTAGGCCTTCAAGTTATGTCAAATTTATATTAATCACCTGAACTTTTTTTAGTTTTATATTTAAGCATTCGAGTTGTGTCAAAAAAAATTTTTATCAATTTAAAATATTGCTCGTTAATTATAGTAAGGTCACCATTTACGCATTCGTTATTTTTCTTTTCTGTTTTGATGTATTTATTTTTTATAGTATGTTTTTCTATTACACTTTATTAACAGCGTTTCGTGCGTAGTTTTTCAGATAGTTAGTATTAACGTATAAATTATCAGAATTATATCTTTTAACTTTTATAACCCCGCTACGTAGCGCGGGTCCCATCCACTAGTATAAATAAACTATAACAATTAAGTCTTAACTAACACCTACGTTAAATCATCATTAATCATTGTCATTGAGGTGATTTAGTTTTAAATGTCACCCACAGATCCTTTTCTCAACATATATCCAACACTTACCTCCAATACAAATTTTGTTGTTTTCTCCTTTACGCACGCACTTTTAATCACCTCTTTCTCTAGCTCATGTTTCACAATAGTCATTGTAATCGTTCCTTCATAAATTTTGTCACCACCTTCTCTATGTGATGAAAGAATATTTTCCTAATAAATAGAAGGTACACAAACTACAATTAATCTAATAACCCAAAATCAAAATACAATGTAAATATAATAAACATTAGTTCATATATGGTCTTTCAAGGACCCGTATCATTATACAGGATCACATAACAAAAGGAAACACAAGAGGTAAAATAACATAGTGAACGGTAGAGACAAAACATACAAAACGAACACATAATGACAGGTCTTAGGTAAAAAAGTGGGGTTTTTTTTATGTTATGAAACGATGTTTAATACTTTTGAATCGCTTTCCATTGTAACAAACTATTGTTATTACATTTACAAGCAAACGTCATTATATAACAAGTTCTTTTAGAAAACCAGCTTATATTACGAAGGATATACGTGTATTTTGTAGTAGTGTAATGTATAAGAGAATTTTCGTTGTGCAAAAAAAAAAAAAAGAAAGAAATTGGTTTGTATTAAATGGTTTGCATATAATTAAGAAAAAGAAAATTATAAATTAATCAAGTTACAATTATTGGATCATGCTAATACTCAATATTATATACAAAACAATAATTCCTTTGATTCTTTTCTACTAATAACCCTAACGTTTAGTTCCATAATCTCATAATCTCCACCGTAGACCAAATTGATATTTTGTTATTATTTTATCAACCCATTATTATAATAATCTCCTTATGATTTTAAAACATATTTTTAAGTTGTTAAATCACATAAAATATATGTTGAAAGTTGTGACAACCCTAAAAACTCCAGGTGAGAAAATATTTAAAGTTATCATTATCACAATTACTACGCCTTACATGTATGTATGTATATATATATATATATATAGACACACACACACTATGCCTTTCATGATTTAATCCTTTTGACGTGTACAACGGTTGGGGCGAAGTTGTCACACCCCAACTTTGACGGCGGAATCGTCGAGGCGTGAGAGTTACGATTGTTCACAGCCACATAACGCTATTGCCTGAAACATGTTAAAAATAAAAGGTCAACATAAAAATGTTGGTGAGCATTCCATAGTTTTCAATACACAAGTATATATAAAAGATGGCAATTCAAGTTATAAGTCAGCGAATAAAGTGATTAGGGATGTTATGAACAATGCAACAATCAAACCTCGACAATGTTTTACAAGTATCAAACGACGTTAATATTCTATTAACGTTAAAGGTATATATGATCAGCTAAGTGTACTGGATCAACCAAGCAGGCTTGTCTTACCCATAGATCTATGACTTCGCTGGGCTAGCAATAGTTAATGATTGTACATATAACGTCATAACATGGTAACCACAAAAGTTTAACTAACCACAACTCACAAGTAAATTGCCATAAGTTTACAAGTCTCGAATAAGTTTATAAGTGCAATGATATAAGTTAACATGTTTCACCCCAAAGTGTGAAAATAAGAAAAAGGGGTATAGAAATACTCACTTGGTCGTCAAGTATACATTGGATGATTAACAGAAATATAAGCGACGTTCCAACGAATTCTTTTACAAAGTACCTAAAATATATTTTTATAAGGTTTAAGTTTAATAATAAAATTAACGTTCTAGCGTGAATTATGGTTTTAGGATCTTTGGGGTTTTGTGAATTATTTTTAACAAGTGTATATCAATTAGTTTTCTTGGAAACAATAATTCTTGTATTTTATATAATGATGCGAGATAAAATAACGTTTATAATAATAAAGTTTAATAGCTAAAATAAACACGTTTTTATCATAATTTATACTTGTTATTTGAACAAAATATGATTTAATAAGTTAAACAATATTTAAAATCAATTCTATAGAAAAATATGAACTAATTATTTAGTTGTCTTAAAAGATAATAATTAAAATAAATAAATAATTAAATAAAGAATGTTAAGATAACTTTCAGAAAATAATTTAATGGTTTTAAAATTTTTAATGTTTGTAAAACATTTTTATAATTTTTAGATATTTTTTCAGAATTTTTAAAGGTTTAAAAATGGCCCAAAAAAATAGTGAGGTTGCCGGGGTCGAACCCGGGACCTCTTGGATATTGAATGGGCGCAGAACCGGTGAACCAAGGCCGCAGCCGCGGTTAAGAGATGGTTTTTAATTCTTTTAAGTTCAATCTAGATTAAACCCCAATTCCCATTCGAGCCCTAGGTTCGAATCCACCAAATTGAAGCTCAATTCGATTTTGATAGTGTCTGTAATCATGGGGCTTTTGTTCCCCGTGATAAACCGAGTGTGTGGGTGTATAGAATTTACCTTATAATGATGAATTGATGTTGAACACAATAAGAACAGTCGCGACCACGGTTGGGTATGATTCGAGGTGCAAACTTCGTTGATAATCAAATTGGTTCTACACGAAGTTTCTATTGGGAATGATGATTAAAAGCCCTTTATCAATTTCAGGTTTCGAAGCTCGAAAGAAGGTGAACACTTCAGTTGCAGGTCTGACGGCTTCGAGTGTTCGAATGGATTGGTTCTGGTATGTTTTAGTTGGAATTGAGAGTTGGAATTGATTTGTAAACAGATAATGTTCGATTCGGTTGATTTAATTTAATTTAAAGTTAGTGTTTGAGTGGGTTGTGAGTTGGATTTGGATCCGAGATAAAAGTGGGTTTTATAGCCGTTGTTGACTGATTCAGACGCATATTTTCGTTGGATACCTGTTCGAAATGGATCCAAGGATTTACTCGGTCAAGATGTGGGGTTCGAAATCGAGTATTTTGAACGATTTTGACCTCGCCGGAGATCGCCGGAGACTCGCCGGAGTCCCGACCGGAAAATCGAGGGAGAGGAGAGAGAGTGCAGTTGGGTTTTGAAAATTTACAAAACTGGTCCTGCGGTTTCTCATTTATTATTTCATGCTATAACTTTCCTTTTAAAGTTTCTAAATTTACAAGAATGACCCCTGGATTATTATTATTATATATTATTATTATTATTATTATTATTATTATTATTATTATTATCATTATTGTTATCATTTTATTATTATTATTATTATTATTATTATTATTATTATTATTATTATTATTATTATTATTATTATTATTATTGTTTTTATCATTATTATTTTTATTATTATTATCATTATTATTATTAATATTATTATTATTATTATTATAAATATATTTTTATTATTATTATTATTATAAAAGATTAAACGCCGTGAAATACGAGATGTTACAGTCTTCTACTTTAGGAAATTTCGTCCCGAAATTTGTCCACGAGGAGGCTGAGACGGAATGATGAGGACGCTTCGATTTCAGTTGGTCCTCCTGTTCCTAGGTGAATCAGAAGATGAGCATGAAGCCATAGATAGATTATAGTGATTCTCTTTTTTTTTCTTTCTTGGTGCAGTTTGTGTTTTCATTTTCTGAGGTTCACTTTGATGAACTTTCGGGTTTTGATAAGGTATCAAAAGAAGAAAATTCATCATCGATTAAGCTGACCGCTTTAGTGTTTACTTTATGTGCAATGGCAGAGCCATTAGAGGTAAAAAGAGAGTCTAAAATGTGTGGCTTCTAGTTAACATTATAAGCTTTCACGTTGATTAAGAATGAACGTTAATACAAGATGTTACCGTCTCCCCTACTTTAAAGAATTTCGTTTCGAAATTAAGAATGAACTTAAATGAGCAAAAGAATTAAAATGAAAGATAAGTGTTCAAACTAACAGTGATTGACGTTTAATTACAGATGAAACGCTTCACTTGATGGAATCTTACAAGATTCTTGGCATAATACATGCCAATTTGAACCCTATCGGTGAAATGTGAGACGTTTTGAGATGAAATGTGGGAAAGCGATGCCGAGTTATCATCGTATATTAGACTTATAAATCACAACTTCCAGAATATAATTTCATGGTAAGGTGATGTCTAGATATCAATAAAAGACCAACAATGGTAAGAAATGTTAACCGTTGGAATTTTAAGAATCCTAAATGTCACCATATGAAACGATCTTAACGCATATCTTGTGAATATGCATTTCTCCTTTGACCAACCATCGGTCTAAGAATAATACGTTATGCGAAGATCTTGGAATAACTTTACAACTATGGTTAAGAATTTTATTAAGAACAGAAAATGAATCAATCATTCAAGATATCGATCGATGTTTTAACGTCATACCATGGTATACGAATATTTGAAACAAATACAGGTCAATTTCTCGACGTTGTGAGATAATGGGTCGAATTGAATTTTTAGCCAATCAGTCTATAATGCACCAATTGTCATCATGACATTTAAAATAAGAGGCACCTAGTGGATGAAAAGTTAAACAGGAGATCTACGGGAACACGGAGGTTAGGTTTTGTCATAAATGAAGGTGAAACACTTGGACACATACCAAGTTACGTCTTTTCCTTTATGCCAAACCCATGACTACAAGTTACGAAGGTTTATGAACCATTATATCCCATCGCAGTGAGGATAATAACAAGTCTTGTTGTTCAAAACCAAGTTAGAATTTCAATGGTTTTCAAGGTTAAAGATTCAAAAACGATTCAAGAAATGATGCAAACAATAAGAAAGGTATTTGTAACCATGTTTTGCAAGGTAACAATTTTTCCAAATACGGATCGCATACGTAATTCATCAAACAATAAGAGAGGTATTCGATAATATCTTTATTTGACAAAGGATTGTTTAGAAGGATTATACTTATGGGTTTGATGATATCTCAATATGAAAGTTGATAAGTAAGGAATAAATGGTTCGATGTAGTTAGATCGAGTCAAAACATGAAGATAAAGAAATCGATTTAAGAATTTAAGTGCTCCAAGGTTGGAGTCAAAATCAACCTAAAACGATCGGGTTTTCTTTCAAGTTCAGAGATCATGCTTTGGCTTGATAGGTCAAAACACTAACATTGTTTCACCCGTCAAGTTACTACATGCTTCTCGTCACTTGGTTACAACCATGGTAAGTTGAAGATCAAGAAATGAGAGTAGTCATCAAGGTGTGGTTTTCACTCCTAACTTGATGGTGTATTCCCAAGATATGACCACTAACTTACCAATCAACCAGTTTGATCCCAACCAATTGTTGTGGATTCACGTGAATAAGACGTGGTAACTCACCATTAAGGTAAGGAAAATCACTCCTATCTTAACGGTGAAGTTCTTACAAAAACAAAATATAACAAAATGAACTTCTTCATCAAAATCCAGAATTCACTCCTATTTGATGAGGTCGTTCCATTTGAGAAAATGCCATCCATGAAAATGAAATTATCATCAAGGTATGGAATTCACGCCTATCTTGATGATTGAATTTCATAATAACAAGAAAACAATCAAAGATTAACATTTGTCACCAAAGTACGGGTTTCAATCCTATTTTGACGAGATCATGTCATTTGTGAAGTGCAAGTTCCAATGAGAATAATTGAAGTCAATCCTTAGGATGGGGAAATCATCCTAATCCAGAGAATGAAATTTCATAAAAACACACAATTAGAAACCATTTATCAAAATGAATAGAGAATCATCAAAGTAAGGGAATCACCCCTGCTTTGATGAGTTAGAATTGTTTAGGAGGTTTGAGTGTTCTTAGTCATAGATTGACTTACAAATTCTTGCATCTCCCATGGTGCAGACGGTTCAAGGTTCGACTTAACAACGAAAGGAAAAGAATATCACTTAGAAATTTAGAAACTTTTAGGTTGTATCAATGTAACCAAAAAAGAAAATCATGCTTACAAAATTTAAGGTCAAAGTTCGAGGTAACAGGATTTGTTATGATGTTCAAATCTTGGATAGCTTAAACCGGGAAGACGAATTCAAGGACAAAGGTGATTCGACATCATAATGGGATGTGAACATTCGATTCACAATCGAAAGGAATACATGGACTTCTCAAGACATGAGGTCAGCCATAACTTATTTGAAGACACGCGTACTTTTAAGTGATCAATTATCACAAGGATTTCGAGTCAAGTAATGGATTCAATGATTGAATCAGATCACCATTTACACTTTGCCTAAACAAAGTATCCCGAGATGTAGGAATTTCACCTACAGTTTTGCATGTTCTTAGTTATGGGTCACCTCCTTAAAAGGATTTAAGAACCATAAGTAAGGTTTAAAGTTTTAAAGACCATACGGTTTAGATTCCCACTATCTTTGGGTGTATTAAGATCCATGTTCACGTTGGTCAAGGAATAGAAATAGTTACATGAAACGCTGGGTTCAATACCGTTACACGTTACACGTTGAGCGTTTAAACGTAAGAGTTGAAATGTAGGATGGGTTCAATATTAACAGGAACATTATTTAGGTTAAGAATGAGAAAATATTAAAACTTTGGTGATATACCAGTTCAAGGATTCAAGGATTTTTAAGATACAAAAAGGATGGTTCCATTTGGTAACGCATTACCATTTGGAATCGTTGACACGTCAAGGGAATTTGACCCATTTGCCTTAGAGACTTGTGTATTGACCATAGTTTATCACTCATCCCAGAAATCCCCAGGTAAGCATAACCGGTCTCGCAATGAGATTTATACGATATGCTTGCCTTAGCCCGAAGGCCTTTTGTCAGGAAATCCAGAATACATGTGTCTATGTGTCAAGTCTCTTTGGTTCGTAGAATCAAACCTTGATTCAGATGAGTTAGGAGAGTTGGTATGACTGCAGCAACCTCTCGGGCTACAAGAGTAGAATCTTACAGCCAGAGTTTCTAGACCGTGAACGGGTTTGACGAAAAGACATTCTGGAATATCATTAAGATATTTTATGAGAATTGGATAATAGGAGTTATACCACATGAAAACAACAATCGGGAATTTGGCATAATAACAATGAGATGTTCCTAGTGTAATCGTTTGATTCGTAAATCAAAGCGAGTACGTTGACTAATCAAAGTATTATGTCAACCACAACTTTGTTGAAAACATGCGTACCTATAAGCAAATACTCATCCCAAGGGTTCCCAGGTAAGGTAGACAGATCCATCGGCTGATTTGGATTTATACGAATACCTTGCCTAGACAGAACACCTCGAGATACAGGCATCTTACTCTTCCAGTATTGCATGTATTCAGTGGTGGGGCACAGACTTTGACGAGATTTTCATAAATTAGACATAAAGTCTAAGGAATTGATCCCACGACGATAAGTGTAGTCTCCACATGTCGTTGAGAATAAGTTTAGGAAGTTCATTTATCGGGAAGAGTCAAAGAGTCGAAGTTAAGTTTAGGGAGTCTAAGTTTTAAGCATACATAAGGCAATCCTATGCTAAGGCATCAAATTGCACAAAAGGCATAGCATTATGTAGCAATATGTAAGCACAAAAGTATAAGGATCTTTCTATGAGGTTCATGCAACTATAGTCTAGGTCATCATTTCTAATAACCTAAATCCCTATAGTTATGGGCTCTGATACCAATCTGTCACACCCCAACCTTGACGGCGGAATCGTCGAGGCGTGAGAGTTACGATTGTTCACAGCCACATAATGCTATTGCCTGAAACATGTTAAAAATAAAAGGTCAACATAAAAATGTTGGTGAGCATTCCATAGTTTTCAATACATAAGTACAAATAAAAGATGGCAATTCAAGTTATAAGTCAGCGAATAAAGTGATTAGGGATGTTATGAACAATGCAACAATCAAACCTCGACAATGTTTTACAAGTATCAAACGACGTTAATATTCTATTAACGTTAAAGGTATATACGATCAGCTAAGTGTACTTGGATCAACCAAGCAGGCTTGTCTTACCCATAGATCTATGGCTTCGCTAGGCTAGCAATAGTTAATGATTGTACATATAACGCCATAACATGGTAACCACAAAAGTTCAACTAACCACAACTCACAAGTAAATTGCCATAAGTTTACAAGTCTCGAATAAGTTTATAAGTGCAATGATATAAGTTAACATGTTTCACCCCAAAGTGTGAAAATAAGAAAAAGGGGTATAGAAATACTCACTTGGTCGTCAAGTATATATTGGATGATTAACAAGAAATATAAGCGACGTTCCAACGAATTCTTTTACAAGGTACCTAAAATATATTTTTATAAGGTTTAAGTTTAATAATAAAATTAACGTTCTAGCGTGAATTATGGTTTTAGGATCTTTGGGGTTTTGTGAATTATTTTTAACAAGTGTATATCAATTAAGTTTTCTTGAAAACAATAATTCTTGTATTTTATATAATGATGCGAGATAAAATAACGTTTATAATAATAAAGTTTAATAGCTAAAATAAACACGTTTTTACCATAATTTATACTTGTTATTTGAACAAAATATGATTTAATAAGTTAAACAATATTTAAAATCAATTCTATAGAAAAATATGAACTAATTATTTAGTTGTCTAAAAGATAATAATAAAATAAATAATTAATTAAATAAAGAATGTTAAGATAACTTTCAGAAAATAATTTAATGGTTTTAAAAATTTTTAGTGTTTGTAAAACATTTTTATAATTTTTAGATATTTTTTTCGGAATTTTTAAAGGTTTAAAAATGGCCCAAAAAAATAGTGAGGTTGCCCGGGTCGAACCCGGGACCTCTTGGATATTGATTGGGCGCAGAACCAGTGAACCATGGCCACAGCCACGGTTAAGAGATGGTTTTTAATTCTTTTAAGTTCAATCTAGATTAAACCCCAATTCCCATTCGAGCCCTAGGTCGAATCCACCAAATTGAAGCTCAATTCGATTTTGATAGTGTCTGTAATCATGGGGCTTTTGTTCCCCATGATAAACCGAGTGTGTGAGTGTATAGAATTTACCTTATAATGATGAATTGATGTTGAACACAATAAGAACAGTCGCGACCACGGTTGGGTATGATACGAGGTGCAAACTTCGTTGATAATTAAATTGGTTCTACACGAAGCTTCTATTGGGAATGATGATTAAAAGCCCTTTATCAATTTCAGGTTTCGAAGCTCGAAAGAAGGTGAACACTTCAGTTGCAGGTCCGACGGCTTCGAGTGTTCGAATGGATTGGTTCTGGTATGTTTTAGTTGGAATTGAGAGTTGTAATTGATTTGTAAACAGATAATGTTCGATTCGGTTGATTTAATTTAATTTAAAGTTAGTGTTTGAGTGGGTTGTGAGTTAGATTCGAATCCGAGATAAAAGTGGGATTTATAGCCGTTGTTGACTGATTCAGACGCATATTTTCGTTGCATACCTGTTCGAAATGGATCCAAGGATTTACTCGGTCAAGATGTGGGGTTCGAAATCGAGTATTTTGAACGATTTTGATCTCGCCGGAGCGGAAAATCGAGGGAGAGGAGAGAGAGTGCAGTTGGGTTTTGAAAATTTACAAAACTGGTCCCTGCGGTTTCTCATTTATTATTTCATGCTATAACTTTCCTTTTAAAGTTTCTAAATTTACAAGAATGACCCCTGGATTATTATTATTATTATTATTATTATTATTATTATTATTATTATTATCATTATTGTTATCATTATCATTATTATTATTATTATTATTATATTATATTATTATTATTATTATTATTATTGTTGTTGTTTTTATCATTATTATTTTTATTATTATTATCATTATTATTATTATATTATTATTATTATTATTATTATAAATATTATTTTTATTATTATTATTATAAAAGATTAAACGCCGTGAAATACGAGATGTTACAGAAGTGATTGGAAGAAGTGTGTAAAGATAACTGTTAATATATTCGAGCTTAATATAATATGGATGCACACATCCACTACTACCAAAGAAATATGATGCAGTTAAAGATGTTATGATTAGGTTACATATATTAGTCTTTGGTTAGACAAAATTTGTAAAGCTTATGCAACCTAATGATGGACTTAAATATATTATGTTATGTTTTGTCTTTATTTGCTATTATATGTGTTTGTTTATAATTAATGTGTTTTGAGCCAAAGAGTCACATCCAAGCATTTCACGCTTCCACCGAGATGTGACAGGTTGATATCAGAGCCATTAAAAAATAGAGAATTACGTATTATTAGTAAATACCTAGACTATAACCATAAGCTCATAAGTTAATTAATCGTTAAAGTGATATTATTTTCTTTGCTCACAAGTTAATTAATCATCAAAGTGATATTGTTCCTTTATGTGATTATATTCATAAGGTAAGTATTAAACTTAAAATCTGTATGATTCATACATGCAAATTTTATGAATTCTATGTTACTTACCTGAGTTAAATTTGTAAGAATTTTGCAGTATAAGTTCTGATAAAACTAATAGTTACAATAATGAATCTGAACATTCGGATCATACAGAGACAACACCTGAGATAGAACCACCAAAGCAAATAGAAACACTACAATCTGAGACCAAGGTCCAAACCTCACCAAAATTTAATGTACGACGTGCACCAGTCACTGTGGAAGGTTATACAATCCAGACTCCTAGAAAGAGAGTACGTCATAACAAGAAATTCCTGACTGATGAAATGCAGGAAACAAGAAGTCCAAATCCAGAAAGATTTCCTCTAAGTTTTGATAAGACACAATCTGATGAATTTGAGACAGAAGAAGAAAAAAAAGACAAAGGTTGGAAGAATGGCAGGGAAAGGCAAACAAACAGATACTAAAGAAGGTTAAGAAAATTCAAAAGAAAGTACGGATAATCAAAACAAAGGTCAAGAAAAGAAGAAAGAAAGACAACAGTATCCTTATAAAACTGTCTAAATGGATTTGGAGAAAATAGAAACCAAGAAAACTTAATGTATGCTATAAGAATAAGAAAGTAGAGATATATGCTAAGTATCCTCTATTATACTAAGATTAATGCAATATTTGTTTACTATAAGAATTTACATGTATCTTTACTTATTCTTTTCAAAATAATAATATAATTAAAATGTAGTGAAATATGCCGCCAAAAAGGACTACTCAACCAATAAGGAGAACTGCACATGTTGGAAGACCAAGAACCAGATTAGGAGAAGAAGCTCCGCCAGAAGCTACCACAACCATTGAAAATAAGAGAATTTTCCAGATATTAAACCAATAATTGGAGGCTCCAATACCTACTTTAATAGCCCAATTACAACAAAACCTTAACTTTGGAGGTGTTCCACCAGAAAATGAGGAACCAGTAAATACAAACACAGAAGAACACCCGAAGGAAGAAATTGCAGATCAACTTAAGAAGAGATGTTCTTATAAAACCTTCATGTTTACAGGCCATGGGAATTTGACGGGAAAGGAGGAGCAATACAAGCCTTACGCTAGCTAGAATAGATGGAATCCCTGCTAGAAATTAGTAACTGTGTTGATAACCATAAAACCTTATTTGCTTCACATTCTCTAAAAGGTGGGCCACAATCTTGGTGGAAAATAGAGGCTCAAACTAAAGGAAGGCACGTTGTGAACGGATTAAGCTTGGAAAAATTTAAGAATCTAGTAACTGAAAAATACTGTCCTTACAACGAAATAGAGAAAATAGAAGCACAATTCTTAGCATTAGAAATGAAAGATGCGGCACACCGGGAATATACTGATAGATATAACGAACTATCTAGGTTAGTGCCACACCTAGTAACTCCAGAACCAAAAAGAATAGGCAGATACATCTGGGATTTAGTAACGCAGATAAGAGGAATGGTCAAATATGCAATGCCAAAAACTTTTCAGGAGGCAGTAGCACTAGCAGGTAGTTTGACTGATGAAATGATCAGAAATGGTTCCCTGACCAATGCAAGAATAGGAAATAAGAAAAATGGAACGGCAGTACTGTTGGAGAAAGACCCGAAGGAAATCAGCAGAAGAGAATAACCAGACACCCAGTAAGAAATTTCTTAGGAGCTGCACAAGAAAGGAAACCTCAAACGGAAGGACAACCATGGTGTAACAATTGTAAGAGATACCATCACGGTAAGTGTATGATTATAATTGTTATAATTGTAAGAAGAAGAGACATATATCCTGAGACTGTAAGGGACCTGCAAACCCTAACCAGTCTGCTATCAATGTGGGAATGAAAATCACCTTCGTAATGAATGTTCGGAGTTAAAAAGAAAGTTCCCACAAACAACCCGCATGGTAGAGCTTTCATATTGCAAGCTGAGGAAGCACGACAAGAACCAGAAGTAGTAACGTGTACGTTTCCTATTAATAATCAACACACAACTATGCTATTTGAAACGGGAGCTACACGTAGTTTTGTCTCGCATGCGTTTAATTCTTTACTTAACCTAATCTTAGAAAAGTTGAAAAATAAATTTATGATAGAATTAGTTGATGGAAAAATAATTGATGCTAGTGAAGTTATTTCCAATTGTACTATGATTTTGGATGATCATTGTTCATATATTGATTTGATTCCTATTGAATTAGGAGGTTTTGATGTTGTGGTGGGTATGGAGTGGTTATGTAGAAATCAAGCTGAAATTGTTTATGGAAAAAGAATTATTAAAATCCCTACAAATGAGAACAATACAATTCTTACTATATATGGTGAATAGCCTAGGGTTACTGTAAAGATAATTTCATGTAAGAAACATAGAAATGTTTGAGAAAGAAGTGTTTAGCATTTCTAGCTCACATAGTAGATACACATTTTGACATGAAAAACTTAGAAGATGTTCCTATCGTTACAGAATATCCAGAGATTTTTCCTGATGAATTACCAGGATTACCACCCACTCGTCAGGTAGAATTCAAAATTGAATTAGTACCAGGAACTGCCCCTATAGCCAAATCTCTGTATCGCTTAGCACCAACAGAGATGAAGGAATTAATGAGCCAACTTCAGAAATTGTTAGATAAAGGGTTTATACGTCATAGTGTATCTCCTTGGGGAGCACCAGTTCTATTTGTTAAGAAGAAAGATGGAACCATCAGAATGTGCATTGATTATCGAAAACTCAATAAGGTAACCATAAAGAATAAGTATCCTCTCCCTAGGATTGATGATTTATTTGATCAATTGCAAAAATCTAGTTATTTTTCCAAAATAGACTTAAGATCTGATATCATCAGTTAAGAGTATAGGAGAAGGATATTCCTAAGACTGCATTCAGAACACGTTATGGACATTATGAGTTCCTTCTAATGCCATTCGGATTAACAAATGCTCCTGTGGTATTCATGGACTTAATGAATAGAGTTTGTAAGCCATATTTAGATAAATTTATCATAGTCTTTATAGATGACATTTTAATCTACTCTAAGAGTAAGAAAGAACATAAGGAACACTTAAGGTTAACTTTATAATTACTTTGGAAACAACAATTATACGCTAAATTTCAAAATATGAATTTTGGAAAAGGGAAGTACAATTTCTAGGGCATGTGGTTAACCAAAAGGGAATACAAGTAGACCCAGTAAAGACTGAAGCAGTAAAGAAATGGGAAATTCTAGAAACACCAACCGAGGTGCGACAATTCTTAGGTTTGGCAGGATATTACAGGAGATTTATAGAAAATTTCTCAAGAATAGCTCAACCTCTGAAAGATAAAACAAGGCATTTGAACTCTTAAAGAACAAGTTATGTAGTGCTCCTATCCTAGCACTTCTAGAAGGAATAGACGATTTTGTAGTATATTGTGATGTATCATGCCAAGGTTTTGGATGTGTTTTAATGCAAAGGAACAAAGTAATTGCATATACATCTAGACAACTTAGAGGTAGTAAAAAGAATTATACTACACATGATTTAGAATTAGGAGTTAGTGTTTGCACTAAAAATTAAGAGACATTACTTGTATGGAACTAAGTGTATAATTTATACGGATCACAAAAGTTTGCAACATATATTTGATCAGAAGATGTTGAATATGAGACAAAGAAGATGGGTAGAATTATTGAGTGACTATGATTGTGAAATCAAATATCACCCAAGAAAATCAAATGTAGTAGCTGATGCTCTAAGTAGAAAAGAAAGAACTAAGCCATTACGGGTTCATGCTATAAGGATAGAGATACGTTCAGATTTACTAAATCAAATTTAGGAAGCTCAACAGAAAGATGACCTGAAAGAGGTAATGGGTCAAAGAAAGCAAATGGAAGCAAGACAGGATGGAATCTTCAGATTTAAAGAAAGAATTTGGGTCCCTAACAATAACATGTTAAGGAAAATCATCTTAAAGGAAGCACACAAATCTAGATATTCAGTACATCCAGGAAATAATAAAATGTACAAGGATTTGAAAATACAATATTGGTGGCCAGGCATGAAGAAATCTGTTGCTGAGTTTATAGAAAGGTGTGATGTTTGTTCTAGAGTTAAAGCTGAATATCAGAAACCTTCAGGATGTTTACAACAACCAGAAATCCCAGAATGGAAATGGGATCAGATCACTATGGATTTTGTAACTAAATTGCTTAGAACCACAAATGGGTATGACACAATATGGGTTATAGTAGACAGACAGCCTAAGTCAGCTGACTTCTTACCAATAAGAGAAGATTATAAGATGGAAAAGTTAGCAAAAATTTACATGAAAGAAATTATGTCTAGACATGGAATTACTATATCAATAATATCTGACAGAGATAGTAGGTTTTCTTCGAGACTCTGGTAGACATTACAAAAAGCCCTAGGAACTCAAATAAGTATGAGTACAGCTTATCATCCCTAAACAGATGGACAAAATGAAAGAACAATACAAACACCGGAAGATATGTTACAAGCTTGTGTAATAGATTTTGGTGGTAACTGGGATTCACACTTACCATTAATTGAATTTTTATACAATGACAGTTATCACTCTAGTATTAGAGTAGCTCCATTTGAAGCTCTATACGGAAGAAAGTGTAAATCACCTCTATGTTGGAATAAGGTAGGAGATAGACAACTTACAGGCCCAGAACTTATACAGGAAACAACTGATAAAATTAGTAAAATTAAGGATAGATTAAAAGCAGCACGTGATAGGTAAAAGAGTTATGCCGATAAGAGAAGAAAGCCTTTAGAATTTTAGGTAGGAGACAAGGTATATCTAAAGGTATCACCAGCTAAGGAAGAATTAGTATTGTAGCTTACAACTTAGATTTACCACAAGAACTAAGTGAGATACACAACACATTTCATGTATCTAACTTAAAGAAATGTCTAATAGATGAACATTAAGAATTCCAATACAAGAAATCAAATAGATAAGAAACTTCACTGTATAGAAGAATCAATAGCTATTATTTACAGAGAGGTAAAAGTTTGAAAAGAAGTAAGATCCCGATAGTAAAAGTAAAATGGAATTCAAAAAGAGGACCCGAATTCATACGGGAACGTGAAAATGAAATCAAGAAAAGATATTCTTTTCTCTTTCAAGAGTTAAGATCAGGACTGTCACAAGGCAAGAACCCTCTCCCAAATGGAAATTAACCATCAACAAATTTCAGGACGAAATTTTTTTACGGGGAGAATGTGACAACCCTAAAAACTCCAGGTTAGAAAATATTTAAAATTATCATTTATCATAATTACTATGCCTTACATGTAAATATATATATATATATATATATATATATAAATTGGATAAGTAATTTGTGAGTATGTATTCCATGCATACATGCACTATTTACGTATGCATGCATGTATACATTTAAGTAAACCATTACCATATATGTTATCAATCTTTTCATATGAACATTTCCACGTTATAACATTAATAAAGTAACTTTTATGATAAAATTATATATGTATATAAGTTTAGTATGTTAAGATGTGTATAGTGTGCATGCATGCATTTTTACGTATGCATGTATATATATATATATTGTATATGTATATGTATATGTATATGTATATGTATATGTATATGTATATGTATATAAAAATCATGACACCATATATATACATGAACTAAGTTTGATCAAACATTATCAAACAAGATTTCATCAAACCTTGAATCAAAACAAAAACAAATCACATCTTAAAAATCTAAACACCAAAACAAACACAACCATTGATGAAATCTCGGTTCATTAGGAACTTAGCAATCCGATTAGCAACCCAATCCATTGGTTAGCCTTGACTTAATGGTTAAGCATGTAATTAGCAATCCATCCACCACCTAACTACAACTTGGACACCAAACCTTCCTCTAAATCCGCAACCTAGCCACCATGCCACTAACCACCTTCATGATGCGCCGCCTATCTCCTAAAACAATAACTAAGCAAGGCTATAACTACACCTCACCACTAGGTTAATTATGAACCCATCCATTGAAAGTCTCGGCCGATGGAACCCAATACAACCACAATCGCGACCACCACAACCTCTCTCTCTGTCTCTCTTGGTTTGTTACCTACAACTACGAACCACCACCCTAACACCACCTTCTCCCTCTTGTCACTCGGTCACTACAACCACCAACACCACCACTATTATCACTCACCATCCCAACATCACTCAACTCCCGGTTTCCATACACTCACCACCAACATCAACTAAACCAACCATTATCATCACCATAGCAAACCACCATAACCTAGCATCATCATATTCTTGGATACCAAGAAGTTCCAAAGCTCAATATCATCAAGACTCGGTATTGATTATCATTATCATCTTGGTTCATCTTTCTTGGAATCCAAGGAGTAACATCATCATCCAGTTGTCAAGTCATCTAGCAAAGCAATTCCCTTAAGTTTCCTCAATCAAACAAGGTTAGAAAACCTTAATTATGTAATTAAATAAGTATGTGTTTAAACAAACACATACATGAACATCATCAAATAAAACACACACCATGTATTATTTATCTTTGTTACTCAATAAGGAATAAATAAGAAAAACTAAGAAAAATAATGGTGTTAAACCAAGATGATTAAAACAAGAAAAATTGCAAACAAAATGATTAAAATCCTAATATTTTGCTAAAATTAGATTTAATACTTTAATGACTGTGATTGTGGAAACAAATTTAGAAAAATATGTTTAGAAATATTAGAATTATTTATCTATAAATTTTGGTATATTAAAGTTAAGTGAATTAATTAATATGATTTAAATAAGGGAAAATAAGAAAAATACTAATTGGAACAACCGAACTCGGTAAAAATCTGGGAAAATTATATGATGATCATGGTATGTTGTAGAAGTTCCAGAATAAATTTCATGATTTAATCCCTTTGTATAACTGAGATTTATATTTTATTATGTTCTGTAATGGAAAAATCAGAATAAATACATAAAATGTTAAATAATTATGGTAAATTTACATAAATTATGAGGTTATGAATTTACAAATATGTATAAATTTCGTAATTTTTAGAGGTATGTAACTATTTTTCTTGAATTGTTTAGTTTTTGGAAAAATTACAATAAATTATTTACTATGGATTATTAATCTGAGAATTTATGGGATATAGTAGACTATAAAGTAAACGTTTTGGAAAAATTTGGAAATTTACAATAACAGTAGCTAATTTTTTCAATTTATGTTAAGTTTGTAATAATTCTAGAAAAATATCTGAAATTAGTTAATAGTTGAATATTTGATATAATTACAAATATTTTTAGATAATGTTGTTATTAGACATTTGAAAATTTTAAGTAATCATAGTTATTGTTTTAGAATTTTGACTAAGGTGCTGAAATTTTAAAGAAATATGATTCTAACTTATAATTAATTTTATAGGTTATCGCTGGAATTGAGGTGAGACTCATAGCCCCGTTTATATTATGTTTTTTAGGGGGAAAAGCATACTGTTATTGTATTGGATGCAAATAAATAAAACTTTTTGAGATAAAACTGTCATATTGCTATAAGTAACAACCATTAATTCGGATGAGGAACCGTCTGATAATATAGGTAGCGCTACTTAGGAAAATATTTCCTGCACCAACAGTATTAGTGTTGTGATGCTATATTATCTGATTTTTTTGATTTGTATTTGTGACAGTTATGAATCACCTTGCATATAAGTAGGTTTGGTTGTAATTTTATTTATGTTGCATCAATATGTTTTGTTTAGTTATTAAACATATGTTTCTCACCAACATTATGTTAACAGTTTTATGTATGCTTTTTCAGGAGAACAAAATGACTAACAGTGTTATGTTCTCATTCGACGTGTACAACGGTTGGGGCGAAGTGATTGGAAAGACGTGTGTAAAAATAACTGTTAATATATTTAAGCCTAGTATAATAGTGGATGCACACATCCACTACTACTGAACAAATATGATGCAGTTAAAGATGTTATGATTAGCTTACATGTATTAGTCTTTGGTTAGACAAATTTTGTAAAGCTTATGTAACCTAAGGACGGACTTAAATATATTATGTTATGTTTTATGTCTTTATTTGCTATTATATGTGTTTGTTTATAATCAATGTGTTTTGAGCCAAAGAGTCACATCCAAGCATTTCACGCTTCTGCCGGGATGTCACAAAAGTGCCTATTAAAGCCCCAACAAAGGCTTAACTTGAAGTAAAAATAATGGACCTTCAAATCCCTTTTCTATCAACCTTCTATATGGTATCCTAATCTTCTTCCTCATCATCACTCCACTAAAATTCTTCAAATCTCACAAGATCAACAAGAACACAAAACATCCTCCACAACCATGGAAGCTCCCTTTATTTGGCCACATACATCATCTCATAGGCACACCACCGCATCGCACTCTCACAACTTTAGCATAGTAACATGGACCTATTGTTTCATCTACAACTCGGTCAAGTTTCAAACGTTTTAATCTCTTGTCCTTCTTTAGCCAAAGAGATCATAAAACCCCATGATCTATCTTTTACGAATAGACCCAAACTTCTCACTGTTGAGCTCATTGCGTACAACTACACTGGCATCGCCTTCTCTCCCTATGGCGATTACAAGAGACAAATACGCAAGATATGTGTCTTGGAACTTCTTAGTGCAAAAAAGGTTCAATTTTTTCAATCTATTCACCAAGAAACGTCATGGGGCCTTGTTGAATCCATCACCATGCAGAGATCAAAGACAATCAATATTAGTGAAATGATATCCACGATGATGAATACAATCATATGTAGGGTTGTGGTGGGCAGAAATGCAAGGACCAGAAGATGCTGCTTGCATTGATAAATAAGGTTGTATATTTATCTAGTGGCTTTGATGTGTCTGATCTATTTCCATCTATCAAAGTATTGCCTATGATCCCTGGTAAGAGGAGCAAGATAATGAAGGTTCGTAACAAGTTGGACATGATTTTTGATAGGATCATCGCCGACCACCAAGAACGACGCATGGGTGGAGAGAGTAACCATGAGAATGAAGATCTTCTTACTGTTCTATTAAGGCTTAAACATGATGGTGGTCTTGAGTTCCCATTGACTTTTGACAATATAAAAGCAGTCATGTTGGTTAGTACTATTCATACTCTATTTTCAAATCTCTAGAACTAAACATATGTGTTTTAATATAACCTACACATTATTATTTACACATCATGATGTTTTGCTGGGGGCACGGATAACTCATCTGCTATAATTCTATGGGCAGTGTCGGAGCTCTTGAAAAATCTACAGGTGATGAAGAAAGCTCAAGCCGAATTCAGGCAAGTACTGAAGGGAAAGATGAAGATTCATGAGTCGGCTATCCAAAATTAGACTACCTAAAACTAGTGATCAAAGAAACCTTAATGTTGCACCCTCCTATCGCGTTGTTGTTACCTAGAGAGTGTCGAGAGGAATGTGAGATTGGTGGAAACCATATCCCTGCCAAAATAAAAGTTATAATTAACGCGTGGAAAATAGCACGCGATCCAAATTACTGTACTGATCCTGAAAGTTTCATTCCAGAAAGAAAGATTTAATGGGAGTTCTATTAGCATGATGGGGACGGAATTTGAATATCTCCCATTTGGAGCAGGAAGGAGAATGTGTCCGGGAGTGTTGCTTGGGTTGGCCAATGTCGAGCTTCCTCTTACAACGCTACTCTACCACTTCAACTGGGAGCTACCCATTGGCGCAACGCCTAAAGATCTGGATATGAGTGAGTCTTTTGGAGCCTCGCTTAAGCGAAAAAATGCTTTGCTTGTAGTTCCAAGTCCTTTTGAATTTTGAGTGAAAGATTATAGTAAACTTAATTCTATTGCAAGTTAAACCAACGACCAACAAACTGTTGGGATTGATCTAGTGAATTGGGTTGAATACATAAAGATAAACACAATACTTTGCACCATATTGCTAGCTTCTTTGTGATATAATAATATATACTGGCATCATCCCATAATAACCAATATAAGTAGTACTTAAATCTACGATATTGTAATTAAACCTAGAAGCTAGTTTGTTTTAAAGAGTTTTGAACCTGTCAACATTAAGGAGACTAATCCAGAAGCAACCCTTGGCTTCAAGAACGACTTTAGAGTCAGATAATAAGATGGAATTTGGATTTAATCGTTTCTTTCTTTTTATCAACTATATTTTTTTGTTATTTAATCGTTTGTATTCTTTTGATATTTAACGAGTAAACTAAACTTATTATCAGTCATGAATCTTAACTGAGTTTGTAAGTCTTATTTTATTTTCTTATAAACTTGCCTTGATTAAAATTCTTATAAATACAACATTGAAGTATATGGTTATCTTAACTTATTTTCTTGTGTTAGTCCATGTAGTTATGTTAAGTGTGTTTTGTTACGTATTATTCATAGTTATGGTTATCATTTATGTAGTTTGTAAGTCTTATTTTATTTTCTTATAAACTTGCCTTGATTGAAATTCTTATAAATACAACCTTAAAGTATATGGTTATCTTAACTTCTTTTTCTTGTGTTAGTCAATGTAGTTATGTTAAGTGTGTTTTGATACGTATTATTCATATTTATTATAGCTATTTCTAGATTGTGTTGCAATCTAGGGTTTTTACTAGAAATAGAGATTATTGATAAATGATTGTTCTTGGTAAACCGCCGGGCAATAAATTTTAAACAAAAGGTTCTAAACTTTCTATTAATGGTGGATTCTCTACTAAATACCACTTTATTTCAATTAAATAGAGATATTAAGTATTAGAAAGTGAGTATTTGAGTTTGCTCTTTGATTGGTAAGGTTTGGTGTCGATCTATATCACCTTGATTTTAATCTTTAAATGGCCTCAAGCCTATAGTATGGTAGTTCGTTATTGAGGCACTTCAATTCAAAATTTCAAGGAATATATATTAGACTTCATTGTTGAAATTTATAGATATACAATTCAATAACAAACTCATTTAACTGATTACTATTCTAATGTTTTTTTTATTTGTTTTGTATATTGTTTCATGTGTTTGGGCTGCATTGGAGTTATGTTGTGGACTCTATCAAGTCAAAGAAGTTGGACTGGGCTTCTTTTGTTACCGTTACAAAGCTGTGAGCTTAAAAGGCAACAAATGGGTTCAAACAAAAAAAAGGGAGAAGAGGCTCGTTTGGGACCGATGGTTCTCTAGGTTTAATCCCTTGGCAATTGTCTTCATCTTCTCCATCTACACTCATGATGAAATCATCTGCTCAACATCAAGATCTGATATCGATCACTCACATTTTACACGCCGCTCTTATAAGTCTCCATTCCTCTTGTTGATTGGCAGAACTTGTTCATGTTGAACTTTATCATTCATCATAGTCTGAAGATTTGATCTTATTCACTATTATTTCTATCAAATCCTTCAGTTTGTTTACATGGTATCAGAGCCCAATGGCTCTAATCGAGTGCTCGATCTGATCTTGGTGTTATACCGCTGCTCGTAATTGTGATATGTTCCTATTAGGGTTTTCAAATCTGAAACCCTAACTCTAGATCCGATGCATTGTCTTCGTTCTTGGTCTCGCTAGTGCAAGTCTCGGCCTCTTGAGTGCTCTGATTTTCGCTGCTGCTGTTCACTGTTCGCTGCTGCGTGCCGGCTCTGATTTTCGCTGCTGCTGATTTTCGCTGTTCACTGTTCGCTAGTGCACTGTTGGTCTCGGCCTGTCTCACGAGTGCAAGTCTTCATGCTCTGATTTGGCTGCTGCGTGCCGGCTCCGTCTTCATGTTCGCTGCTGCTGTTCACTGCGTGCTATGATTTTCGCTGCTGTTCGCTGCGTGGTCTGATTTTTCTGATGTAACATAGTAACCCTTGAAGGTTACGTGTTGCATCCTTGCTTGGATTCCCTGAAAATCAGGGACTGCCCCGCTGTGAGATCTTTCCTCTCTATTAATTTTCTGTCTTGCATCATTATTGAATCTTATCATTAGTCATTGTTTGACCGGGTTAGGGGTACCGTATCTGTACTGCATTATGATTTATTCTGTGTGTTAGTTGTGCATCACGCTGCGTGCTATTACATTTGTTGTGTGTCTTCATATCATCTTGAGCTAATCCTTGATCTGCCTTCCTGTGAAAGGTGTGAAAACCTGGCTCTGGCTCTTGGTTGATCTTCTTGCGTGTGCTTGCTTGCTATCATTCATTTCTTGCTTTGGCATTATGGCTGATTCTGGTCCTGTCATTAATATTACTGCTTCGAGTACTCAGATTAGTAAACTTGATGTGTGTGATCCATTGTATCTTCATGCTAATGATATTAATACACTTACCATTGTTACAATGAAACTAAAAGGAACTGAAAATTACACTGTATGGGCTAGTTCAATAAAATTGGCTTTACAAGTTAAAAACAAACTTGGATTCATTGATGGTAAATGTGAAAAATCTAAAACTGACCCTATACTTGCAAATCAATGGGATAGATGTAATTCTGTGGTTTCAAAACTTAATTCATGGACAATATAGGAATCATGGTTTTTTAAGTAAATGGGTCAGGTAAATTTGTGTCTCAAGTATGTCCAGATTTTCTATATACATATGTGAGAGTTGTAAAGCCAATCTGGTTTGTAAACAAGGTTCGTAGTAAGTTTTTATTTCTATAAGTGTTTTTTGTAGAACTCTTATTAATAGTTCTTTTAATAAAGGTTTTGAAAAACTTCACTCTGTGTTGTGTTGGTTATTTGAGAGTCATTTTATGCCTGTTGCTGTATTCAAGTTGTCTCGTGTTTTTTTGGGGTGTAATGAAAAATTAGATTGAGATTAATAGCACAATTTTAAAAGAATCAAAATTTAAAAGTTTTTGATCTTATTGTTAACTTTTATTAGTATATTCTCTTTCGTATATTTTGGCTTAATATTCATGATTGTAGGATTATGTGTTCTATGGAATGAATCTTTGCCTCATGTGATTCAAATTTGTCTTAAACAGTGATGAATTGTATTTTGGCTATGACCGTGTTGTGATGGAGTTTTAATCTGTAACATGAATTTCTTAATTGCTACTAGTGTGTGAGGTTTCATGAAGGTTTGCTTGACACTTACGGGAGAACATCTTATTGTCTATAATCTTGTTGTCTGGTTTGTTGAACCGCGTGGTTCATATATTTTGATTATTGTGTTAACAAGATTATTTTTGAATGTTTTTTCAGTCTTGTATGTTCTCTCTTGTGTGATGTGTTTTTGTTTCAAATCGTGTGATTTTGCATTCAATGAAAATCAGTTTGGCTGTGTCTTTATAGTCTGGTACAATTCATCTTATTATTATCAGACTTATCTCTTGAATCTTGTGATTAATTTTTTGTGAGGTTGTAAAAGTTTTTGCTTGATTCAAATTAGTCTTTAAGTTCCTCACAAGTCTTGTCTTCAGACTTTGTTCTGAATTCTTAAAAGTCATGTGGCTTTTATTTTTCTTATCAGATATGTTTCTGGTAGTCTTATCGAATCTTATGATTCTAAAAACCGTGTGGTTTTTATTCTCCTTATCATATTTTTTGATAGTCTTAAAGAATCTTATGATTCTTTCTTTGTATTAGTCAGAAGATGTTCTTCTGATGTCTTTACTTTCTTCTTTCTTTATTGTTAAAGAAAGTTGATAAATGTCTTATCTTGGAGGTCGTGTGACTTCATGTCTTTATCAGATATGTATCTGATTCTCTTATATGGTCATGGGTGTATGCCTTATGACTTGTTCGGTATGTCATATTAGTGGTGGATTCAAGGTCCACTCGCTAGATATGAAATCTTCGAATTCCTTGTGGGATTCTTCGTAGAATCTTATGATTCTATATCTTGTTTAATCAGAAAAATGTACTTCTGATTTCTTTCTTTCTTTCTGTGGTGTTACAGAAAGTTGGTATATGTCTTGTGACATGTCTTAGTCTTGAAAGTCTTGTGACCTTTGTTTCATATCAGATATCTTTCCGATCGTTTTATAGAATCTAATGATTTTTTATGGTGATTAGTACAAGTTATGACGTGCCTTGTGACATCTTTGTGCTTACTCTTTGTCAATGATGAACCTAAAGTTTATTGTTTGAGTATGAATAATTTGGGATAGTTGTGTTAAAGGGAAAGTTTTTATGGCTACTGTTATAACTTGATTATGTGTTACAAATACAAAGCTATAATCCATTCTTGTCTTCTTATGATTGATTCAAATTTTCTCTCAGAAGAGTCTGTTCATATCCTTAATACTTAAAAGTTGTATTGGAAGATTAAACAAAATATTTTTAGTGTTGTATATGTTAAAGATGTGGATGGTTCTCAAGTGTATGCCTTCGTTGTTTATGTGCATCACTTCAAGGCTTGTTCTCTATTTGTTCTTGGCATCCCTTAGGTCTCAGTCTTTAGTTTGAAGTTCTTTGAAACAATTATCGGTAAATTGGGAATCCTTCTTTATTGCTTGTCGTATGTGATAGTACTTATGCTACCTTCTACTGATTTACTAAGATTTGAAGTCTCAAATGCATATTTTCTAAATGAATGAAATGCTCACATATCTGCTGTACTTATGTTTTCTATTCTTGTATGTCAACCTGTGTTTAAAAAAAAAAAAAAAAAAAAAAAAAACCTGTGGAAGGTGTGTGGAAAACGTGTTAGTCGCCAAATTGACATATTTTTGGATAAATTTAAGTATGATTTAACTCACAAAATGAAAGTTACGTGCTTTCTTCATTGAAGTTTTAGGATAAGTGTATCTTATGTGATTATCTTAGTTTTTTTATATTGTCATACTAGTAATCTAGTGTCTTGACAATGTTCAGATTTGCATTCTGATTGCATTTACCTAGAACTATATAGTTGACTTTAGCAGTTAATCTTCAACTAAATCGTTGTGTTACATGATTAACAGGAAATGAAGTTGTTTGAAAAGGTGTCTCTTATAATAATCTGATGGTTAAATATAGTTAATGATGTTCAAATGTGTTTGCTTATTGAATTGAGGGGGGATGTTGAAATTTATAGATATACAATTCAATAACAAACTCATTTAACTGATTACTATTCTAATGTTTTTTTTATTTGTTTTGTATATGTTTCATGTGTTTGGGCTGCATTGGAGTTATGTTGTGGACTCTATCAAGTCAAAGAAGTTGGACTGGGCTTCTTTTGTTACCGTTACAAAGCTGTGAGCTTAAAAGGCAACAAATGGGTTCAAACAAAAAAAAGGGAGAAGAGGCTCGTTTGGGACCGATGGTTCTCTAGGGTTTAATCCCTTGGCAATTGTCTTCATCTTCTCCATCTACACTCATGATGAAATCATCTGCTCAACGTCAAGATCTGATATCGATCACTCACATTTTACACGCCGCTCTTATAAGTCTCCATTCCTCTTGTTGATTGGCAGAACTTGTTCATGTTGAACTTTATCATTCATCATAGTCTGAAGATTTGATCTTATTCACTATTATTTCTATCAAATCCTTCATTCATCATAGCCTCAAGCCTATAGTATGGTAGTTCGTTATTGAGGCACTTCAATTCAAAATTTCAAGGAATATATATTAGACTTCATTGTATTGAACCTTGAAGGACAAGGCAATAGGTCCTGCAACTTACACTTTGTATTAACTCATTCAAGCTCTTATAGCGAGACGTTGACATTTTGATGAATAATCATCGTATCATGTATTTCTTGAGGCGATCTTACATAAGTTAGGACTCAATGCCTAACCCTTTATTTTCTTGTATTCCTTAGTTTTATTAAAAGCCAAATGTTTGTTTGCCTGATTTAAAGACTAGTTAAGGTTATTTAACAATAAATTATACATCATATGATTTAAAGACTACTTGATACTTACTTTAGTCCTGTTACAATATATGATGAGTAAACTTGCTCGTATGTGTGTTTATTTGCTTATACGTACTTATCATTTTATAAATTTAATCCTTAATTGTGTAAAGGATTGTGCCAAATAACATATATTACAATTACACACATCATGGTCGTTGTTATACGTGAATGAGCGATACTCAACAAGATTGATAGTTTTCAATATTCTACTCAACCTTATGGTTTCTTCTCGAATCGACCACTTGAATCTATATCAAGTGATCTAAACAGTGGCAATGTTCAAAGAAGTGGAAGAAAATATAAATTTAAATAGTCGGCTCAACATTGTGGTTTCTATGGATTCCAAGAAATACTTTGGTGTTCTAAAACACTTGAGGAGATAAAAGACTCAATTTTTCTTAGGATTAACACGAAATCATTCATATGAGATAAGTAGTGTGATTCTTCAATGTTGTGTATCATGTAATGTATCATTTTGTTCTTTTGATCTTTCCCTTGTATTAATTTTCAGCTTCTTAATTATTATTTTTTAACAATAAATATCATAAATACATCATAACCTTTATGATATAGATTTGAGTTTTTAACATTTTGGTTATAAAACACGACACTTAACTACAAACATGTCGTGACTGATGACGGCTCTTCAGTGTAGGCCCGTCGATTTTATCCGTACCTGATTAACCCGTCCGACCCGATCTCACCGTATCCGAAGAAACCCGACCCGAACAACCTGTTATCCGAACAACCCGAAAACCAATTAAACTGATTCTTATTCGGGTCGGGTTTCAGATAAACTTTCAAACCTCAAAAACCCGAATAACCCGAACCGATTAACCCGAAGTACGAATAACCCGATCAACCCATATTATAGTTAAGTAAATTATATATATACATTTGTTTATATTCTTCAAATTGATCAAATTATTTGTATATAAATAAATATTTAAACACATTTTATAAATTATAGAAGTAAACTAATTTAAGTTCACTAGTTTTATAAGATTTCAAATGAAAACTCACTAAAATCTATTAAATTAAGTCTATTGTTTAGTACCCGAAACCCGACCCAAACAACCCGTTACCCGAACAACCCGAAACCGATTAAACCGATTGTTATTTGGGTCGGGTTTCGGGTAGACTTTCAATGTTGAAAAACCCGAATAACCCGAACCGATTAACCCGAAACCCGATTAACTAACTCGATCAACACCCCTATTTCAGTGGTTGATTAATAAAAACATAATTACCCAAGAAAAAAAAAAGAGTTTTTTGATTTCATCAATTAAACCAAAATAGTTTTGAGAACAAGAAAGATGATAACACGACTGCATGTCCAATAAACACATTTATTGTCATCTTCAACACTACAACTTCTGTATTTTATGTTTACTTGCTGCTCACGACAAATGGACTCCTTACTCTATACTTCTCATTCGACCATGTAATCGCACCAAAGTTATCTTCCCCCAATTCACCATCAGATCTAAACATCACTTGGTATGTCAATTTCTTCCTCTTTTCTGTAAATTCCAACTTATTCGGTGTAACATTCACCTCCAATCCATTTGGGGCTTCCACCGATGCTGTATAGATCGTATCACCATCTTCAACATTCGTCACTGTTCGAGTTACAATGCTTTCTCTCCCGTTGAATTTTGAAATGGCTATTGATGGGTAGTTCATGTTGGAGATTGAGTTTTTGTTAGGGTTTTGTGGGCAGGTGAAATCGGGGGGGACGGTAGAGGAAATTCGTTTGATTGTGGTGATAGTGTAGCCTATGTTGCATAGAAAGTGTAGGTAATCGATCGTTTCGGTTTCGTAAACTAGTCCTGGTTGTAATGGGCTTGATGTTACTTCCCCTGCACCGTAATCGTATGGTGTAGCGATTGATCCTGAGTTTGTTGTGATTGGCTCTTTCATGTTGTTTGTTTGAGTTGCTGTAATTGAAATATGTCATGAATAGTTTGATTGATGTATGAAGCTTGCTATAAGTTAATTGTACTTTGATGTATGAAATTTAGTTCAGTTTGTGGAGTTTGTAACCTGTTGTCATGATTGCTGATCTTATAGCAGATGGACTCCAGTTAGGGTTTTCAGATTTGATCATGGCGGCGAGGCCAGAAACGTGTGGGCAGGCCATAGAAGTCCCTGAAAGTATGTAGAAATGTGGAGGATTCTTGCCTGCGAGTTTTACTACGGAATCATTGTCTGGCCATGAAGCAAGAATGGCCACCCCGGGTGCTGCAACATCAGGCTGCAAGGTAATTCAATCACGAAACAACTTAATTACTTCGCTTATGTTATGAGATCACCGAAAGTTTTATACTTTATAAGTGTGCATAGCATGATAGTGAACTTGCCTTGAGTATGTCTTTTGTAGCAAATGAAGGGCCCCTAGCTGAGAAGTAGGCAACTACAGGGGCTGGCTTATATTGCGTCACTGATACAGTTGGTAGAATAGTTGCCGTAGGTTTCCTTCACATATTCCCTCAAATTGGTTAGTAATGAATGCTAGTTATGGGCAATAACCGACCCAGACCAACAAAATGGTTCAGACCATACCAGAATGAGCTAATATCCGATTCACTTTTTTAACGTTTTGAAAACAAAAAACGTTCTCAGTTAGGTTCCATATTGTCTGAAGCAGGACCAAACAGGTTAAAGTTGGTTTGGTTTAGGGCTGCCCAAACCGCTCGACGCTCGAGGCTCGCTCGATGTTCGTTCGGAATTTGCTCGAAAAATGCTCGTTCGAATTTTTGCTTGGTTGTAAACGAGCCGATCGGCTCGGATCGGTTTGTAAACGAGCCAAGCACGAGCAAAGGTCCGCTCGGTTCGGTTCGGATCGAATTAATATGTATATATAGTTTATACGTAGTGTTCTAGTAGATTTGACCTATTATATACAAATATATAATTCTATTTATGTATATTTGATCAATCAATCTAATAAAAGAATTTTACACTTAATATAAAAGTGAAATCTTAAGCCGTTAAAAGATATTTTTTCGATCATCTCACTCTCACCGCCACCGTTATCTGCAATATGTTCTCCGCCTTATCGGCTACAGACTTAGCTAGCTTTATCGTCAGCCACAACGTGTTATCATCCATAAAAGTATTATGTAATGAAATGTGACCAATTTTTAAAGTTATTAAACATTATTCGCTGTAGTATAAATTGTATGACACACAAGATACTTGGGTTATATAAATTATTTGCCGCTCGTTTGCGCTCGCTCGACGTTCGCTCGAAAATTTAATGCTCGAAAATGCTCGTTCGATTTTTCGCTCGGTTGTAAACGAGCCGATCGGCTCGGTTCGGTTTGAAAACGAGCCAAGCACGAGCAAAGGTCCGCTCGGTTCGGCTCGGCTCGTGAACGGCCCTAGTTTGGTTTTTAGTTCTGGTCCAGTCGAGTTAAACTTGATGAACAACCTTAGTGGATCATAACGGGCTTCTAGCAATAAGTTGCAATGATTGAACTTAATATCTACCTTTCTTTTTTGGCATAAGATATAATCTTCTTTCCATCACGTCGATTAACTGCGGCCATTGAAAAGGATCCATAAGATGAAGCCACTGCTCTAGCATTATCACTAACAAAAATCATCCCAATTGCACCAAGTCTTTTAACTCCTGCTATCTTTTGTTTGGTTGAATATATTCCATCTCCATTCTCACAAAGGATAATGTTTCCTTTGACTTTTTCTCGATCTAATGAACGTGGTAGGCAGTTTCTGAAGAACACCCATGTTATCAGTCAAGCAAATTGTGGTCATAGAAGTAGAGGCCGGTATGTCGACCAAGTTACTTATAACTATCAAACATATAAAGTTAAAAATTAAAACAAGTAAACTGTAATGGGATGAAAGTTACCCAAGTTAATTTTTTTTAATTCTTAAAACCTTGTAAATTTTTTTGAAGAAATATATTAACCATTTTGGACACTTTTTGTTTATTAAAATTTTAAGCATTCTGGACAAGAAGTGCTTTGGATGAGCACAAACCGACCCCGGCCAATAGATTTTTTTTTCCATTTAGACTTTTACTTGAACCTTCTTTTGTCCACCTTTACATCAAATGTGAAAGCACCATAGAAAGAAGTTTTTATGGAGTTACCTTGCATCAATTTCATCATAATAGCTAGAATTTCCTTTTGCTGAGATTCCATAAAGTAACGGGTATACCGGAGATTTTTGTAATTCACCGAAGTTTATGCCTCCACCCTTCAATTTTGAAAGAAACTCATACATTTGAGTACAATAACAAATCTTGAATCCCTTTTCTGGTTAGTAAGTAATATTATTCAGCTTCAAAGGAATATATATGTTTTGTACGATGGCTTTTTGTAAAATCCAACATAGGTCATGCATTCCTTGAATAAATGTTCATAATGTTGTGCAGTGTAAAAGGAATGTAAAAAAATTTCAATTGTAGAGAAAGGTTTAAAACATATGTAACAAAATGGGAGGTGGAGGTTAAATAACGATGAACATAGGTTTTTTTGGTAATGGGTTGGGTTGAAACAAAACGCTTTTCACCCGAATTTATCAAATCTGTCTTGACTAATTTTTTAGTTAGGTTGTCAAACATGTTTTACAAAAAGTTTATTGTTTCAATAAGAATTTAATTTACTTAAATGTTATAGTTTAAGTGGTTTATGCATTAACATATGCTTTGGGCAACTTTCAACTCATTTGACCAAGTTTGCTTTTAAGCTTCTCTTGTTTTTCACTCTTTCAATCCATTAGAGATATAATATAACATGAATTAACCGATTCATAAGTAAATTGTTACCTTTATGACTGTTTTGTCACCCAATGTGATATCAGCCTGAAAATCACGGTCAATAGAACTAGCTGCAACGCTTAAGATCCATGGAGCAACATTGACAACCGATCGCCTACGTGGGCCATCATTTCCTGCAGAACAAACCACCATGATCCCCTTTTCAGTTGCATGAAAGGATCCAATGGCAATTGGATCTCTCTGGAAATTGGGTCCATATCCGGCGCCTGAACCAAGAGATAGTGATAGTACATCCACACCATCTTCTATAGCATCATCAAATGCAGCCATTATATTTGACCCTTTACAACCTCTAGCTCCACAAACCCGATAAGATGCGATTCTTGAACCAGGAAAACCGCCCTTCGCTGAGCCCATTGCGAGGCCATAATAAGATGCATTTTGGACGGTGTTGCCAGCAGCCGTTGAAGCAACGTGGGTTCCATGCCCACTATGGTCTCTTGGGGAGGTGAGGCCACCTCCAGTTGTGTAATACCGTGCTCCAATTAGTTTCCTGATAGAATTTATTATTTAGGTGCTATTAACTTGTGAAACTGACTAGATTTTTCCTAGATCATATTGTTTAAAATACTACACTGTTACAATAGTCTAGCATTTATGGTTTAGAATATAAACAACTTTGGAGATGTAAGCATTTAAATACCTTTGACCCTTTTCAAATCTTTGTTATTGGTGAAAAACTTTTGATGATAGTATTATTAGTTAAAACTTGTGATAAGACTGGGACCGAGGATGCACAAGGTAGATGTTTAAAGTTACCTATTGCAGTTTGCAGGTGAGAAATCACTGCTTTTCATGCAAGTTCCTTTCCATTTCGGTGGAATTGGACCAAAACCTTCATCACTGAAACTTTCAGACTCTGGCCAAATACCTAAGTAACATGATTGAAGACACAAAATTATTAATATAGCACCATTTCACATTTTAATAACTTCATAAGCATGGTTCCACGTAGAGTTGTGAAAATGGGTCAAAATAGGTAGTTTCTGGTATAGATTAAAAGTTGGATTGACCTGAGACTTATTTCTCATAAAGATTTAAACTTTATTATATATAACTAGGATATTATTTTGAAAGTTATATTATTATTATTATTACAATAACATTATAGGTTATTGAAGAAAATGAGTTATCCGTAAAAGTACATTTTGACCCCTTGACTCATTTTACCCGTTTCCTTTTATCTAACCATATAATTTAGCTGAAAGACAAAACAAAAACTGAGCTGGCTCATTTACAAGTAACTTAGCTAAAGTTAAGGTTTAGTGGGAATACCTGTGTCCAAAACGCCTATGATGGTATCTGAAGCTGCATTTGAACTTGAAATTTTGTATTTAGCGCTATGTCTGGAGTCAATTTCTACTCCAGTATGGTATTTTAGGAAATCCCATGAACGGGTTGTGTGAAGTTGCAAGACCGGATCAGGGAAGACTGATACAACCCCTGGTTTTTGTGCAATCTCATCTGCCTCTTTTTTTGTTAAATGTGCAGCAAATCCCAAGAAGCTGTTTTGGTAGTTATGCAAAACTGCATCTCCTTTCCTAGGTCAAGATAATTTATTTTTTCCATTAATTCCTTCCACTCACCAACACGAAAGCATCTATGAGTTGAACGGGCGGTTGGGTAGTAGGTCAAAACGTATAATTTTTTTATGGTGAATGTAAAGATGTGAAGTTGTATCTTGACTGTTACCTTTCAAGATTTTACCGATTTGATACCGTATGCATTTGAATGTCCTTTACCCATTTGAATATAATTTTTTTAGGCTACATTTGGCTAGTTTAAGTATTACCCATTTGACAAATTATACCTTTACGATAAAATGTAATTCTGCTAAATAAAAATAAATAAATGAAAGGAATAAATACAGGTCACCTTGTTACCTTTCTAATAAAGATTTTAGAAGTAGATTATGGTTGTTCCTTGTGGTAGGAGCAGAACCCATATACACAATATAAACTCCATCATTTTCTGCTTCATCTGCCTTAATTTCTCCAAACAAACATATTACAATTATCAGGCTGCACAAGTAAAGACCTTTCATGTTTTTGCCTGTTTTTATATCACACTTGCCTTCTTAAAAGACACACACACATCTATATTTATATATAAGTAAACATGTGCAGTCTAGAGAGAGAAAATAATGTAGAGTGAGAAAAAGAAGCACTAAGCCTTGAGACTTTGAAGTGAGCATATGATTGATGGATAGGTAAGATTGGTTTTAGTGGGTACATTGCTAACTGATGGTGCACTACCCATTAGGATTAGGTTATTGGGTTAGAGTATATCCATGCACATGGTCTAGGGGATATTGGGCTATTTTGAGTCTGATGCACATATCTTTACCCTATATTTCCATAAGAGGTTATTTTCATTACTCGAACTCACGACCTCCAAGTCACATGGCAACAACTTTGTCATTGCTTTAAGGTCTAGCCTTAAGTTAGAGAATATCCATTGAAACCAGCAAAATAGCATGAAACTTATTAGTTTTTATTTTTCCTATTGTAATTGAGTTGGTCTGAGATCTTCTAAACTCAAGCACAGCTTGTTTACTTGAAAGAGCTCGAGTTCAAATCATTTCAAGCTCTAAGACTAAAGCTCGAGCTCAGCTCGTGAATGTTTTTTCAAACCTGAACGTGACTTGTTTCTAATTTATTTCAATACAAATAAAATTATTTTTATATATATTTACAATAGTTATATTATTTGCGTGAGAACTCTAAGATTTATTCTTTTATACATGTAAACATGAGTGAAAAAGAGAGTTCTCAAAGTTCTAAAAAATTAAAGTTCTTAAGATAACTCTCTTATAATTATGTTTATATATGTGTGTGTTTATAGTTATATATGTTTATAAAAAAATTAATTAAAAGCAATAAATTAACTAAGTTTGAAAAAAACTCTACTTTAAGATGTAGCAATTGAAATGAGTGAACTCAAGCTTAGATAGGTTCGGTTCGTTTACACCATTATGGTTATTATTAACATAACAATTTTGTTCTTGTTAGTTGCACAAATAACTAAGTAGATGGTAGGAGGAGTAGAGGAAGACCTAAGTTGACTTGGGACAAGATAATTAGGCGGGATATGATAGAGTTGCACCTCTCCGAGCACATGATCGAGGATAGGAATGCATGGAGGCGTAGAATTAAAATTAAGAACTTCTAGTGGGATCTGTTGGTAGGAAGAGTAAAGGAAGACCTGATGCGTGACCCCCCGCTGATGTGTAGGTTATTGTCATTTGCCCTTTATAAATGAAGCATGTTGCTTATTTGATGTATGCACTATCTTCGGGTTGTTATGCTTATGGGTATGTTTATGCTTATGTGATGTATGTTATGCTTATGAATATATTTATGAATATGCCTATGCTTATTCTAAACCCTTATGTGATATATACCGATATGTTGTATGCAATATAATCTGTTTGCTATCGTTTTCAAGTAGGGGGTCTCTTTGGAAGCGGTCTCTCTATATCTCAAGATATAGGAAAGACTCGTCACCACCTACCCCTCCCAGACTCTATATACTGGGTATTGTTTGTTTGTTTGTTTGTTTGTTTGTTTAGTTGCACAAATAGCGCTTTAAAAATAGACATGCAAACTCTCAACGGAGTTTGTGACCTAAGTTACTTTTGAACGGCAAATCTACTTTACTTATGTTGTTAAACTACTTCAAACTAATTTACACCATGTTTGGGTCACCTAAATGGTTATGGACTTCAACACTCACTGTCACATGTCCGTCTTTTAAAGATTGAGAATGTGTACAAGCTTACTATTTTCAAATAGATCAAAAGATGTAGGGTTTGTAACAACAATTCCTTTATGCTCACGTTACACTTCTATTTTCGTTAACATTTAGCGACACACATGTGATGTTAATTTGTAACAGTCACTGTGGTTTCGTCATGAGGCTTAACAATATCAGTTATTCTCTTTCGAAAAGGTTTAGACTCTAGTTTCTTGAGGTAAATTGGGAACACATGTTGTCTGTGTCTACAAAAGACACTTTATTTTGACCCCTTTATGTTGAGAAGTTCTTACTGATTAGTTTTATAAAATAAATATCTTTGTTATAATTTGGGTTTTCTGTTTTGATGATTATGCGTTCGTTCATGTTAACAGTTATATATTGTTTTGATGGGCTAATATGATAGATTAAAGTGATTAGTTGTTGGTTTGGTAATATTTAATTTTATTAAATGCTAGTCATTTAGTTGAAATGTTATTAAATAACTACGTATTAAAAAAAATTTGATACGTTTCGGTATTTAGTTTTTTTGATACGTTTCGTTTCGGTAATTAGTTATTTGTTTTTGTTAGGGAATATTGCACCTCATAGTAACTAAGTTTTATTAATGTTTCATTAAATTCATCTTGACTATTTTTTTAACAGGCCTTTGAAACGTCCAGTAATACACCGAGAGAGCCTTTCTGAGACGGGATTTTAACCGTACATACTAATTTTGGCGCTCCAGATCTGATTCATCCAACATCATGGAGGAAACCCACTATTATGAGAAAATCTCATTGACTCAGGTTTTTAAGATGACAAAATACCGCTTAAGTTTTAATATTCTTCTATTGTTGAGAAAGATTGTTATATTATATTTTTTCTATCTTAAATAATCTAAATAAAAATATATGAAATTGATTGGTATCTAATATTTATAACTTTTAACTTTAATATGAAAGAAAAAACATACTAAATAATAAACAAGTTTCATATTTTTTTTTTCATTTACTTTTTCATTTAGGTCAGTGAAATTAAAATTTAAATGAACTTGAACGTGCTCAAGAATAGTAGTTGTTAAAACATAACTAGATTTTTAACCAGTCATGCAACCAGTGGCAATCTTACGTGATAAATTATAGACGGTAATCAACCTAATTTGTTTTTTAACTAACTTTACATCGAAACATAGAGTAATTTGCATTTATATTGAATTTATACAGTTTAATGAACATGTATTATATTTTACTCACCTTTTATAAAATAAAATTTATGTCGAAATATAAACCAGCTTAAAAAGTACATAGACAAAGCACATGTAGTGGCATTGTATCTTGCGTGATAAGGTTTAGATTACAATTATCCCGACTTGTTTCCTAACTAAAATTGTGCTGAAACGAAGAGTAACTTAAATTTGTACAGTCAAATGAAAACGTATAATATTTGACCCAATGCGTTTCCAGACAAAACTTATGTCGAAATGTAAAACAGCACAAAGCGTGCATAAAAATAAGCAAGAGTGTTTTATTTTTGACCTAGCTCATTTCTCAACAAAATTCACATCAAAGCGTAGATGGATGTTGAAACGTAAAACAATTTAAAGCGTATATAAAAACAAGTTCAGAAGAAAAAAAATTTGACTTGACTTGCTCCTTAACGTAATTTTCGTCTAAATGTAAATCGGCTCGAATTCATATTGACATGTACATAAATGTACGAATGCAAGAAATCAGATTTTTAAATAAATTGTAAAGGGTTAAAGTGACATTTTATTAAATTTTGAAAAGTGTAGAGGTTGAAAGTTGAGGGAGATAAACACCGGTGGCAAAGGCCAACAACCTTTTGTTTCAAATATAAGTTTAATAAAGCAAATTGTATTTTAATAATTGTATTGGTCGATAATAATTCATACTAATCAGTTTGATCTATAGTAATCTTGATTTTTAGTTTTATTGTCAAGGGTAATCCTAATGTCATAATCAGTTTTGGTTTACACTTGATGTCTGCTCAATTTTTACTCCATGTCATCATGCATTCCGTATATTATTCACAATCATCAGCATGAGCAATTTTAAATGTAAATTAATGAATAATGTTATATTTTGGATTATTTAAAATCATCAGCATGAGCAATATCAAAGATTACCACTAGCATAAAAAACTTTAAAATTATTATTTACCAAACTAATAATATGAATTAATATCGGACATTAAGTTATATTTTGGATTATTTAAAATCCAATTTCCGTTTAATAATACAAATCAAAATATCCATATTGTTAGACTGAAACCAAAAGCCTGAACTCGCTAGCAAAACTCTAGTAACCTAATCATAGAAAAAAATATGTTTGATAAAAACAGATTAAACAATTTATATAAACTAGGTATTTTTTCTGCTCGTTGCCGCGGACGGATTAATACAATTGACTATAGACAACATTTCAAGAACTGATTTAGGATAGCGTATGACACCGGAGCGTATTGGCTACAACTTAGGCGAGGCTATAAGTTGCACACTATCTACTCATTGTCCATTGGAATGCCATGCCAAAACAATTTTTGCCAAAGTTACATAACTAAATGGAATGCGAGTTATCTAAACTATGTATAAGTATTAATCCGTGTGCTTATATTTAAAAGATCTTGTATCATCTATATGGTAGATTAAATTATTTTCATTTAAAATACTTTTGATAAGATTGTAATTTACTTGCATGATGAGGTGAAAATAAAAAATAAAAAATCAATTATGTCTATTAATAAAAACATGAGGCGGTAATTTGATTTGTTTTTAATTTCTTGAAAACATAAATAATAAACCAATTAGTGTGTTTCTTCAATTCAAAGAAAAGAGAGATGGTCACAATCGCAGAGAGGAACAAAACAGAGTGGCAACCCACGAAAAGGGTTTTCGCCGACGGTGACTGCAACGACGATGATGGCGGTAGGCTATCCTTCTCCTCCTTTATTCTTCATCTCCAACAGTAACCGAACTTATCATCGTTCTTCTATATGTGTCTATCTAAACCGCTCCCATGGTGGCGATGGTTGTTGTAACATCCAAAAGTTCAATATTAATTTATTTAATTAGAATTAGTGTTCAGTCGCACGCCATACGTGCGAATGGGGCTCAGCCGCACGAATGAGGGGCGCATGGGCTCAGTCGCACGATTGAATCGTGCGAATGAGTCCAGTCGTGCGACTGAGTAAGGCGGTTAAAATTAGACATGTGTAATAAGTAAGGCGGTTAAGGATGTTCAAAAGCAGATTTTATCTGCAGTATTCCCATCCCTCTTGCTTCTCTCGAACCCAAACACCCCTGTTCTTGCCAAATCGACTCAGCTAACTCCGTTTCGGTAAGTTTCGCTTGGTACGGATCGATTCTTGAATATGTTAAGCTGTGTATGTGGTTGAAATTGATCCAAAAACATGTTTTAAATCTAGGCTTTTGTTCAATCTTTTTACTAAATTGAAAAGTGAAGGTTCGGATCCTAGTTTTTGGGAAGTTTGATGAAATAAGGACCCGAAACGGTTGTAAATGAAGTGTATATGTTCTGTTGTGAATATGGTATAATCCAAATGGTTAAAACTCGAGTTTTTGGATCAAATATATCGAGAACACAGCTGCTGATCCGTTTCAGGCGAATGAACCCAATCGCATGACCCATTCGTGCGACTGAGTCAATCGCATTGTTCAATCGTGCGACTGAAGTTCAGTCGCATGAACCAATCGCACGAATGGAGGTCATTCGCACAAACCCTGTTATAGCTCATTCGCACCTCTGTCGTGTGGTCCATTCGTACGACTAAGCTCAGTCGCATGTTCAGTCGTACGAATGAGTCCAGTCGTATAACCTTAGTCGTGGGAAGTGATCAGCTAGGGGTGATTTGACTAAGTTAGGGTTGTTGTTTTAGATTTGCTTTGAGAAGGAGAAGTTTTAGCTGCCCTAGTGTATTTGGATTGATAACCACTTGCTGAAAACATTAAGGTGAGTTCTAATTGCCCTTTTTATGTGTTAATGCCATTTGATAATGTTGTTTGACAAAATCGGGCACTGGCATGCATATAAATAAATAGAAAATGTGAATAAGAGTTGAAAGTGGTAAATTGTGGTGAATGGCGAGGTAGAGGTTTGACCCACCAACTATAGACGGAGGTTTGACCCGTCAACGCCAACTATAGACGGAGGTTTAACCCGTCAACGCGCGAGGTGGAGGTTTAACCCACCAAACTATAGACGGAGGTTTGACCCGTCAACGCACGAGGTGGAGGTTTGACCCACCAAATTAAAATCGATAAAAAGATGTCCATAAATACCTTGTGGGTATTCGATATGCATATCAATACTGAGACGAATAAATGGACTGATGAATGTTTATGAATCATTCGGTGTTGTAACAGTTGATGAGTTTTTATTATTGAAGTGTGGTGTACGTTAGAACTCACCAGTTTATCTGATTTTGTGTTTGTTTTCTTATGCATGCCAGGTATTAATAGAAGTGTTCGTGGAGGCGCCCTACCGAGTTAAATTCCGGTTATGGTGTATGATACTGGCTAAATGTTGGGTTTGGAAAAGATGTATATGAAGTTTGACAAAGTTTTGAGATGTTAGTTGAAGTGTTGTAATGATTGTTAATGATGTAAAAAGTTTTTAATATATAAAAATTTTCGCTGCGTTTTTAGTCTCTAAATTATTATTATTACCCAACTAGTAGCACCCTCCTTATTATATTATGATAGAAAAATTGAGGGTGTTACAAGTTGGTATCAGAGCCTTAGTTAAAGAGATTTGAACAATTGATTGTTTCAAACTTTAACTGAATATATGGGAAGTGCCAGTATCTACAACTGGGAGTGGGGTGAAGTATTGTGTGGATGAGTATTTAATTATTAGTGATAATTCAGTCAATTGTTGAATGAAAGTAATTGTTTAAATTGAAGATTAGTATTATGTGTATGCATGATTTTATGGTTTAGATAGGGTTAGAAATAAACTGTGATAGGATAATGAGAAGAGGCAGGATGTGTGAATAAGTAATAATTGATAACACCTGGCCAATGTTATGAGCAATTTACATTATATACAGCATCCTGGTATCACTCATTATTTGATAATGGTTTATTTCTTATCGTAGATGGAGGAAACTGGTAATACAAACCCTAGACTTGAAGCTAGGATCTCAGGTGATGAACTTAAGGTGGCTATAGGTGATGAAGTCGCCCGAGTGTTGCGTACTACTTTACCTGAAATGTTAAGTGACCTTAGAAAAGGTGGTGAATCGTCGTCCCAACCAACTCCTCCACCTGTTGTTGTTGAGCCGGTAGTGGAGAAACCAGTGTCATATAAACATTTTAAAGAATGTGACCCGCCTAAGTTTGAAGGCCAGAAGGATGTAGTAGTAACTTATAAGTGGTTACGAGAGATGGAAGCAACGTTTAAACTTAGTAGATGCAAGGAAAACTAGAAAGTGGGCTTTGCAGTGCATTCTTTTCAAGCAGAAGCCTTGTATTGGTGGGATACAGTAGAACAGGCCATGGGTGAGGCCGTCGTGAGCCAGATGACGTGGGAAACTTTTAAAGCGTTAGTGATAGAAAAGTTCTATCAGAAAGGCGAGATGGACAGAATTGAGATAAAGTTTTTGCAGCTTCAGGCAGGCAGTTTAAGTCATAAAGAGTATACTTCCAGGTTTGAAGAAATGGCTCGTTTGGTACCTCATTTAGTAACTCCTGAGGCGAAGAGGATTACTAGGTATATTCAGGGATTACCCCCTAAGGTGAGAATGCTAGTAAAGTCTAATTCTCCTTCTACATACCAAGCCACGGTAAATTTGGCTGCGGACATGTATGAGGAAGTCGCTGAGTCCGAGGAACCTGTGGTGAAAGAAGAAGTGGTTAGTCGTCAGGAAACTTCACTGAGTTCTAGGCCTATGTATGGACAGAGTGGGCCGCAGAAGAGAAAGTTTAATGCTAGGGGCTTTGTAGGTCCCCCTCCTCGATATAATAGATGTGGGAAGTTTCATAGAGGAGAATGTAGATTGAATCACCCGGCATGACGTAAATGCGGGAAGCCTGGACATTTCATTTCCAGATGTCCAGAACTTCGGTGTTATGAATACGGGGAGATGGGACATATGAAATCTGAATGTCCAAAGTTTAGACCTGGACTGTCCCTATTCGTGCAGTGGGAGGACCGAGTAAAGTCAGTGCGAGTGGTAGTAGCGGTACTGCGGGGACAGCATTTACAATAACTACGGAGGAGGCTAAGGCATAACCAGATGTCGTGTCGGGTATGTTTCTTGTTAATGATGTACCAGCTAGAATTTTATTTGATTCGGGGGCTAATAGAAGTTTTATATCAATAAAATTCCATGCCTTAATAAAAGTTAAGCCATCAAAGCTAGATGTTGCCTTTTCAGTAGAAACTGCCTTTAATGAATTTATAGTTGTTAGTGAGGTAATAGATGATTGTTTTGTCAAACTAGAAGGTGTAAAATTTCCTGCTAGGTTACATATGATGAAATTGGGAGGTTTTGATGTAGTATTGGGAATGGACTGGTTATCTACGTTTGAGGCTCAGATAATATGCAAAAGAAAGATGATTGTGTTGCGAGCACCAGATGGTAATTTGGTAACGGTTTTTGGTGATGAACATGATAGTGTGGTGAAAGTCATATCTATTATTAAGGCTGAGAAATTATTAAGTAGGGGTTGTGAGTCATTTTTGGCATATGTAGTTGATACTGATAAGAAGACGAATAAATTAGAAGATGTTCCAGTGGTTTGTGATTTCCCCGATGTATTTCCTGAGGATCTACCGGGTATACCTCCTGATAGAGAAATTGAGTTTAGAATTGACTTAGTACCTGAAGCAAAACCTGTCACTAAAACCCCTTATAGACTTGCACCGGCTGAGCTGAAGGAACTTCTGAAGCAATTACAGGAATTATTAGACAAAGGTTTTATTCGACCAAGCACTTCGCCGTGGGGTGCTCCAGTTCTGTTTGTAAAGAAGAAGGATAGCAGTTTGAGGATGTGCATAGATTATAGAGAACTAAACAAGCTAACTGTTAAGAATAAATACCCATTACCTCGTATAGACGATTTGTTTGATCAACTCCAAGGTGCTAATTGGTTCTCAAAGATAGATCTTAGATCCGGGTATCATCAGTTAAAGGTAAAAGAAGAAGACATACCAAAAACAGCTTTTCGTACGCGATATGGGCATTATGAATTTTTGGTGATGTCATTCGGATTAACGAATGCTCCTGCTGCATTCATGGATTTGATGAACCGGGTATGTAGACCGATGCTGGATAAATCGGTAATTGTGTTTATAAATGATATTTTGATCTATTCTAAGAACGAAGGAGATCATGCTTGTCACATTCGAGAAGTATTGGAAACCTTGAGAAAGAATAAGTTGTATGCAAAGTTCTCAAAATATGAATTTTGGTTAAGAGAAGTGCAATTTTTGGGCCATGTGGTGAATGCGGAAGGAATATTGGTGGATCCTGCGAAGATTGAGGCCGTGATGAATTGGGAGATTCCTAAAAGTCCTTCAGAAATTCGTAGTTTCTTAGGACTGGCAGGATACTATAGGAGATTCATTCAGTATTTTGCTAAAATTGCTTCTCCATTGACGAAATTAACTCGAAAAGACGTTAAGTATGAATGGAATAAAGAACAGGAAGTTGCTTTTAAGGAACTGAAGAACCGATTAACACAAGCTCCAGTATTGGCCATACCAGATGGTGTAGATGATTTAGTGATATATTCTGATGCATCATATCAGGGATTGGGGTGTGTTTTGATGCAACGTGGGAGAGTTATTGCTTATGCTTCTAGACAGTTGAAGACCCATGAAGTTAATTACCCAACCCACGATTTAGAACTAGCAGCTGAAGTTTTTTCTCTTAAGATATGGCGACATTACTTATATGGAGTGAGTTGTACCATCTTTACTGATCATAAGAGCCTGAAGTACTTCTTTGAGCAAAAAGATTTGAATATGAGACAAAGGCGATGGTTGGAATTAATCAAAGATTATGATTGTGAAATTTTGTATCACCCCGGGAAAGCAAATGTGGTTGCTGATGCATTGAGCAGAACGGAAAGTACGAACCGATTAAGGTTAAGGTGTATAAACCTGTAATTACTCCTGATTTTATGCAACAGCTGAAAGAAGCCCAATTGGAAGCATTAAAAGAAGAAAACATTAAGAGAGAAAGAATGGTTGGTCAAGAAAGATATTTAGAAGAAAATAGTCATGGTGTTAAAATCAGGTTTGGTCGAATGTGGGTTCCGTTGGCTTTACGCGATAGGGTACTAGATGAAGCTCACAAATCTAGGTATTCCATTCACCCAGGCATGATTAAAATGTATCAAGCTTTAAAGCATGATTATTGGTGGCCAGGGATGAAATTTAATGTGATGCAGTATGTAAATAGATGTTGACTTGCGCCAAAGTGAAAGCTGAACATCAGAAACCTTATGGATTATTGCAGCCATTAGCCATTCCAGTTTGGAAGTGGGACGATCTGACTATGGATTTTATAACAAAGTTGCCCTGTACACCAAAAGTTTATGATACTATTTGGGTAGTAGTAGATCAGCTAACCAAGAGTGCTTTATTTCTACCAATATGGGAAACTTATTCGGTGGAAAAGTTAGCTGATATCTTTACTAAAGAAATAGTTAGATTGCATGGAGTTCTGAAAAGTAAGATGCCAGATTTACCTCCAGGTATTGGAGAAAATTTCACGAAGCAATGGGAACTAAACTTTACTTTAGTACAGCCTATCATCGCCAGACAGATGGTCAAAGTGAAAGAACTATTCAGACATTAGAGGATATGCTACGGGCATGTAGTATAGATTTTGGAGGTAGCTGGGATAGTCATCTTCCTTTAGCTGAATTCGCATACAACAACAGTTATCAAGCTACTCTTCAGATGTCTGCATTTGAGATGTTGTATGGAAGAAAGTACAGAACTCCACTTTATTGGGGAGATATAGGGCAACGTGAATTGGGGAATAGTGAAATAGTTAAGGAAACAATGTCAAAATTTGAAATAGTTAAGAATCGTATTAGAGAGGCGAAAAGCAGGCAGAAGTCATATACAGACTGTAGAAGGAAACCATTAGAATTTAAAGTTGGGGATTTTGTTTTGTTGAAAGTTTCTCCATGGAAGGGCATTATTCGATTTAGAAAGAGGGGCAAGCTAAGTCCACGTTTTATTGGACCATTTCGAATAATGGAAAAAGTAGAATATGTAGCATATAAATTGGACTTGCCAGAAGAATTAAGTGCTATTCATCCAACCTTCCACGTCTCCCAGTTACGAAAGTGCCTAGCTAATGAAACTCAATATGTACCATTAGATCATATTGAGGTTGATGAGAAACTCAATTACACTGAACAACCCGTGGCCATTATAGATCGAAAGGAGAAGAAACTTAGAAATAAGAGCATTAGTTTAGTCCGGGTGTTGTGGGCACATCGCCAAGGATCTGAATCAACCTGGGAGCCAGAAGAGGAGATGAGACGAAACTACCCCCATTTGTTTTAGCCAGGTTTCGAGGACGAAACCCTAAATAAGGTGGGTAGACTTGTAACATCCAAAAGTTCAATATTAATTTATTTAATTAGAATTAGTGTTCAGTCGCACACTATACGTGCGAATGGGGCTCAGCCGCACGAATGAGGGGCGTATGGGCTCAGTCGCACGATTTGTAACACCCGTATTTTTTAGCAAGAAATAAAAGAAAAAGGAAGAAAAGAAAAGAAATAAAAAGCAACTAAAAAGGAGGGACCAAAAGTGCCAAATGGGCAAAGTTGTTATTTATTTTGTACAAAAGGGAGGCATGGTCGCCCATAACCCCTGCACAATTCTTTGCATTCGGTTTTTAGAGAGAGAAACAGCAGGGACTTCGATTCTTAGAGAGAGAAAGAAGAAGAAATCGGATTCAAGGTAAGAATTGATGTTTTTAAGTGTGTTTTGGCTAAGAAACCGAGAATGCATGTTCTTATGTGTGTGTGTTTGTGTTCGGGTTGCACTGTGTGTGTGTTTTAGGTGTAGAAACGACTGGGAAGTTAAGAAAGGGCATCCAAAACCCGAAGACAAACTAAGGTGAGTTCTAGACCCCCTTTTACTGGTTTCTAAACGTTTTGGGGCTGGAAATGCATATATATATACATATATGTTTTTATAGAAATTTGGGTTGATACCCGTATGAAATGTATGTATGTATGTTTATGTTTATGTTAGATTTATGCCTAGAATCATGTGTATATGTTTAGAACTAGGCATTATGATGTTTGGGACTTGGACTATGATTTATACACATGAACAGGTTACTAATATGTCTGAAATTTGGACTTAGAATAGATAAGTAAAAGTTGATGAGTCAACTAGTGGTCATACGACCAACAGTGTGGTCGTATGACCAGAAGATTTTTCTAAGTGTTGCCCAATAGGACTCATATGACCAACAGTGTGGTCGTATGACCAAGTGAATTTTTCTAAGTGTTGAGTCCAATAGGACTCATACGACCAACAGTGTGGTCGTATGACCAAGTAATAATTTTCTAAGTATGTTGAAGAGTCTAATAGGACTCATACGACCAACAGTGTGGTCGTATGATCAGAACATATTTCTAAGTCTAGGGATGGTACGACCAATAGTGCTCATACGACCAACAGTGTGGTCGTATGACCAGATAAATTCTAAGTATAAGATGAAAAGTCCAGCAGTGCTCTTACGCCTAACAGGGCTCATACGCCCAGAGGGCTTATACGCCCAACAGGGCTCAAACGCCCAGAAAACTTAGAATTTTACAGAAATTTCCAGTAAGTCCGAAGTTCGAGGTTTTGACCAGGGTTGACTAGGGTTAATAAATGATGATGTCTCATGCATATAATGATGAGTATGATTAACCCTTATTATTACAGATATTATTATCAGTGTATTATTATTGTTAACAATATTATTAATAAAATATTGTTAAGTATGGTATGATGCTATGAATGATGATAAATGTATGAAGATGAATGTATGATGATGAATGTATGATGAGTGTGTATGTTCCTTGTAATTGTGTATGCTAACTTTCTGAAACTTTACGAATAACGAGAATGAATTAATAAAGTATTATGTATCGTAAAGTGAAAGATAATGAAAGAGGAACATGATGATGGATGCATGTATTAACGAATGAACGCAAAGAAGAATGATGATGAATACATGCATTAATAAATGAATGAATGAACGAAAGTCTTGCATGGTCTAAGGGGCACGAGATGGAATTGACGGTTAAGAAGTCTTGGAAATGGTGCTTGGTTCTAGTAACTAGGCCTATTACGAGCCTTATGGTAGATTATGGACAATGAGCCATAGTTGCCTTAAGAACAACGGGGCAGCGTCTTTGTGACCTGTCACGGGATAGTTGTTACAGCAGGAGTGGTGACGATCACTCACGGGGTTAACGTGACCCCGGACGAGACGTTGTCGGTCTATGGACAGAGAGCCATAGGGGCAACGAGGTTGTCGGTCTATGGACGGAGAGCCATAGGGGCAACCAGGTTGTCGGTCTATGGACAGAGAGCCATAGGGGCAACCAGGTGTCGGTCTATGGACTGAGAGCCATAGGGGCACCAGGTGTCGGTCTATGGACTGAGAGCCATAGGGGCACCAGACGGATGCGATATGCTTTGTCGGCTCATGGGTTGGAACCATGAGGGCAGAGAAGAAAGGTGACCCTTAGAGTTTTGCATGCTTGACGAATGAAAGTTAAAGAACGTATGAATGAATGAAAAGAATGTATGTACGAACGTGAATGAGAACGATGAATGGTACACGAATGAAAACTAATGAACGAATGATGAAGATAATAATGAAATTACCTACGTGTACGTACGATGTGTGATCACATATGCATAACGAACGTTTTGAAATGAGAAGTAAAGTATTTTAATTACAAAACTAGAACTCACTCAGCAACGCTGACTTTTATGTATTTTCCAGTTGGCAGGTGACAGGTTGCTGAGGATGGCACATTGGGGTGGCTACTAGGCGGGCAAGACTGACATCCATTATGTTTTGATGATACTGTTGTTTTGTAATTCATTCAACTAAATATTTTGTGACTTAGAAACTAGAATGTATTGCTTAACAACAGTGTTTCAAATGAACAGATGGTTTTGTTTAAATAATTCCGCTGCTTAAATTATTAATATGTATGTTTTATGCTGTGAATGACCAACTGTGAGGTGCCCGGGAACGGGGCCTTTCAAGTTGGTATCAGAGCAAAAGTTTAAGTAAAATGGGTAAATTTTCAAAATGAACCTTAACTTAAACTGAGAATGGGACGGAAAGAGGGATGTCAGCCCGAGTAGCCATGTGCCATCAGGTATTGCTTTTCTTAAAAGTTAATCAGTGTTATGTGCGTGTGCTATGTGATTTATGTGTTCTTAGTAGATTTAGATGCTGATGTAGTCAGGATAGGAAGTGCTTGGGGTGTGAAGAGTAAAGTAAGTGGCTAATCACAACTGGCCACTATAATTAGGGACTTACTATACTTGACATAAACCTAGCTATTCCTTGAATGACTGTTTTAGTGTTTGAATCTTATAGTGCATAGGAAAATGGCTGGGAAGAAACCTTTTAAGGCTGCTAGAGGTAAAGGTCGTCCGCGTACGACTAGGAACAGCACTAAAGCTCCTGAGACGGCTCCTGTGAAACCTGAGGTTCCTAACCGGAATGAAGAAACCGAGAATGCGAGCCTGAATGCCTCAGCTAGGGAGGCGATTGCTGATGAGGTACACCAAGTCCTGCAGACAGTTATGCCATCTGTGGTGACTGATGTTATTCGTGCTGTGAGGAATGAGGAAAGGAAGGAGAAGGAGGACAGGAGAGGGTCGACTGAAAAGGAGAGCAAGGAAGAAGAGGAACGACCGGATCCTGAGATAGTAATATCTGATGAGGAAAGAGATGATGTAGTAGGGGTGACGACCAAGGGGTGCAGTTACGGGGCATTTCAGAGGTGCAAGCCCCCGACTTTCGATGGCAATGGCACTGCTGTAACCGCTCAACGATGGGTAAGGGAGATGGAAGCGGTACTCGAGATCAGCGAGTGCCGTGAGGATCAGAAGGTGAAGTTTGCCACCCACTCCTTTACCGACTCAGCACTATGCTGGTGGGACAATATTGTCCAAGCTGAGGGTTCCAGGGCCATCGGGAAAATGAAGTGGTCCGAGTTGAAGAAGCTAGTAATTGAGGAATTCTGTCCTCACAGAGAACTTGATAAGGTCGAGAGGGATTTCCTGCAACTCGAGGCAGGAACCATGACACACCAGCAATACACTACCAAATTCAATGAGATGGCGCGGCTGGTGCCGGATCAGGTGACACCGGTATCTCGAAAGATTAACCGGTACATTCAGGGACTGCCAGCTGACATCCGTAGGCACTTGATTACTGCCCGTCCGAGCACCTTTAGGTCGGCAGTAGACTTAGCTGGGAGGCTCTATGACGAGAGGGAAGTGATGGTGGTGGAAGCAAAGAAAGCCGGTGGTGCTAACCGGAACTGGAATGGGAAACGGTTCGGGCGTGGTGGCTTTACCCCGAATAACAAGAAGGCTAGAAGGGATGACCGTAGGGTGGGGTCACCAAGCTCGGGACCCAAAAGGTGTGACAAGTGTGGTAAGGAGCACGGTGGTGAGTGTAGATGGGGGTTAAACGTCTGTTTCAGGTGTGGGAAATCCGGTCATATGGCTAGAGACTGTAAGGCTGCGAGGTGTTTCAACTGCGGTGAAGTGGGGCATATGAGTAAGGATTGCAAGAAGTCGAGGGCCGAGAGTTCCGGGGGAAAGAAGATGGCAGGGACTGAGGGGCAGAAGACGAGTGCCAGAGCTTTCACTATGACCAGGGAGGAGGCTAGGACGGACCCCGATGTTGTGTCAGGTACGTTTCTAGTAAATCAAACTCTGGCTTCTGTGTTATTTGATTCTGGTGCTAGTAAGAGTTTCATTTCTGCTACTTTCTGTGCTAAATTGCCTGTTAGTAGTAAATGCATTGATGAGCCCTTTGAAGTAGAAACCGCTATTGGTAAGTCCACTAGAGTTACTGATGTGATAGAGGACTGTGCCATAGAGTTAGAAGGTCATAGGTTTGCTGCTAGGTTACATGTGATGCCCCTAGGTGGATTTGATGTAGTGCTAGGGATGGATTGGATGGCAACCTACGAAGCGAATATAGTATGTCGAAAGAATATGATTAGATTGACGGCATATGACGGGAGTCTGGTGACAATATACGGTGATCGGGTAACGATGATTCCAAAGGTGATTTCGATGGCGGTGACGGGGAAGTGCATGAGGCGTGGGTGCAACGCCTACCTATGTTATGTGAAGGATGTGGAAACACCAACACCACAACTATCCGGCGTTCCGGTTGTGTGTGAGTTTCTAGATGTGTTCCCGGAAGACTTATCGGGATTGCCACCTGACCGCAAAATCGAATTTCAAATTGATTTGATACCGGGTGCCCAACCTGTCGCAAAAGCACCGTATCGATTGGCTCCGACTGAGATGAAGGAGTTGATGAAGCAACTGCAAGAGTTGCTTGACAAGGGCTTTATTAGACCGAGTATCTCTCCTTGGGGTGCTCCGGTCTTGTTTGTGAAGAAAAAGGACGGTAGCATGAGAATGTGTATCGACTACCGTGAATTGAACAAGTTGACAATAAAGAATCGGTATCTGTTACCGAGGATCGATGACTTGTTCGACCAGCTCCAGGGTGCCAGTTGGTTCTCGAGGATAGATCTTCGATCTGGCTACCATCAATTGAAGGTAAAGGAGCAGGACATTCCTAAAACAGCTTTTTGTACGCGTTATGGACACTATGAGTTTCTCGTTATGTCATTTGGTCTAACTAACACGCCAGCTGCTTTTATGGATTTGATGAACCGAGTGTGTCGGCCAATGTTAGATAAATCAGTGATTGTGTTCATCGATGATATCCTGATTTATTCGAGGAGCGAAGAAGAGCATGCCGGTCACATTCGGGAAGTATTGGAGACTTTAAGGAGGGAGAAACTGTATGCTAAGTTCTCCAAATGTGCTTTCTGGTTACGCGAGGTACAATTTCTGGGTCACGTGGTAAATGCAGAAGGAATAATGGTGGACCCAGCAAAGGTTGAGGCCGTGATGCAATGGAAATCACCAAAGACGCCATCCGAGATTCGTAGCTTCTTGGGGTTGGCGGGCTACTATAGGAGATTTATTCAAGACTTCTCCAAGATAGCCTCACCTTTGACAAAATTGACTCGCAAAGATGTAAAGTTTGTGTGGGGTCGAGAACAGGAGGATGCCTTTGAGGAGTTGAAGACGAGACTGACACAAGCTCCTGTCTTGACATTGCCCGAGGGAAATGAAGACTTAGTGGTCTATTCGGATGCATCCTATTCTGGGCTAGGTTGTGTGTTGATGCAACGTGGAAAGGTGATAGCCTACGCATCTCGACAGCTGAAGATCCACGAAGTCAACTATCCCACACACGATCTAGAATTAGCTGCGGTGGTTTTTGCGTTGAAGATATGGCGGCACTATCTATACGGGACGAAGTGCACTATCTTCACAGACCACAAAAGCTTGAAGTATTTCTTCGAGCAGAAAGATTTAAACATGAGGCAAAGGCGATGGTTGGAGCTCATAAAGGATTATGACTGCGAAATCCATTACCATCCGGGCAAGGCCAACGTGGTGGCCGATGCCCTTAGCCGAAAAGAAAGGCCTGAGCCGATCCGGGTAAAGGCATATCAGCTAATTATGACCTCAGATGTAATGACTCAGGTTAAGGAGTTTCAAGACGAGGCTTTAAAAGAAGATCGTCTTAACTCCGAAAGGATGAGAGGTCTAGTTACGGAATTGGGTGAGAACACTTTTGGTGTTAAGACCCGATTCGGGCGAATGTGGATTCCTCGATACGGGGATCTACGTGAAAAGATTATGGATGAGGCCCATAAGACTCGATACTCCATTCACCCCGGTGCTACCAAAATGTACCACGATATGAAGAAGGATTACTGGTGGCCGGGTATGAAACGCGACGTAGTGGAGTACGTAAGTAAGTGCTTGACTTGCTTACAAGTGAAGGCGGAACACCAGAAGCCCTACGGGAAGATCCAACCGTTGGATATACCCGAGTGGAAGTGGGAACACATCACCATGGACTTCATCACGAAATTACCACGTACCCCAAAAGGGTATGATGCCATATGGGTGATAGTTGACCGATTAACCAAGAGTGCCCACTTCCTACCGATCCGCGAAACGTACTCATCTGAAAGATTGGCGGATCTGTTCATCAAAGAGATTGTAGCTCGTCATGGTGTGCCGGTGTCTATTGTGTCTGATCGCGACACCCGGTTTACCTCCAAGTTTTGGAAAAGATTTCATGATGCAATGGGGACGAGACTACACATTAGTACAGCATATCACCCTCAGACAGACGGTCAGTCTGAGAGGACGATCCAAACACTCGAAGACATGCTTCGGGCGTGCGTGATCGATTTTGGAGGAAGTTGGGATGATCACTTGCCGTTAGCAGAATTCTCGTACAACAACAGTTATCATGCCAGCATTGGCATGCCACCTTACGAGATGCTATACGGTAGGAGATGTAGGACGCCCGTATGTTGGGGAGATATTGGGCAGAAAGAACTGGGAGGCGTTGAGGTGATTGAAGCAACGACTGAGAAATTAGAAAAGATCAAAGCCTTCATGAAGGCGGCGAAAGATAGGCAAAAGTCGTATGCTGACAAGAGGCGAAGACCGATAGAGTTCAAGGTTGGTGACCGAGTAATGTTGAAGGTCTCGCCCTGGAAAGGGATCATTAGATTCAGGAAACGAGGTAAGCTAAGCCCGAGATATATAGGACCTTTCCGAATTGTCGCACGAGTAGGAGAGGTGGCCTATCGACTCGAACTGCCAGATGAGTTAAGTGGAATTCATCCCACGTTCCATGTATCTCATCTGAGAAAATGCTTAGCTGATGAAGACATGGTTGTACCACTGGAGGATATCGAGGTGGATGAGAGGCACAACTACGTGGAGCAACCAGTGGCAATCATTGATCGTAAGGAGAAGAGGTTAAGGAATAAAGTGGTTCCTCTTGTGCGTGTACAGTGGAAGCACAGGAAGGGATCCGAGTCTACGTGGGAGACTGAAGAAGAAATGAGACAGCACTACCCACATCTGTTTGAGGAATAACAGGTTTCGGGGACGAAACCTATATAAGGGGGGTGGACTTGTAACACCCGTATTTTTAGCAAGAAATAAAAGAAAAAGGAAGAAAAGAAAAAAAAAAAGCAACTAAAAAGGAGGGACCAAAAGTGCCAAATGGGCAAAGTTGTTATTTATTTTGTACAAAAGGGAGGCATGGTCGCCCATAACCCCTGCACAATTCTTTGCATTCGGTTTTTAGAGAGAGAAACAGCAGGGACTTCGATTCTTAGAGAGAGAAAGAAGAAGAAATCGGATTCAAGGTAAGAATTGATGTTTTTAAGTGTGTTTTGGCTAAGAAACCGAGAATGCATGTTCTTATGTGTGTGTGTTTGTGTTCGGGTTGCACTGTGTGTGTGTTTTAGGTGTAGAAACGACTGGGAAGTTAAGAAAGGGCATCCAAAACCCGAAGACAAACTAAGGTGAGTTCTAGACCCCCTTTTACTGGTTTCTAAACGTTTTGGGGCTGGAAATGCATATATATATATACATATATGTTTTTATAGAAATTTGGGTTGATACCCGTATGAAATGTATGTATGTATGTTTATGTTTATGTTAGATTTATGCCTAGAATCATGTGTATATGTTTAGAACTAGGCATTATGATGTTTGGGACTTGGACTATGATTTATACACATGAACAGGTTACTAATATGTCTGAAATTTGGACTTAGAATAGATAAGTAAAAGTTGATGAGTCAACTAGTGGTCATACGACCAACAGTGTGGTCGTATGACCAGAAGATTTTTCTAAGTGTTGCCCAATAGGACTCATACGACCAACAGTGTGGTCGTATGACCAAGTGAATTTTTCTAAGTGTTGAGTCCAATAGGACTCATACGACCAACAGTGTGGTCGTATGACCAAGTAATAATTTTCTAAGTATGTAGAAGAGTCTAATAGGACTCATACGACCAACAGTGTGGTCGTATGATCAGAACATATTTCTAAGTCTAGGGATGGTACGACCAATAGTGCTCATACGACCAACAGTGTGGTCGTATGACCAGATAAATTCTAAGTATAAGATGAAAAGTCCAGCAGTGCTCTTACGCCTAACAGGGCTCATACGCCCAGAGGGCTTATACGCCCAACAGGGCTCAAACGCCCAGAAAACTTAGAATTTTACAGAAATTTCCAGTAAGTCCGAAGTTCGAGGTTTTGACCAGGGTTGACTAGGGTTAATAAATGATGATGTCTCATGCATATAATGATGAGTATGATTAACCCTTATTATTACAGATATTATTATCAGTGTATTATTATTGTTAACAATATTATTAATAAAATATTGTTAAGTATGGTATGATGCTATGAATGATGATAAATGTATGAAGATGAATGTATGATGATGAATGTATGATGAGTGTGTATGTTCCTTGTAATTGTGTATGCTAACTTTCTGAAACTTTACGAATAACGAGAATGAATTAATAAAGTATTATGTATCGTAAAGTGAAAGATAATGAAAGAGGAACATGATGATGGATGCATGTATTAACGAATGAACGCAAAGAAGAATGATGATGAATACATGCATTAATAAATGAATGAATGAACGAAAGTCTTGCATGGTCTAAGGGGCACGAGATGGAATTGACGGTTAAGAAGTCTTGGAAATGGTGCTTGGTTCTAGTAACTAGGCCTATTACGAGCCTTATGGTAGATTATGGACAGTGAGCCATAGTTGCCTTAAGAACAACGGGGCAGCGTCTTTGTGACCTGTCACGGGATAGTTGTTACAGCAGGAGTGGTGACGATCACTCGCGGGGTTAACGTGACCCCGGACGAGACGTTGTCGGTCTATGGACAGAGAGCCATAGGGGCAACGAGGTTGTCGGTCTATGGACGGAGAGCCATAGGGGCAACCAGGTTGTCGGTCTATGGACAGAGAGCCATAGGGGCAACCAGGTGTCGGTCTATGGACTGAGAGCCATAGGGGCACCAGGTGTCGGTCTATGGACTGAGAGCCATAGGGGCACCAGACGGATGCGATATGCTTTGTCGGCTCATGGGTTGGAACCATGAGGGCAGAGAAGAAAGGTGACCCTTAGAGTTTTGCATGCTTGACGAATGAAAGTTAAAGAACGTATGAATGAATGAAAAGAATGTATGTACGAACGTGAATGAGAATGATAAATGGTACACGAATGAAAACTAATGAACGAATGATGAAGATAATAATGAAATTACCTACGTGTACGTACGATGTGTGATCACATATGCATAACGAACGTTTTGAAATGAGAAGTAAAGTATTTTAATTACAAAACTAGAACTCACTCAGCAACGCTGACTTTTATGTATTTTCCAGTTGGCAGGTGACAGGTTGCTGAGGATGGCACACAGGGGTGGCTACTAGGCGGGCAAGACTGACATCCATTATGTTTTGACGATACTGTTGTTTTGTAATTCATTCAACTAAATATTTTGTGACTTAGAAACTAGAATGTATTGCTTAACAACAGTGTTTCAAATGAACAGATGGTTTTGTTTAAATAATTCCGCTGCTTAAATTATTAATATGTATGTTTTATGCTGTGAATGACCAACTGTGAGGTGCCCGGGAACGGGGCCTTACACGATTGAATCGTGCGAATGAGTCCATACGTGCGACTGATTAAGGCGGTTAAAATTAGGCATGTGTAATAAGTAAGGCGGTTAAGGATGTTCAAAAGCAGATTTTATCTGTAGTATTCCCATCCCTCTTGTTTCTCTCGAACCCAAACACCCATGTTCTTGCCAAATCGACTCAGCTAACTCCGTTTCGGTAAGTTTCGCTTGTTATGGATCGATTCTTGAATATGTTAAGCTGTGTATGTGGTTGAAATTGATCCAAAAACATGTTTTAAATCTAGGCTTTTGTTCAATCTTTCTGTTAAATTGAAAAGTGAAGGTTCGGATCCTAGTTTTTGGGAAGTTTGATGAAATAAGGACCCGAAACGGTTGTAAATGAAGTGTATATGTTCTGTTGTGAATATGGTATAATCCAAATGGTTAAACCTCGAGTTTTTGGATCAAATATATCAAGAACACAGCTGCTGATCCGTTTCAGGCGAATGAGCCCAGTCGCATGACCCATTCGTGCGACTGAGTCAATCGCATTGTTCAATCGTGCGACTGAAGTTCAGTCGCATGAACCAATCGCACGAATGGAGGTCATTCGCACAAACCCTGTTATAGCTCATTCGCACCTCTGTCGTATGGTCCATTCGTACGACTAAGCTCAGTCGCATGTTCAGTCGTACGAATGAGTCCAGTCGTATAACCTTAGTCGTGGGAAGTGATCAGCTAGGGGTGATTTGACTAAGTTAGGGTTGTTGTTTTAGATTTGCTTTGAGAAGGAGAAGTTTTAGCTGCCCTAGTGTATTTGGATTGATAACCACTTGCTGAAAACATTAAGGTGAGTTCTAATTGCCCTTTTTATGTGTTAATGCCATTTGATAATGTTGTTTGACAAAATCGGGCACTGGCATGCGTATAAATAAATAGAAAATGTGAATAAGAGTTAAAAGTGGTAAATTGTGGTGAATGGTGAGGTGGAGGTTTGACCCACCAGCTATAGACGGAGGTTTGACCCGTCAACGGCAACTATAGACGGAGGTTTGACCCGTCAACACGCGAGGTGGAGGTTTGACCCACCAAACTATAGATGGAGGTTTGACCCGTCAACGCGCGAGGTGGAGGTTTGACCCACCAAATTAAAATCGATAAAAAGATGTCCATAAATACCTTGTGGGTATTCGATATGCATATCAATACTGAGACGAATAAATGGACTGATGAATGTTTATGAATCATTCGGTGTTGTAACAGTTGATGAGTTGTTATTATTGAAGTGTGGTGTACGTTAGAACTCACCAGTTTATCTGATTTTGTGTTTGTTTTCTTATGCATACCAGGTATTAATAGAAGTGTTCGTGGAGGCGCCCCACCGAGTTAAATTCCGGTTATGGTATATGATACTGGCTAAATGTTGGGTTTTGGGAAAGATGTATATGAAGTTTGACAAAGTTTTGAGATGTCAGTTGAAGTGTTGTAACGATTGTTAATGATGTAAAAAGTTTTTAATATATAAAAATTTCCGCTGCGTTTGTAGTCTCTGAATTATTATTATTACCCAACTAGTAGCACCATCCTTATTATATTATGATAGAAAAATTGAGGGTGTTACAGTTGTTCTAGGGTTTCAGGGGTGTTTTTTTTCTTGATGAAATCTAGCAACATATAATGGTGTTTGTTGTCGGATTAGGGTGCTCGTGGATAGTAATTTAGAATGTAACGATCCTAGCGTTTATTCCATCCTCTTCTCACCACTGTCGCTAAGTAACAACCGTAGGAGAAGCTTTCAACTACAACGATGGCCACCGCCTACATGACTACATCGGTGGGGATGACGACGGGTGTTGGTAGTTCCAGGGTTTTGTAGCAACCAATGTCGGTCACCAGCGGCATCTCAAAAAATAAAATATAGGAACTGATGTGGTGGTTCAATCATTGATTGACACGTGGACCAATCATGTCGGAGCACTGTAGCTACCGACCAAATGTTTTAATATATACTATAATATAATGTTGTAATTATTCGTTTTCAAAGTGTGTTTTTAACAAATAATTAGTTTTTTTAATGTATTTTGGATTACATTTTTTAGCAATTTATATATACCTACAAGGTGTAAAAAAAGAAAAGAAACATTAACTTAAGACTATTGTTAATTTATTAAATATCTAAAACGGAAAAAAAAATTAGACCACCATAGAAAATAAATATATTATTTAATTTATATAAAACTGTATTATAGAATAATAAACAAACAAACAAACAAACAAACCCAGTATGTCCCACTCAAGAGCAGGGTCTGGGAGGGGTAGGTGGTGGCAAGTCTTTCCTCTATCTAGATAGGTAGAGAGACCGCTTCCAAAGAGACCCCTGGCTCGATAGCAAAAGCAGTAACGTTAACAAATATTTTTTTCAGGGGTGTTTTTTTTTCTTGATGTATTATAGAATAATGTATTAAGATAATCAGTGGAAACGAGACAAATATTTTTACTATGGATGAGATTTAGTATCTGATTGTTGCAAGGAACATGAACATATATGGATTGAATAGCTGGTAATTAAGATTTAAGAATTGTAAAATAAGATATGACTATATAAGAGCAATAACGCAATAATATTGAAATTGAAAAGACAGACTTATATCTTCATGAAATTAAAAGTGTGAGTCCGATTAAAATGAATAACAAATATAAAACCCAAAAAAGCAAAACAATATGGCTTGTTCAAACTTATAAAATTTTGTAACATATAAGTTTTGGTATAGATTAATTATTACTCGAGTAAAATGATATTTTCATTCCTGATGTTTTGTTGAATTTGTCATTTTAATCCAAAACTTTTTTTTTATCATTTCAGTCACCGTAGTTTACTAAATATTGTCATTTTCATCCACTTCACTAACTCCATTAATATCTCCGTTAAATATGAGGGTATTTTAGTCTTTTTCATGACTCTAATTATCCAATTAAAACAAATTAATTAATTAATATTCAATTAAAACAAAAAGAAAAATATGAAGTGACTAGTGAGACCGGGCGCCTCAATTTAAAAGTTTTGATTAATGCTAATTCATGTTGTTCGATTGAGGTCTGCTGTGAGATTTTAATTGATCTTCACATTTTGTTTGAACGTGCACCATTGTTCGATTGAGATATGCCATTGACACATTTTGTTTCATTGAGGTTTGTTGTTGTCACGTTCGAACAAACACGACAATAGCAGACTTCAATCAAACAAAGTGTGACTACATCAGGCCTTCATCCCACAGCAGACCTCAATCGGATAAAAGTACATGTCAAAACAAAATGTGAAGGTTAATTGAAATCTTACAGTAGACCTCAATCAAATAACATGAGTAAGAGTTAATCGAAGCTTTTAAATCTTGCTTCATTTTTTTTTTTAGTTTCAATTGAAAATTAATTGATTAATTTATTTTAATTGAATAATTAGGGTGTTGAAAAAGACTAAAATACTCTCACATTTAATGGAGTTAGTCTAGTGAATAAAAATCTCAACATTTGATAAATTAAAGTGATTCACTTCAACAATTCTAAAAAATGTTTTCATGTATAATTTCTCTTTCTAACTTTATTATTATAATGATAGCAGCTTTAATATAAAAGATTGTAGATATCAGTATTTTTTTCCTTTAAATTATACAATTTTTGTATGGATTTGAATGGTTTTTATCAAACGGTTATTGATTTTTGAAGTTCTAATATTTCTCTGTCTCAGAATAGTTGGATTAATTTTAAAGATAAACTTAAGGTCTTGAAGAGGCGATCAAAAGGTGCAACAAGAACCGAAGACAGGATACCGATGAGTTATAAATAGCTATGCAGGTTCGACTTTCTTTGATTGATAAAATTCTAAAAGCCAATGGCGAGTTGGTTGGTCTCTTAAATAAGCGTCGCGGCATTATGAAGAAGATGGATGATCTAGATAAGGTGAATATCCTTAACATTATGCAAAAAAGCAAAGATAACATGGTCTATTGAAGCGGATGAAAACATTAGGTTTTCATGGAATTCTTAATAAAAAGAGGAGACAGACGAGGGATCAAGATGAAAGGCGAGCGGTTGATTGGTACTCAACGAATTAAAAAACATTTTTTTTGTTCTTATCAACTTAAATTTAGTCATGGTATTGATTTGAGAAACTTAGCAATCGAGTTAAGCCCATTAATCATCTGAGGCTACTGCAGTCGGAGTTGTTTAGATAGGGAAAGAGGAAAAGAAACGGTAAAAAATAGGTTGAGGGTGGTGATTGATGGTGAAGGTGATGATGTGTGGTAAGAAATTACGAATCTAGCGAATATTCACCAGGTCAGGAGAAAACACAAAAAAAAGATGGCCGGTGAATTGTACCCATGGTTATCCAGGAACACCAAGTCAAATATAATATTCTTTTTATTTTCACAATGTAATATTTTTTTTTTCAAATTACAAATATACTATTATGACATACTTATTTTTACGTAAGTTTATTAATAAATTGTTTTTAAAACCAAACTCTCACAATGTACGGTCAAAACTCACGGGTCAAATACCTATGTTTGTAATTTTTGTTCAAAAAAATGTAATTTTTTGAATTCTAAATATATTGTTTTGACATACGTTTTGACGTAAATTTTATGCAAACTAAGAGTCACAACTAGCGGACAGGCCCACTTGTTTAACGTACAAGAACAAACATAAACACAGCTAACGTTATAGCGACCAATGATCTCTTGACCAATGATCTCTTGACCTAGTGGCTTTGCCTCTCTTGGAGGTCCAAGGTTCAATCCTTGGCATGGGTAAATATTACTAACTTGGTGATACTAACAACTAACAACTAACCAGCCGTTCAAAAAAAAAAAAAAAAAAAAAAAAAAAAAAGCTAACGTTATAGCGGTTGAGAGAATCCATGTCAAAACATATAAAATTTGCAAATAATGTGTTAAAAAAATATACATGTAAGCATTTGAGTACATGATTTTACCTGTTTAACTCCTCTCACCTATTCACCCGTCCAAATTTTAGCAAGTCTCTTAATCTTAACCAGATACAACCCAAATTATGAGTTGAAACTATAACCTTCATCATTGAGGTGTGAGGGATTTACTTATTAACAGGTCAAAGTCATGGTTTTAGTCTAACGGGGCAAAAGAATCGAAAGTCATAACAGTGTAATTTTAAGTCGATAAAACATTCTAAAACAAGTTTACTAAAAAGGTAGAGTGCTATTGATGTGATGACTTCTGTAACTGAATTTGACACACTAAAGAGTTTTAGGGTCAACCCATACCAAAAGTTACCCATGTTGATCCAAACCCATTTTAAACCGCTATTCAGCCCACCCATTTTGCCGCCTCTTTATAGCTCAGTAAGAATACACAGTAGCCTTCACATAATAAATCAGTTTCAGGTTTCAAATTTTCCTAATCGTTTAGCATTCGGGTTTTTCAACCCCCTCAATTTTCAAGAGTTCAGAGTAAAATCATCATATGTAGTCTTTTGTAAGTTTCCTGGACTCAAAACAGTCAAACATATGATCCAGAACATCAAAAGAACCCTTTCTTTATTTCCATATCTTTTTCTTGAAAAGTCAAACATGTGGGGTTTCAAAGTCAAACTGAATTCATATTCAAATTCAAATTTAGGACATTCGAATTACCTATGTCTTCTTAGCTGCAGCATCCTCTTCATTCATCTTTTTCTCCCACTTCTTCTTTCTGTAATCTGCAAGCATCTGAGGCATTTTCTTCATTAATTCAGCAGTGTTTGCTCGTTTTTCAGCTGATATTCTATCACATTTGTGCCCTTTTCTTTTTTTCCTCATTTCCTTCCTTTCAGGATCATAGGGCCAATCTTCTCCAGCTAATAAAACTTCCTTACGAAGGCGGGCCCTACGTCTAGCACTAATCCCGAGTGGCTTCCATGCCCCGAGATGCCAATAACCCCAAACGCCCTTTGACAGCTCATCTTTGTATTTTGCTAATTGTCCCTCCAAGGATACTGGTATTCACCAATGGCTTTTGCAACGTTTTTTATTGAATTTCCAGCCATTTGCTAAACGAAATTCTAAGTTGAGAAGTATTTGGTCAGTTTATATGGGAAACTTGATACAATAATCCCAAAAGTGAATAATTCCAAAGTTAAAAGGATAAAATTAAATCTTTAGAGAAAAGGGGAGATTATGAACATCACAATCATTTAAAAAGGTAATATCCTACTCTTTTTCATACAAATAAAATTAATTGATTTGTGAATTAAACTGCATCCTGATATCACAACTAGATGAAGTTTGAATATATGCTACATAAACCTTCATAAATCCATTGACAACAATGACATCGTATACATAGTAATGAAAAAGTTGCAGCACGAAGTGTTTATGATGCTATTTTGTAGGATTTCAAGATTGACATCTGTAAGTGTGCTGATTACTTAGGGCCACAAACACATTTTACAAGAGATAAATGATGTATAGCAAGTTTGGTTCGATGATATGAATGATATAAACATTCCAAAAGGTGATGATAAGTCATCTTACTGCCTAAACACACTGCAAATATGATGTTAGTGATATCATCTAAGAAAGAAGATTTGAAGGCAAATATAATTATTCATTTGATAATTATTCGTATGATCCAACCTTGATTTTTGAAAGTTGTGAAACTGATACGAACCCACGGGTCAACCCTTCTGATGTGGATAGCTCCAGTGGGGTTTCTGGATCTAGTTGACCTAGTCAAAGCAGTAATCAGAACTGTTTGCAAGTGTGGAGATAATGGGGAGGGAAGTTACGAGCAGTTGCATCTGCACTATTAGAAATAGAACCTGTTCTTTTTGTTTCGGCAGTTCTGATTCACTATTGGGTTCATTTTAGTGTTTTGATTACAAGACTATCCCATCTCGAATTGGGTTGTTTGTGAAGTTCCAGTAATCAAACAGCCAAATTTAGTGATCTAACAGAAACACTCTGAAGCGTTTAAGGTCATGAAAGCTGAGGTGTAAGGCGAAAGTCCTAGCCTTGCTTATGCAAGGCGTCAGGTGATCCTCAATACTTATAGGAAAAGTTGAGCTTGATAACTATCTAAATGTGGTCCAGTCTCACTACATAGAAGCGTTATAAGTAATAAGATCTTTCACCATAAACAATACTAGAATCACGGTACTATTCTCTAATATCAACAATAAGTTATAAGAAATTTGCGCTCATGAGAACAATCAATATTGTTTTTTTGGATAAAGGGCAGTGCTGGAATTTTTAAAAAACAAAAAACAAAACTAGGATGCAACTAAGCTCACCCCACCCCCTTGGCCCCTTGGGCATATCCCATTAGAGAACAAAGCTGCCAAACAAGAAAAAACAAGCATGATATTGATAGCCATAGCAAAAGCAAAAAAGAAGATGATCACTTAAGACCATGCATCCATACCAATCAACATTGTTGTGAGACTGTTGCTTGTTATGTAACAATTGGATTCACGAAAAAGAAGAGGGATTAGAAACATAAGGGATGAGGTTTATCAACATATTCGTCATATTATATTGATGAAAGAACCACTCTTACAACTACAACCTAGTGATGGTAGTTAACAACTTTATTTCTAATTCTTCTACTTAAGATAAGCGTACCGATAGTCTCTCACTGTCTAATGAGAGTAAAGAGTTCTTTACCTCAAGAACTAATAATCAAAAACCTCAAAAGGAATAAACAAATAAAAAAGACAAATGTCACTCAACTGATAGACCACAAACGAGCCACGATATATCCCACTTGTAGCCAAAATTGTAGGTAGGGTTTTGGTGGTGGTGGTGTGTGTTAGGGGTGGGGGGTGGTGGTGGCATGTGTTAGGATCAGATCGCTCAAACAAACACACGAACACAAAACACGAGAACAATAATCAAAAGCAATAAACAGGACACGAGATTTATAGTGGTTCGGTTACGTTGTGTAACCTACGTCCACTTGGGCAACTAGGGTTTTCTTTTTATTGAGGTGTTAATCTTTACAAGTACAAGAGATATGTATTTATACTAACTAGACAATTAGGGTTTACATCTTTCCTAATTCTGACTACGGTTAATACCGGGCCCACCCGAGATGGGTCGGAGCCCACAACATAACAGCATGTTGAGGGCAAATCTTTCCTCTATCCAAGGTGATAAAAGGTCCCATCAACAAATACTGAGATAGCATACAATGAGCTCACCACAACGGGATAGCAAATAGTGATATAGTGTACAACGAAGCTCAGGGAATCCAAAGTGTAATGACAAGTGACAAGTTACGCCAAGTTAAGGAAAGGTACGACAGAAAATAATGTAGACACGGACAAAGGTAAGCTAAGGCATACTTAAGTTAAGTGTTGAAAGCAAGCAAAAGTCCCAACACAAATCTATATCTATCCTAAAAGTTAATAACCTTAGCCTATGCCTTCAAGAATTCTATCCTCAATGTTGGGTTGTGAAGGCTTTGGACCAAAACCGGGCTTGGTTCGGGCCTGTTTTGCTGCCGACGGAAACAAGAGCAGCCGGCCCTAAGGGCTGCTGTCTTTTTGTTATTTCTTGGAGCCTAAGAGTTGCATTCTTTACTAACCCTAATCCAGCATTATAAATATACCCATTGATGTAATTGTATTCTTGAGCACAATAATAATATAAAGTTATAAACCCTAGTTGCAGAGTGGAAATAGGTCACCTAGACCGAACCACTATAATTCTCGTGTGTCTACCTTTTATCTATTGTGTGATTATGTGTTTGTGGGTGTTTGGGATTGCTTATTGAAAACTCCTTTTAACTTTTGAAAATGAGATAAGTTGAAAGGAGGTGAAAGTGTGTTTGGATGGACATGAAGATGTGAGGAGAAAAATGAGTTGTTGAGAAGTTAAAAATTTTAACTTCTCAAAACTCCTTTTGAGAAGTCATAAGAAGGTGTAAATAAGCAATCCCAAACATGGCCTTTGTTTGCTTCCGTTGGAACCTACTCTGATTATGATACCTAACAAGTGGTATCAGAGCTTAGGTTCGGAAACACACCGGGTTTTACACACTGAAATCGCAGGAGGCTGTTCGAGAGGGGTGTGGTGCTACCGGTTGGTCGTGATTTGTTTTTCTGGCTGTTTTGTTGGTCACAGATCTGATCACAAAAGGAGCAGTAAACAGGGCTGCTGATCATCTGTGGAGTTTGCGAGTTAGGGTTTGATCAATACCCTAGAGTCGCCGCCATCCAGGAGAGATCACAAGGGCTGTTTGGCTGTTGATTGTTGCTGCGATTAGGGTTAGAAATCCTTGAAGCTGGCACAAGAATCACAGAAAGAACTGCTGTTCAGAATCGTTTTTTTAGTGTTTGCGTTTAGGGTTTCTGTTTCAAACCCCTTGAAATCGCTGGCTACACTCGATTTTCTGCAGGTGAAGTTGTCAGGTTCAAGTATCTTCAGGTTTTAGGGTTTTATTGGAGGTGTGCTTGGCTTCGGTTAGCTTTGGTTCTTTGTTTTTTTTTACTTCAAAGTTCAATCTTTTCTCACGGTGTTCGTCAACTATAGTCTCTGTTTCGTGATTGTATTCGCTTCTCGTTTGCAATGGCTGAAGACGGGAGGATTCGAATTGAAAAGTTTAACGGGACAGACTTTGCTTGGTGGAAGATGCAAATAGAAGCATTACTTGGTGAAAAAGATTTGGAAGTAGTATTGAAAGAAAAGCCAGCTACAATAAACAAAGCTGAAGAAGTGGTTTGGAACTCAAAGGACAAGAAGGCCAGAGGGGCTATTACATTGGCTTTGACGAGTAGCGTTGCATTTAACATTATGCATGAAACCACGGCTCGTGGTATAATGACAGCTCTGTCAAATATGTATGAAAAGCCGTTTGCTGCTAATAAGGTGCTCTTGATGAGGGAGTTATTCATGACTCGAATGAATGAGGGAGCTTCAGTTATGGAGCATATTAATGATCTTAACTCGATCATGTCCAGGTCAGCGTCTGTGGGCATGACGTTTGATGATGAGACTCAAGCTGCAGTATTATTATCTTCTTTGCCAGATTGTTGGTCTGGAACTGTAACAGCTGTCACTAGTTCTGCGGGGACTGATGGGTAATATTTAACGGGGCCGAAACATTGAGTTAGGTGAGGAAACTCGCTGGAGAAGTACTAGTGGTGGATCATCTTGGTTTGTTATATATTGGCAGGGGAAGGGAAAATAACAGGAGCAATGAGAATCGAGGGAGGAGTTCGTCTAGAGCTCGGAAAACTGTGTAATGCTAGGGTTGAAATAGATTGGGCATGTTAAGAGTAATGTCCAAAGCGTAAGCAAGGAAAATCTGGTGAGGTAAACATTGCTGCTGAGGATGAATGTAATGATGACACGTTATTACTCGAGGCTGAAAACAATGTGGACTCTTAGGTTATGGATTCTGGATCTTCGTTTCACGCCACGCACAGCGGGGGGACGGTGAATCTAAAAGTTGGCAGCTTTGGGAAGGTCAGAATAGCAAATGGTAATATCCTTGATGTTACGGGCATAGGTGATGTTAATCTTTTAATTCCATTGGGAACCTACTGGAACTTAAAGAATGTCAGGGTGATTCCAGCTTTGAAGAGAAATCTTATCTCTGTTAGTCAACTGGATGAACAGGGACAAGAAGTAAAGTTTGGTGGAGGTAAATGAAAAGTAACAAAAGGAAATCTAGTTATTGCTTGTGGAAACAAACGAGGATCATTATACAAGGTGAAAGTACCTGGTGAGGAAAATATGAGTGTTCCTCAATACAAAGTTGGGTTCACCGAGTAAAAGGGGCAAAAGAGGGTTCCATTTGCAAGACTGAAGCCTGGTGCCAAGGTGATTCAAGTTGAGCGGAATCGGAGGTCTAAACCAGGTCAGGGGTTTGGTGACAGTAGGAGCATGGGGCATGTTTCGGGCACAGTCACAAAACAACGTTGGGTTTTGAAGACCGCTACTCCGATTAGTAAATTCTCTTCTATGGATGTCTTGCTGAATGAGGAGAGTGTTGGTGATTCTCGGGTTATCTTTGGAGCTGGTGGATCGTACATACTAGTTGAGATAGAGAATGGGTTGGAGCTCGGGGGAGCTTCAACTGTCCCCTCATGTACTTGATGAGAGGAGGTGCGACTAAGGGTTAAGATGAAGTCTTAGCTGATGGGTATTGAAGCTTGGAAGACTTTGGATATGAAGAATACTGGAGCTACTGGATCTGGGTTACTTGGATGGCGTTTTTAGACTTATGCAAAGCCTTCAAGTGGGAGATTGTTGGGTTGTGAAGGCTTTGGACCAAAACAGGGCTTCATTCGGGCCTGTTTTGCTGCACACGAAAACAACGGCAACCGGCCCTAAGGGTTGTTGTCTTTTTTGTTATTTCGTGGAGCCTAAGAGTTGCCTTATTTACTAACCCTAATCTAGCATTATAAACACACCCATTGATGTAATTGTATTCTTGAACACAATAATAATATAAACCCTAGTTGCAAAGTGGACGTAGGTCACCTAGACCGAACCACTATAATTCTCACGTGTCTACCTTTTTCTATTGTGTGATTGTGTGTGTTTGTTTGCTTCAGTTAGAACCTACTCTGATTTTGATACCTAACACTCAATGATGTCCGGTCCTCGAAGAGGTGCAAATCGTGCCTAAGTTGCTCCTCATGAGTCAGTTTCGCTCTTCCTCCCCTCCACAGTGAATGTTTCCATGGTTCTAAATAGAGTAATCATCTAACCATCTCTACCTCCCCTCTTTGAATTTATCCATGATACATGTCACCCCTAACCTTTCTAAAAAAAACCTTATTCCTTATTCAGCCCATCCTTGTATTCCCACACATCCAATTCAGCATTCACGTTTGTGCTACCTCTAGTTTTAGTGCTTGCAACTTCTTCAGGCAGACAGGCGCAACAATCATTTTCATATAACATAGCAAGTTGAGCTACAACTGTATAGAACTTTTCCTTTAGTCTTGTTAAAGAACCTCTTGTTGCATGTACGTGCTCTCCACTAACACCAACCTATTTGTACACGGTACGTGATAGGCTACATCACTTTCAATGTCATCGTCGCTCTAGACAAACGACCCTAAATACTTGAACTTGGTTGTTTGTGGGAAAATTAGTCCTAAAACTTGGTTGTCTGTGAGATAAATACATCTGTTGGAATTAATCTTTGTTAATTCACATAAAAAAAGTCAAAGTCAGATCCTATACGGGTGGAGTTTGAGTTTTATTAAGAGTCTTTATTTATTATTTAATTAGTATGTTATCTAGTTATTTAGTTTGATATTTATCAAGTTGTTTTAATTCCTAGAATGTAGGAGTATGAGTCATAGTAGGATTTGTTTTGTTTAGTATAAATAGGGTTGTTTGGTTGATGTTCAAAGGGAAAAATATTTTAGTTTTCTTTAATAAAAGTGTCGATCAACAATGTTTGTGATCAAATAGTTTTGTTCTTCATCCTTTTCAACCTGCGTTTTGCTACGCTTTTGTTCGTTTGGAGATCGTTGGGCCTTCAATTGGTATCAGAGCTAATGATCATGACTATGTAGAGCCGATCAGAATTCAAGGTTGGAGAAGAAACCGCTTCAATTATCAAAAAGAGATAGCATCCGAACTCGACCAAAAGAGATAAAGATGAAAACAGTATCACCAAGTAAGTTCCACCGATTACGATTTATGTTTTTTTATCGTAGCCAGAAGAAGAAGTAAAAAAAGAAGGAAAAGGGGTTACGAACAAAACAGGGGGCAAAAAGGATTTGAGTGGTGGCCATAATGGTAGCAAGTTTAAAAGAAGGTACAAGTGATTTTTGTTTTGCACGTTGATGAAGTCATAACGCCCTTGAGTCAGAAGCAAGCTAGTGAATTAAAGGTTAGTAGATGTAATCGATCAATGCTTAACCAGGTTGTTTGTTTGTAGCTAAGAAGTTTTTAAAGGATATCATCAACAATGGACTTTTCTGTCTTGCCAAGAAAAAGAATGGGTGGTTCTCTTTTGGCAAAAGTAATTCGACAGGAGGCGTGGGAAACAAAACAACACGGTGATAGGTTTTGGTTCAACAACTGAGTATAAATATAAAAAGCAAGGGGCTAGTTTTTTTACTCGGAGGTCGGTGAGCTGGTGGCTTGAACGATCCAGGAAGAAGTAGAAGTCAAAGACGCAGGCTTTGACCCAAATAAATTGTTATCGAAAGTAGGGGTTCAAACCGAGAAGATCTAAACATGGCTGGGGTTGACATCAAGGTCCAGAAGAGATTACGGAGATGAACAGTTTCAAACATAGATGAGAGGTGAAGGTCAATATCAAGATTAAGGGGGTGAGTGAAGGATATAATCTTGATACGTTCATAATTGAAAGGTTTAATTTGGACAAAATAAAAGGTCAAGGAGTGAAAACAAAAGTTTGATTTAGTTAATTAGTAGTTATCGGTTTGTTAGGAATAGATAATTATTAGTTTATCTATATGATTATTTAAATAGTATCTGAGTTTGGTTGGGATTAGTTTACGTCTACTATAAATATAGAGTTTTGTATTCGGTTTTATAAGTAGAGTTCAATAGAAAAAAAAGTTGAATTATGTTACTTCAAATATGTGTGTTTACATATATTTTCGAGTTGATCCAATTGGTTACTCCAACAATTGGTATCAGAGCTATACCAAGCTCTTGATCTGGGTGCGAAAGCAGCAAAAGAAAGGTTGTTTGTGTTCTGTTCTGGCCGAGAACAACAACAAGAAGAAAACAGAATGCTTTCTGTTTAAACACAAAAGCAGGAAGAAGAAAGTTGTATTCAAATCCATGAATCCATGTGAAACTAAGAAAGAAAGAAAGAAAGAAGAAAGAAGGAAGAAAGAAGAAAGTAAAGAAAGAAGAAGAAAGAGAAAGAAGAAGAAAGAAGAAAGTGAAAGAAAGAAGAAAGAAGGAAGAAAGAAGGAAGTGTTATGTTGTGGGCTCCGACCATCTCCGGTGGGCCCGGTGGGCCCGGTGGGCCCGGTATTAACTTTAGACAGAATTAGGAACAATGTAAAACCTAATTGTCTAGTTAGTATATATTGATATCTCTTGTACTTGTAAATATTATCACTCAATAAAATAAGAAAACCCTAGTTGCCCCAAGTGGACGTAGGTTACACAACATAACCGAACCACTATAATCTCGTGTCTCGTTTATTGCTTTCGATTTATTGTTCTCATTGTTTGTGTTCGTGTGTTTGAGCTATTTGATCCTAACAACTGGCATCAGAGCCAGGTTTAGGCTCTAGCTTGAAGAATCAGTTCAAACACCGACCAAACCCAGATTAGGGTTTACTGCAGTCGCTCGGTCAACAGCCTTTGACCGCCGCCTCCGCCGCCGATTAGAGCTCCGACGACGCCACCTCAGCCCTCGACCGCCGCCGCCAACCCGATTAGGGTTCCGGCGACCCTCCTCTGCCTTCTACAGCCGCCGCCTAACCCGATTAGTGTTCAGGCGCCACCGCAACAGCCTCCAGCCGCCGCCAAACCCCGATTAGGGTTCCGGCGACGCCTTCCCAACCCTCGACCGCCGCCGCCGCCGCCGTCGCCGATTAGGGTTCCGGCGAGCCCTAAACCGCCGCCACCGCCGCCGATTTCTGGAATCCGGCGCCGACCACCGCCGGGATTCCCCTGCGACCGCCGAAACAGCTGCTGCTGTTTGTTCTGTTGCTGTTGGTTCAGTTTTGGGTTGAAATAGCTGCTGTTGGTTCAATTTTGGGTGAAATAGCTGCTGTTGGTTCAATTTTGGGTGAAATAGCTGCTGTTGGTGCAGTGGTTTCGGTAAGAACAGCTGCTGCTGTTAGCTTCTGTTTCTGTCGGTTCAGTGCTTGGTTGAAACTGCTGCTGCTGTTTGCTCTGTTGCTATTGGTTCAGCGTTTTGTGTGCTGTTGGGTCAGTGATTTCAATTGAAGGTGCTGTTACAATCGATTGCTCTCAATTTTTTGAAACTGAGTTCATAAAACAGTGTTCAATAGAACAACACTCAAGTTCAGGCAGCCGGCCAAAGTTGTGTTGGCACTGTTTTCAGTTTTGACTCGATTGTTGAGCAATTAGGTTGGAATAATGGCTGACGACGGGAGAACAAAGATTGATAAGTTTGATGGACATGATTTTGGGTTTGGAAGATGCAAATTGAGGATCTGCTGTGTCAAAAGGATTTGATGGCAGCCTTGGATGAGGAGAAACCGGAAGACATGACTGATAAAGAATGGAGGACGTTGGACAGGAAAGCAATTGTTGTTATCAGACTCTCACTAGCAAAGAACGTTGCGTTCAATATAGTGAAGGAAACTACTACTCACGGTTTGATGAAAGCCCTATCAAATATGTACGAGAAGCCGTCTGGATCAAAAAAGTATTTCTGATCAGACAGCTAGTTAACACCAGATTGAAAGAAGGCGGTTCAGTGTCCTCTCATATCAATGATTTCAATAACATTATTTCTCGCTTGTTATCTGTTGATATCAAGTTTGATGATGAAATTTTAGCCCTGTTATCGTCGTTGCCTGAAAGTTGGTCAGGGACAGTTACTGCAGTTAGTAGTTCATGTGGTACTGCTAAGCTCACCTTTGATGGGGTCCGTGATTTGATTTTCGGGGAAGACATTAGAAGGAAAATTCGGGTGAACCATCTAGCTCTCTGTTGAGTACTGAAGGAAGAGGTAGGGGAAAAGAAAGGGTAGTAGCAGGGGTCGTTCAAAGTCTAGAAGGAGAAGTCAGTCAAAGCCCAGGAAAGACATCCAGTGTTGGAACTGCAAAGAACATGATCACTTCAGAAGCCAATGCCCTAAACCATCTGCTTCTAAAGACAAAAAGGAAGTTAATCTGGCTGAAGATAATTCTAATGACGTTCTTATCTGCTGTGTTGAAGATTCTACAGAGTCATGGGTCATGGATTCAGGAGCATCGTTCCATGCTACATCTAGCACGAAGTCGATGAAGAATCTACGAACAGGTAACTTTGGTAAAGTTCATTTGGCTAATGGCCATGCTCTTGATATCACAGGGATGGGGGATGTTGTTTTGAAGACTCCATCGGGCACCACATGGATATTGAAAGATGTTCGGGTCATTCCAAGTCTCAGGAAGAAGTTAATTTCCATTGGGCAGTTGGATTGTGAAGGATATGATGTCATGTTTGGTGGGGGACAATGGAAGGTCGTGAAAGGAAATCTTGTGATCGCCAGAGGTTCAAAGAGGGGCACACTGTACATGGTTGAAGTTCCTGTAGATGGGGTAAATGCAGTAACCAGTGGCATGAGTCAATCTAATCTGTGGCACCAACGACTCGGTCACATGAGTGAAAAAGGTATGAAAATGCTCGTCTCCAGTGGAAAGCTTCCAGAGTTAAAGAAGGTCGAATCAGAATTCTGTGAGCCGTGTGTATTCGGGAAAAAGAAGGTGTCTTTTGTGAAAGACAGGAAAGCCACCGAAAGCTCAGAAATTGGAGCTTATCCACACGGATGTTTTCGGACCTACTCCAGTTGCTTCTTTGGGAGGTGCTTATTATTATGTCACTTTCATTGACGATTCGACACGTAAGGTATGGGTTTACTTTCTTAAAATAAATCTGAAGTTTTGATGTTTTTAAGAAATGGAAAACTGTTGTTGAATTGGAAACTGATTTGAAGGTGAAATGCTTGAAGTCGGATAACGGAGGTGAATACATCAGCAAAGAGTTCCAGAACTACTGTGCAGAGAATGGTAATCGAATGATCTATACAGTCCCGGGCACTCCTCAACAAAATGGAGTCGCAGAACGTATGAACAGAACTTTGAATGAAAGGGCCAGAAGTATGAGAATCAATTAGGGCTTCCAAAGATGTTCTGGGCAGATGCAATTAATACTGCTGCCTACTTAATTAATCGGGGACCATCTGTTCCGTTGGGTTTCAAGATACCAGAAGAAGAGTGGAAAGGTGAAGCTGTTAAACTTGGGCATTTGAAAGTATTCGGGTGCAGTGCCTATGATCTAGTGAAAGACGGTGACAAGCTTGATGCTAAAGCCAAGAAGTACACCTTCATTGGCTATGGTTTTGACAGTATGGGCTACCGGCTTTGGGATTTTGAAAACAGAAAATTGATCAGAAGTAAGCATGCTACATTTAACGAGGCTGAGTTATACAAAGACAGAAACACAACCACTTCAGAGGTTCAGAAAGAGCAAGTTGAATTTGATGTTGATGCTCAGAAACAATCAGATCCAGAACCTGTTAATGAACCAGAGACAGAAACTGATGATGATACAGTTCCTGAGTTTGAAGATGGTGGTATGGGTGGAGATGAAGAGACAGTTGAAGCTTCTGATAGTGGGAGTTCAGATTCTGAAGATGAACAACATCCACAGACTCCAGACCAATCTCATTGGGTTAGGAGATCCACTAGAGTTTCTAAGCAGCCTACCCGGTACAGTCCTTCAGTTAATTATCTTCTTTTAACTGAGGATGGTGAACCAGAAAGTTACTCAGAAGCAGTTAAGTTGAAAGATTCGCTTCAGTGGGAGCATGCAATGCAGGATGAGATGAACTCTTTAATGAAGAATAATACATGGGTCTTAACTAAGCTTCCGCCAGATAAAAGAGTTCTACAGAATAAATGGCTTTACAGAGTTAAGGAAGATCACAATGGTAACAAACGATACAAAGCAAGACTGGTTGCTAAGGGGTTTCAACAGAAACACGGGGTTGACTACAGTGAGATATTTGCTCCTGTGGTCAAGATGACTACTATCAGATTGGTGCTTAGTATTGTTGCAGCAGAAAAGTTACATTTGGAGCAGCTAGATGTGAAGACTGCGTTTCTGCATGGTGATCTTGATGAAACTATCTACATGGCACAGCCAAGGGTTTTCAGGTTAAAGGAAAAGAAAACTTGGTGTGTAAACTGCAGAAAAGTTTGTATGGCTTAAAACAGGCGCCCAGACAGTGGTATTTGAAGTTTGACGGCTTTATGGACAGAAACGGGTATAGGAGATGTGAGATGGATCACTGTTGCTATCTCAAGAAGTTTAAAAGTTCCTATATCATTCTCCTGCTTTATGTTGATGATATGCTGATAGCAGGTTCAGACATTGCAGAGATTAACAAGTTGAAGAAACAGCTGTCTGCAGAGTTTGAAATGAAAGACTTGGGTCCAGCTAAGAAGATACTTGGTATGAGCATCACCAGAGATCACAAGAACGGTTCTCTAACTTTATCTCAGGAAAAGTACATTCAGAAGATATTAGAGAAGTTCAAAATGAATGATGAGAAGACTACTACTCGAAATACACCATTGGCAAGTCATATTAAGCTTTCTAAAGATCAGTCTCCAAAGACAGAGAAAGACAAGGCCGAGATGATGAAGGTTCCTTATGCATCGGCTGTGGGCAGTCTTATGTACGCTATGGTATGCACAAGGCCCGATATTGCTCACACAGTGGGAGTTGTCAGCAGGTTCATGTCTAATCCGGGAAGAGAACACTGGGAAGCAGTTAAATGGGTGCTCAGATATTTGAAGGGTACTTCAAAGATGGCATTATGTTTCAAGGGTAGAGATGCTATTCTCAAAGGTTATTCTGATGCTGACTTGGGTGGATGTAATGAGACCTACAAGAGTACTACGGGTTACGTGTTCACTATGGGTGATACAGCAATTTGTTGGATGTCTAGGCTCCAAAAGAGCGTGGCACTTTCTACTACAGAGGCTGAGTACATGGCAGCCGCTGAGGCTAGTAAAGAGCTCGTTTGGTTGAAAAATTTTCTGGGTGAGTTAGGCAGAAAACAGACAAAGTATCAATTGTACTGTGACAATGAAAGTGGTGTTAAACTAGCAAAGAATCCTTCTCATCATGGGAAGACGAAGCACATTCATATTAGATATCATTTCATCAGAGGCCTAATCAGCAGTGGTACTATTCAGCTGAACAACATCAAGGGGAACAAGAATCCAGCAGACATGTTCACTAAGTCTGTCACGCTGGATAAGCTGAAGCTTTGCAGGGCTTCAGCTGGCCTTCAGGAATAGTTGAGAAGGCGGGGGTAACTAGGAGGAGCCAAACCAGTTCGGGTTTATTTATAAGTACAAGACAATGCAGTTGAAGACATTTTGCGCATTCAGGTGGAAGCAGGTTGAAGTGTCTGTCGCATTCAAGTGGTGGGTTAGAGAAGATGTCTCGAAGCCCAAGTGCGAGATTGTTATGTTGTGGGCTCCGACCCATCTCGGGTGGGCCCGGTATTAACTTTAGACAGAATTAGGAACAATGTAAAACCTAATTGTCTAGTTAGTATATATTGATATCTCTTTTACTTGTAAATATTATCACTCAATAAAATAAGAAAACCCTAGTTGCCCCAAGTGGACGTAGGTTACACAACGTAACCGAACCACTATAAATCTCGTGTCTCGTTTATTGCTTTCGATTTATTGTTCTCATTGTTTGTGTTCGTGTGTTTGAGCTATTTGATCCTAACAGGAAGAAAGAAGAAAGTGAAAGAAAGAAGAAAGAAGAAAGATAAAAGAAAGCAGGAAGAAAGAAAGATAAAGAGAAAAGAAGAAAGTAAGAGAAAGAATAAAGATAGATTAACAGAACGAGAAAAAAAAAAGCAGGTCGAAGAAAGAAAGTAGGAGGGAAAGAAAGGAAGAAAATCAAGAAAAAAAAAGAAAGCAAGTTTTAAAGAGAAGTAGGCAAACAAGAAAAGAATGGCAGACCAACCAATTATACCGGCAAGAGAGCAAGGCAACATTCCATTGCAGTGTCCTAAATTGACATCCACCAATTATACAAGTTGATCAATCATGGTGGAATCAATTTTGCAAGCGTATGGGTAATGGGAGGCGATTGATCCAGTAACAGGGGCGGCAATTGAAAGTAGAAAGAATCTGATGGCTAGAGCTTTTATTTTTCAAACGTTGCCTGAGGATGTTCTACTTCAGGTTTCAAAACATAAGGATGCAATGGATGTTTGGGAATCAATTAGGGTTCGACATCTAGGAGCAGAGAGAGTACAGAAAGCTCGCTTACAAACCCTAAGGAGCGAGATGGAGATGTTAAAGATGAAAGAAAGTGAAATGGTGGATGATTTTCAAGTAAGTTAACTGGCATAGCGGCTAAGTTTAAAAGCCTTGGTTCGAGCCTTGAAGATGAAGTGATTGTACGTAAGTTGCTCAACTCGGTTCCAAAGAAGTTCTTACCTATCGTGGCAAATAAATTGTTATCGAAAGTAGGGGTTCAAACCGAGAAGATCTAAACATGGCTGGGGTTGACATCAGGGTCCAGAAGAGATTGCGGAGATGAACAGTTTCAAACATAGATGAGAGGTGAAGGTCAATATCAAGATTAAGGGGGTGAGTGAAGGATATAATCTTGATACGTTCATAATTGAAAGGTTTAATTTGGACAAAATAAAAGGTCAAGGAGTGAAAACAAAAGTTTGATTTAGTTAATTAGTAGTTATCGGTTGTTAGGAATAGATAATTATTAGTTTATCTATATGATTATTTAAATAGTATCTGAGTTTGGTTGGGATTAGTTTACGTCTACTATAAATATAGAGTTTTGTATTCGGTTTTATAAGTAGAGTTCATAGAAAAAAAGTTGAATTATGTTACTTCAAATATGTGTGTTTACATATATTTTCGAGTTGATCCAATTGGTTACTCCAACAATTGGTATCAGAGCTATACCAAGCTCTTGATCTGGGTGCGAAAGCAGCAAAAGAAAGGTTGTTTGTGTTCTGTTCTGGCCGAGAACAACAACAAGAAGAAAACAGAATGCTTTCTGTTTAAACACAAAAGCAGGAAGAAGAAAGTTGTATTCAAATCCATGAATCCATGTGAAACTAAGTAAGAAAGAAAGAAAGAAAGAAGAAAGGAAGAAAGAAGAAAGTAAAGAAAGAAAGAAGAAAGAAGGAAGAAAGAAGAAAGTGAAAGAAGAAGAAAGAAGGGAAAGAAGAAGGAAGAAGAAAGAAGAAAGTGAAAGAAAGAAAGAAAGAAAGATAAAAGAAAGCAGGAAGAAAGAAAGATAAAAGAAAGCAGGAAGAAAGAAAGATAAAAGAAAGCAGGAAGAAAGAAAGATAAAGAAGAAAAGAAGAAAGTAAGAGAAAGAATAAAGATAGATTAACAGAACGAGAAAGAAAAAAAGCAGGTAGAAGAAAGAAAGTAGGAGGGAAAGAAAGGAAGAAAATCAAGAAAAAAAAGAAAGCAAGTTTTAAAGAGAAGTAGGCAAACAAGAAAAGAATGGCAGACCAACCAATTATACCGGCAAGAGAGCAAGGCAACATTCCATTGCAGTGTCCTAAATTGACATCCACCAATTATACAAGTTGATCAATCATGGTGGAATCAATTTTGCAAGCGTATGGGTAATGGGAGGCGATTGATCCAGTAACAGGGGCGGCAATTGAAAGTAGAAAGAATCTGATGGCTAGAGCTTTTATTTTTCAAACGTTGCCTGAGGATGTTCTACTTCAGGTTTCAAAACATAAGGATGCAAAGGATGTTTGGGAATCAATTAGGGTTCGACATCTAGGAGCAGAAAGAGTACAGAAAGCTCGCTTACAAACCCTAAGGAGCGAGATGGAGATGTTAAAGATGAAAGAAAGTGAAACGGTGGATGATTTTTCAAGTAAGTTAACTGGCATAGCGGCTAAGTTTAAAAGCCTTGGTTCGAGCCTTGAAGATGAAGTGATTGTACGTAAGTTGCTCAACTCGGTTCCAAAGAAGTTCCTACCTATCGTGGCATCTATGGAGCAATACTCAGAACTGGAAGATATGTCTTTTGAGGAAGCAGTGGGAAGAATAAAAGCTTATGAAGAACGCCTCAAGAGTCACGATGAACCAGAAGAGAATGATCAAAGTAAACTTCTACTAGCAAGTTCAAGTAATCAAAAGGTTGGAGATTTAGAAAGTTGGCATCATGAAAAAGGACGAGGTGATGGTAATCAAAGCCGTGGTAGGGGTCAAGGAAGAGGCTTTGGTAGAGGAGAAAAAGGACGTGCAAGAGGTCGAGGAAATAGAGATAAGAGCGAATTTAGGTGTTTTGAATGTGGTGAATTGGTCACTTTGCATATGAGTGTACCAAGTGGAAGGATAAAGAGGATGATAAGAAAGATATAACTCATCTTGTTCAATATGAGGAAAGACCAGCATTATTGTGAAAAAACAAAGATTAAGGGGGTGATTGTTGGAATTAATCTTTGTTAATTCACATAAAAAAAAGTCAAAGTCAGATCCTATACGGGTGGAGTTTGAGTTTTATTAAGAGTCTTTTATTTATTATTTAATTAGTATGTTTATCTAGTTATTTAGTTTGATATTTATCAAGTTGTTTTAATTCCTAGAATGTAGGAGTATGAGTCATAGTAGGATTTGTTTTGTTTAGTATAAATAGGGTTGTTTGGTTGATGTTCAAAGGGAAAAATATTTTAGTTTTCTTTAATAAAAGTGTCGATCAACAATGTTTGTGATCAAATAGTTTTTGTTCTTCATCCTTTTCAACCTGCGTTTTGCTACGCTTTGTTCGTTTGGAGATCGTTGGGCCTTCAACATCACTCAACAATGAATGAAAAGCCAATTAAACAATATAATGAACTAAAAAATCATGAAACTCAATTGCAACTCAACTAATTACTTCCATGAAATTGAGTGAACTTCCTAGTATGAAAATAGATGTTTATCCCTTTCCTAACACCAAAGGATCTTCGCATCATCCTATTCATCCTTTACTTCTACGAAAAACAGTTGAAGTTGTGGAGTTGGCAACAACGATAGCTCAACAACATTAAGAGGAGATGCTATCTTGGATAGTGTAGACATGTTGCTAGTGATATCTTGCACCCTTACCGAGGAGTAAGCCTCTTTCAAGGATTTTGGCTTGACCATTTTAGTATGGTATTTGATCTTTAGGTTTAATCCCTTTTAAAAATTGCATATTCCTCCCTTAAAATGACCTTATTAAGAAGAGCATCAATGAAAGCCGATAGTCTTTTAGAAATCTTTTGGACTACAATGGTAATCTCCTCCGTTTGTCTTTAAATAAGGGTATTAGAGAACCAATCTATAACAACTCTGACATAATCCGGCCATAGAAATACCTATATTGTTGAAGGCGCAAGGCGCATAGCCCTCGCTTGGAGCCTAAGCGCAAGGCCCAAAAAAAACGCTCGCTCGAAACAAGAGAGGCGCAATAAGTAATAAATAATAAAATAAATAAATTTAGTAATTATATAAAATTAATAATACTCTTAGATTATATTTGTAAAACTACTTTAAGTAATGATTAAAATCATCTAACTAGTATCAACATTTAAAATTTTAAACATTTTACAAATATCATACTATTACCATATATAGTTGTGTACTAACTATAAAAGTTAAAAATATTTTGAAAGAACAAAAAAATTAATATTCACTATTGTGAAACAGTAACAGTCTTGTAAAACAGTGTAAAACTTTGCAAAGCAACATGTGTTGTCATGTTAAAGGTAAATCTTTAAACCAAGTTGAAGTTCTACATTATCTAATCTTCTTCTTCTCTCTTCTTTGAATTTGATGCACTCCGGTGATGCAACCAGAAGCACAGACCTCTCCAGACAAAAACTAACAGAAGTGTGCAAGAGCACGGCGGAATCCGGCCAAATCTTACCAGAAGTTTTCCGGAAACTTGTTTTTGGCCGGAAACTCACCTGACAAGTGCCCTTTGTCAATGCAAGGCGTTTATGGTGCGCTGAAACTCGCCTTAGCGCCTCGGGTGCTTTTTGAAACATAGGGAAATACTGCTATTGAACGCCTATGTCCTCATGAAGGCGTGATCCCATTGTACTGTAGTGTAGCCCTTCCAAGTGAATTACAACCTAACAGACCTTAAGGTGATTTCCACTTTATGTCTTTAAGTTCTGCCTCAATTTCATTGCCGACTTCAACTATACATTACAAGTGTTGTTCCTCATTAGCAATTTGCACTACTCTAAAGTACTAATTACCCACATCCAAGAACTCGAAGAGCTATGAGACCAACGTTATGGTAACAATTATATTCATGAATAAAAGAGGAACTGGAACTAGGATCAGAAGAAAAAAAGTTCATTAACATAGTTGTCATTTCATCGACCAAAGAACCGTGCTGCAACTATTACAACTACCCGTTAGTTACGGTTGTTAGCTACTGTTCTTCTAATCATTCTACCAAGTATATAAGCACTAATACTCCCTCACCATCTAAAGACTATAACATTGCTGAAGAACCTTTGATGTAAAGTCAGTTCGTTGATTTTGGTCACTGTCAATTTCGTCCACAACCAGATGTATTCATTTATTCGAATAATATATCTTGAATCAGATAGATAATCAGAAATGAAACAAATGAACAACAACATTCATAAATCACTCAGCAACAAGATCACTAGCTTAATAATCGTAAATTTATATTCAACCAGTGATTGAATTCATCACATCATAATAAGTTAAATTTCACATTAAGCACATTAATATACAAAGATATAATCGGTAGAAAGTGAGAAACTTACCTGCGTTTATCAGACGTCAACGGTAACGGAGAACGACGGCGAAGAAGACCGATAAATTGACACCGTAAAATGAAAATGAAAAACCCTAGAAACAGTGAACGAGGTTTTCTGGTTATCAGATAGTTACATATTCTCCCCTTCGTGTTTACAAGAAATGTATGTTGCATCCCGAACCACACCCGGCCCCGGTTCGGGCCATACAGGACTGACTCGTGACCGAATGACCGAACAATACCGGACTAAACAAGGGTCATATCGGATCAAGACCGTGTCCAAATAAAAGAAGAATCAAAAACGAAAATTAGAGGTAAGTAATTAGTTAAATCCATATAATCTATCTGTAACTTATGATAAAATACTAACATAGGTACACATAGTTTATTTCTTGCCCATCCACCTAAGCGTCACGTCTGTATTGTCACATCTCGTTATGTTTTTAAATATTGAGCTATAATGAATTTGGAAACTATTAACTTATGTCAATTACAATAATAATTATATATACGATCACTTATTACTTTTAAATTATTTGATACCTTTTCAAAAATCATAAGAAATTGTCAGTTATAATAACAAATAATTATTAAGTTATTAATTTAATAAAACCGTTAAAAAATTTTTGTTTTATTAAACTAAAACTTTATGTCATATTTTCTTTTGAAATAACATTTTCCTAATTATTAATTTTAAAAGTCATGACATTATTCACATTTTCGATAATGTATATACGTTAACATCTTTCTATTGATATTACTTTTAAACATCATTTATAACCTTCAATATCATTACACAAATAACTATTTTCATCTTGGTGAACAAATAGTATTTAATTTTAATTCTTCCTTGTCATATCAAATTTGTTTCTACTATGAAATGACGTAATTTTTTGATACTATTATATCATGATAACTTTATTATTCTAATTTATTGATTTAATATATATATATATATATATATATATATATATATATTACTATGAATTTGTTTACCCATGTGTAACATACGGGTCAATAATCTAGTTCTAGTATATAATATTAAAAAGTAGATTTTTCATGATATATTGTATTTAGATGGCAAATAGTGAGGAAGATGTGGCATAAAGATGAAAATTGGAGGTCATAATGTCAAATTGTAGAAACAACAAAGAAGGAAGATGTGACATGGTGATGCTAACAAAAACACTGCGTTTCACATTTAATACCCCCAAAACAATCAGGAATAGTGAGAAATCCAAAGTCCACACCCCCTCCCTTATTTACTTGAAAGATTCAATACATTTGGGAGTTTAATTTTTGAAACCTCCAGCTATGATTTCTAGTTCTTTATATGTGTAAAATTGCATGTTTAACGGGTTTAATATTTTCCAAAATATGTTAAGTGTGAGCGTATGCAAATATTTTAGTAAGATTCTTAATTAGTTTTAAAACTACGATTTTGAACCACTTTAACATTTTTAGTTAGTATTAATTAGTAAATATTAACATTCTAGTCATTTAATCATGCGAATACGGTATATCTTGATTATGTAAATGTGAAACTTGATCCTGTTTTAGAACGAGGTGTTCCTCTAGACTAGAGATGAGAAGGGGACAAATATTAGTAATCTTAATTTTGTTGGAAAATTTCAAACAAAACAAACACACTTTTATGTATATAAACAAACTATGTTATTCTATTAATAATCAACCAAAAAAACACAAACCGTAACCTTTAACTAATGGTTGAAAAACAAGTCTCTTGATCCTACTCTAGTACTATACCAAATTTCTAACTCAATCAAGAACAAACATGCTAATTTAAACATCCATTTAAAGACTCATAACAATACTAAACAAACCTCCTAAAAACTCTTTAAAGTTGTGATTGTCAAAGATTTTTCAGATTCACCTAGTTTTTATAAATCTCTTTAATCAAATCTTTCACATGTGAACCCAATCAAGACTAACTTTTTTCAATATCCACATTGATTCTAAATTAGATTTGACTCCTGTTTTAGAATAAAGTTTTTCTTTCTCCTTATCCTTCTACTTGATACACTCATATGCAAGTGTGTTTTCCACACTAATAGCAACTAAACCCACACTTGTTTTTATTTCCTCAACTCGAAACTTTTCACGTCTTATTTCTCCTCTACCAAAGACTCTTCCTCATCTTCTATCTCGACCTTGATTTCATAACCATGTCCTTGTCCACCTTGCTTATCCTCATAATGATCATCCCTTAACTCATTTATGCTAACAATTAAGAGCTTACCTTGATCTTCTTATGTTTCATCATGATTTTTTATTCGTTTTTCATAGGCTTTAAGTCTTCCCATAGCTTCCTTAAAAGGCATGTTCTTAATTTTTAAATATTGCTCTGGCTATGATTGGTAAGTGCTTTTTTGGAATCAAGTTGTGTATCTTTCTAACAATTACATCATTTTAAAGGTGTGAAGCAGACTTTTAAACTTGGATACTATCTCACTTAGCTTACCTGAAAAGTCATTGATTGTCTCACTTTCCTTCATCATTAGCATCTCTAACTCACTCCTCAAGGTTTGTAAATGTGTTTTCCGAATTTGATCGATTCCTAGATAAAAAAACTCTGATCAATTCTCATACATCGTGGGCTTTCTTATGTTTTGTAACTTGAAACAACAATATTTAGGCGGGGGTTTGATAAATGGGACATATTGTTGAGTCATCAAGAAGACACAAACACATAAGATAGAGGTAGCAAAGATGAAGCTTTTAAGGTGGATGTGTGGGTACATAAGGTTAGATGGATAAGAAATAAAATTTTTCAGAGATAGACTAGGAATAGCTGGTGTATAAGGTAAGAGAAGAAGGATTAAGATGTTTAGGTCATGTAAGAGGAGGTAAATGACATCATCGTTTGAAGTAGTCGAGTCCCTTACGTTATAGGAGGAGGAGTATAGGCATGCCCAAGCTGACTTTGGATGAGAGAATTAGACATGATTTTTAGAGTTTTATCTCTCTATGGACATGTTGAGGATAGAGGTATGCGAATATCTAGGATTAAGGTTAAGTACGTTTAGGGGAAGGTCCGGATATGTCTTATACATGTTTTAGCTATGCCTTATAGGATTAGTTTTTTTATCATTCCATTAGCCTTTGATTGTTATCAATTGTTTGCCTATGGAAATTATGTGCTTCTTGATAATTGTATATTGTTGCTCACCCTATGCTTCTTGTTGTCTATAGTATACGAATGCCTTATGATCATGTGTATATTGTTGTGCATTGTATGTTTCCAAGCGCTTATCGTATTAATGATCACTTAGTATGTGTTGTTGTTTGTCTATGGCCATTGTGTATTCCTTGTTATATTGTTGTCCATTATATGCTTCTAATGGTCTATTGTACGTTGATTGTGCATTGTGTCCTTTATTATATTAACTTCTTTGCTTTATTGTTTGTTATGGAACCAATGGCTCTTTGGAAGCAAACTCTATATTCCCTATGTTATATGCAGGGCGGATGTATGTGGAACTGAGGGGTAGCCTCCGCTACCCCTCAACTTGTTACGGGTAGTGTAAAAAATTTTTTACGGTTTATTTAAGAGGAAAGTTTTGGATTACGTTACCCCTGAAAAAAATTACGTTACCCCTAAAAGCATTTTAAACTCCACTTCATAGAAAGTTTTAAATTTCTTAACTAAAAGTCTAATAATTTATAAAAATAGTACATTTATAAAACATAAATAACTATTACCCATTATCCATTACCAAATAATATAAAAACCTAAAATACCCATTACCCAACCCAATACGATAATAAGCCCAAAAATAAAACATATATATATATATATACTAATTATTTGTATGCATTGTAAGTTATATTGTGTGTTTTATGAGATGTGCCCACTTTTTTTTTAATCTTATGCATTGTAAGTTGTATTGTGTGTTTTATGAGATGTGCCCACTTTTTTTAATCTTTAACATTTTTTACTTTAGCCAAATACTTTTGCATATTTTATAATTTAGCCTCAATTTTTTTTACTCTCAACTTTGGTACTCTATACTTTTAAAATTTTACAAAATATCCGTTACACGTTTCGGTCTAAATTTTACGAGTTAACACACCGCAACGTGCGTGTGTGGTTCAACGCATTTTCACTTATTTTCTCAATTTAACGGCCACGTCATAACGCGCGCTGGTCCTAAATCAATTTACTTATTGTTTTATTTTTTGTTTGCATAAGTGTATGGTTCAATGTTTTTACTTCTACTTTTCATTTGATTTAGTTTTTTTCGTTTTATTGGTTTCTTCAGTGTTGGTGGAAACTGGCGATGAGCGAGCTTAATACCAGTATATAATATAACAAGACAATACCTTTTTTTAATGCCTTTTATGCAAAAAAAGGAAAAAGAAGAAAGAAAATAAAATAATTGATGTTTCTGATGTTTCTTGTTTTTAAACCTTGACAATTTGTATTGAATCCTTAGATGCTATTAGATAATAAGAGTATGACTCATATTCAAACTTCTATAAAAATTTATTAAAACTTAATTTTTATAAGTAAATGATAATGAAATAAAAATAGATGGCGTAAAGAGTGCATGAATATACTATTAAATCTCTTATATGGTTATTTATTTATCACGGATATTTTATGTTTAATTTAATGATTCTAGTTATTGTTTAAACTCGAAAATTAGAAAACATGATCGTTTACTATGAAAAGAAAACATCAAAAGATGAAAACGCGCACGCAACACTATAAAATATAAGTTCTATTTATTTCTTTTGGTATTGTATTTTTGGTAACAATTCAATGCGATTTAATTACGTCTATTACGACCCGATCCAACTCAACTCAATCGAACAACCCAAATTTTTTTGTATTGTTTCGTTAGAAGCTAATTATAAAAATAGTGACCTCGTAAGTAATAATTAATGGTTCCGTCACTGCATGTACGGCAAAAAAAATTTTTACGTTACCCCTGAACTTGGCTTCTAGATCCGCCACTGGTTATATGTAAGGTTTGGCTACACATATCACCATCCCCAAACCTTATCAATAGTTTAATTATATATGAGATTTTATTGGGTATGGTTAAAATTAGAGTAGTAACCAATAAAATTCCCCAAAAAAATATTATCCAAGGAATTTGAAGTTAAGAAAACTAAATTTAATTGGTTAATAGATTACTACACCTAAAAGCAAAGGAAAAAACTACTTACAGGTATGATTTATGTAAATAGATATGTATGTTTTAGGTTATCAGCCTAGGATACGTTTAGATTATCGGCCTATTCATGTAAACAAGCATGTATGTTTTAGGTTATCGGCCTAATAATACCCGTCCTTAATCTATACCAAATGGCTCTTCATCAAATTGATGTTCATTTACCCATACAACACATATACAAGAAAAGAACTCAACAACCATATACTAATGGGCAAGTATGCTTGTCAGGGTCGAGACTAATACTCCTGTAACTTCAGATCGTATAGATTGCATAATCCACTTCAAATGTCATGTTGTGAGGGTTATATACAAACAATAGTGTGTAATAAAAGCAATCAATAAAATAATACAACACACCACAAAGAGGTTAATATCTCCAAATCTTAAACAAAAACCCAAAAATGTAACGTAACACACCTAAAAACATTCTACCAGTTAATAAATAAAATCCAGGTATATCAAAAACATGTAAAACTTAGACCCCAAGTATAGTTTAGAAACCAAAAACTTGAAAAAATCAAGTTAAAACCGAACAAATCCTGTTCAATCTTCAAACAACCTGGCAGCGAAAAAACGCAGATTTTATCCTTTGGTATCTCCAGCCACAATGTCCCCCATCAAAATCTTGATTCAATCCTAATAGGGCAGATCTATACAAACAGCCAGCCTTTCTCATTTACTGCAAACTGCAAAATCTCAAATATCTTGATTTTTAAGATGCTGAAGAGCTCGGGTTCGTAGACTCGTCACCAGCTGTCACCTCCTCACTGTCTAGCTTTTTGGAATCAGTCAACCCTGTTTCTATAGTTCTCTCTTCGGTGGCTGATGATTCCTCCAATGAGAGCTTTTGTAAAGAAGTTTCTACAATTGAGCCATCGGTTGTTGCATGTGGTGACTGGGAGCTGGAATCAAGTGGAAAGTTGACGGGTGGATTGACCCATTTTTTCCAGTCGTTACGCCTTCTTACAGTTTCACCCTGCATAGTAACCCAAAAAATAACAGTGGTGGTTTCTGTACAAAAGTACCTCAAAATAATGAAGTACGAACCGAAACATGCAAAAATTATAAAATTTTGGGATGTAATATCTAACACGTTCAATATACAATGAGCGTTTGGGTTGACGTGTTTAATAGAACAAGTCATGTTCATATTTGACCTGGTTAACAATCTAATAATAAAGGTTGACCTGCGAACTTGTTTAACCAAACAAATCAAATGTTTACAACTTGATTACTACCAGCCAACTCATTTGACACATTTATATAAATGGATTAATCATTTGATTTTCAGGTTACAAGATTTTAAGTGTGTCCAGGTTAGGGTATACGTTTCTAACATGAATAAATATATGGGTTCTGTCTAAGTTGGAACAATTCAACCTTCCAACAAGAAACCAGCCACGATTAATAACCCTAATTTTAAATAGAGATCTGCTAGAACCGCATACACGCTTCTACAGAGTGCTTGTGAGAAAAAAGTGGGAGAGATAAAATGGGGTGATTTAGCGTTTAAACACACACATATACATATATATGTGTGTGTGCATGTATACATAGTTTAGGTTTAGGTACACTACTTGGTTACCCAAAAAAAAAGTGCACAAATAATACTCATGAATATAACATGAACTTAAACTCGTACACAAATCTTATTATACTTACGAAAAGGTAAACATAAAGAATAGAACATTCTACCTCGAAAGGCAGACCTGATTAGTTGGAAAACTGTCAAAACATAATCTACCTTGAAGGCAGATCTGACTTGTTGGAAAAATGTCAAAACAGGTTCAGGTCAAAGCATGTAATTTTAAAAGTAGTTCAAGGATTAAGTCGATCATCAACCCTTTTACCCACTTGTCTTTAATTCTACAAATAAAATTAATAATCATATATGACTATAAAAACCATACAGCAATTATAGTATCTAGTTTGTTTGGAGGTATAATAAACTGGAATTATATTTGTGGTGTCATTCAACCTGTTTGAGCTGCACAACCTATTACCTTTTTAGATAATATTCTGAAGTTGACCCATTAGAGCCTTAAAAGAATAAACCATAATCAACGCAAGTTATGTTGATCCACCTTTAATGCTATTTCATTGAAAAGTAGTGCTCCGATATAATAGAAATTTGATAATGTTAATTGGATTCAAATTCGTTACAGATACAGATTTTCAACATCCATCGTATAAAATTTTTAACATATATGTTAAATCCTTTAGTCAACTCCAAAATCGAATAACAGTGCATTACTATTTAATTTGCATCTCTCTATTTGGTTCCATATAAGAAGTTCTACTATAACGTTGGGACACTCCAGTCTAACTGTATCAAGGACGAGTCTTTCAATATGGTTCTTAATGCAACTTCCGAAAAAGTGACAGTTGATTGGTGACCTACTTAGAGATTAAAATAATTTAGTATGTTAAAGTTGTAGTTTTATTTCAATATGTGTTTACTCTTCTCCATAACTCTTCTCCGAAAAAGTGTTAGTGTATAGGTATCTTATCGAAAACATAGATATAAACCCATGTAAAAGATGAAAAGAATAATAAAATGAGTTCTAAAAAAATGAATGTGTTAAGATAGTAAGGGTTAGTAGTCATGACATTCCTTAATACTACACAATTAAGTAATATAAAAACGCATTAAAAAGAAATTGACAAAAACAACTAAAGGAATTAGTCATCACCCAAAAATCAATTGAATATATTTAAACAAGAAACCAAAAAAAATCAGACGTCAACAAACTTATAAAAGAGATCATGCAATAATTCTGCTCTAGTGAACTTCATATGTTCTAAATAAATTAGTGTGCACGTATTAGAGATGGCAATAAGGGTAGCATGGGTAACAGCAAAACAGGTTTGTGTTAGACATGACAATATTTAGTATGAGTCAAGTTGTGTTAACCACTCAACCCAAAAGCACATTTTGTCCAATTTTTAGAAACTTATAATAGATAAATAATGCACTAAACATGGTAAACAAAACAACATGTTTACAATATTAATCCAATGTTGAAATTAAACTTGAGTAAGTTGCGTAAAGTAAAAATGTATTTTCACAAAACATGAGCCAATTTTTATTTGATTCATTTGCTTGGTTGAAAAATGTGTGCGTCATGCGTGCAATCCGTGCATAATGTCACTGGCGCAAGATGCGGTGATGGAATGCATTGCACTTCCATGACATGCAGAGGATGCGATCCTGGTGCCGCACATCAGTATTTGAACATATTAGAACTGCTGTTCATACAATAATTTTACACATTGTATATTGATTCACAATATATATATATATATATATATATATATATATATATATATATATTGCTTGAATCACCTGATGTTTATATATTGTCTAATTTTATTGAGTTTAGGACTATGATTTTTTACATTTTAAAATCACCTGTTGTTTACTGTCGTCATACCTATTTTCTGTTTGTGATTTTATAACTGATTACATATGTAACAAATGAAAGTATAAGAGACAAATCGATATTATATACTTAATAGCTGTTTTACTGTGTTTGAATAACCTGTTTATTATTTTTATACCTGATTCATAAATTACAAGTGTGTTCTTCTGTTTATGTATGTTTAAGTATGTTATAAGTGTGATATATAAGGGGCTTTTATGTTTAAGTAATAGCAATATAAATATGGTTATGTATAATAATTTTTTTAATATCTTTCTAACAACACACGTCTTGCACACGTGATGTGCAAGCATCCTGCATCAGATTTTGTACCCAAACGCATTGGAGCACCATAATTCAAATCAAACATTCATAAGTAAATGTTAGAGATTGCCACCTCTAGCATACATAGGTTATTCAGTCATTGTATAGAAGGTACCTGAACTTCAACAATAGCTGAGTCTTTTATGGAACTCAAAACCATTTGCAAATCACCAGTCAAACTTTTGACCTGGAAAAAGATGCAGAAAAAAGAGCATCAATATTTAATACCAGTACACAGCTTATGTAAAGCTAAATACACTTAATTTTGGGTAATATTTTACACCGTACTAGTAAAAAACAAAAACTTAATTAAAAGAAGAACCAGCTGATCACGGTTAGTCACCAAAAGTATATCTTTTATGCTTTCAATCTCCTAAATCGCGTTGTTCAAAACAATTAAATATTTTCGATCTAATAATATAGTTACTGTAATCATATTTGAAGCTTAATTAGTTAATTATTTAGTATTTTCAAGAATGGACATAAAAGCACTAAGGTAAACCCAAACAACCAATTTGACGGAGTCTACAAAACACTAGTTTTGGCCCAAACCCAGTTTGAACTTTAACCATTACCCAACAAGCTCATCTTGTCACTTCTAGACAAAAAACATGCCCTGATCCGAAGTCATGAACTGAATGAAAGATTTGTGAAGACATGTACAGCAATGCAAAGGATATACAACAAAAAATGTCAGTTTGTAGTAAAAAGATGCGATTTTACCGAGTACGCTTGTTTGATTTTTTTTTAGCTAGAAAAGACTGACAAAAGGCGATGTGTAACTTAGAGTTAAGTATAAATGTTTCTGTTAGATGTGGAACTGAAGCTAACTACAAAATGAAAATGAAATTGTGAAAGGAAAAAAAGACACAGTCTGCAAAAATTCAATAGAAAAACTAAATTGTCTGTTATTAGTACTACTAATAATTACTTAATTATGTAAATCAAAAACCATACTGAAAACTTGCAACCATGGTATACTCGTGAATAGAGAACAAACACACATGCATACATAGACAAAGCCTACCCACTTTCTACCATTGCCTTCCTAGCTAACAAAACCCCTTCTTAAATAGATATTTCAGATATAATATAGATAACCAACAATATCATTTCTTAATTCAAAACTAGTGATAATTAAGCATAGTTATAAAAATAAACAGATTGTCAATTTGTCAGAAACATTTCTTTGATATGGTGTAGATAACCAACAATATCATTTCTTAATTCAAAACTAGTGATAATTAAGTATGTTGAAAAATAAACAGATTGTCAATTTGTCAGAAACATTTCCTTGTATAAGACAATCAATAGGTCCTGTATAACAGAAAATTTCTTTCAAAACTGTGAACTTGCATCTTAATATTGCATTTTAATATTGTACAAAATAAACTTGCAACAAATTAAAATGAAATGCAGCAAAACGATCTCTAGAGTCAAAAGGACACCTAAAACTTCAGCTGCTGAACTTAGAAACATATAACTTAAATGAAAGCAATGATTTTTAAGGAAAAAAATTAAGAAACCCTTCATTTAGTTTATAACAATACAAAACTAGTAATGTCTTCTATTAGAATCTTTCGCAAACTCATAATTCAAATAACTTTATACAAGCAACTACCACATAATTCAAATAAAACTCAAATTGAAAACCACATGACTTTATTACAGTTAATGTGATGATCTCGGATACTTCATCCCAATTCATAAATGTCTCGCATGAACAATACAACAAAAGATAACAAATGAAAAGTAAGGATGAGTCTTGATTCATAATCAAATAAAAAGATTACTTACTCTGTGAAATCCAGCTATTAATTTGATAGGCACCCAACCCTCTTCATCCATGTTTGACCTCAAATAATGGTCTTTAACCAAATTATCATCACTGTTTGCAAAAAAATATGATGTTAAAAAAATTTGTTAAAGAAAACAAAATATCAGTAAGCAAATTCAACATGCCTGAAATAATATTCAATCTGATGTAGTATTGAAACAGACAACGTATCCACAAGTGGTGCTGCGTGAGGGAGAAAAGGTGGCACATAAACAAGTGGTGGTGGCGGTGGAATCTCTGCACAAGGTAAAGTTAGGACAAACTTCTTCCAACAACGTCAAAAAAAACACACTTACGGGGAACTTAGATGCATTTGAAGAATTTTGTGCTATCAAATAATCATAAATGGATATTCAGATTTATCAAACATTTAAAAATATTATTATTTGATTATCTACTATCTTCTATATGAACTTAGACTGTAATATCACATAATCACTTCCAAGATAGACATCCAAACAACCCTAAGAACTCACCATAACCCATGGGTGCACCATATGGTCTTATAGGCTGGGGAGCAATAAAAGGAGCAGAGCCCAGGTGAGCAGGTTGCACATAACCCCTAAGAGGGGGAGGAGGCGGTGGAGCCCCATGATGTGGCATAACACCACCATGACTTCGAGGACCAAACCATTCACGATCATGATGATCCCGCCTACCACCAGGACCATTGTTAACATAAGTGCCACCATCACCACGTGGCCGGGTCCCAAAGTTATTCCTCTTCCTATTGACAGGCTGATCATGTACCGGATGTGCAGGGGACCCAATACCACCCACTGGTCTTGCCGGAACAAAACCATTATACGGGGCATACGGAGCTTGCTCCCTTACCGGAGAATCCAATATCGCTGGCACAAAACCACCGTACGGCGTAGTGTAAAGAGGATATGGCGGCAGTGGCGGTGGAGGCGGCGGCAGCCGATTGTAGCCACCACCCCCTGCACCTCCACCTCTTTTCATTGACCTTTGCCGCACAGGGTGGCTATGGTTTTGATTAGAATGCTGGCTTGCGTTAGGTTTAACAGGCTTCTGAGGTGCTTGTGAAGTTATTACAGGTGCCTGTACAAAAGCAATAGCCATTTACAATTGGCATTCAACTTATAAACATATATAACTGATCTTATAAACAATGAATCAATAATCAATAAAAAAGCTTAATAGAGGATAATTAAACAACATCGGAAGACCTGAGAGATGGTGACTGATCCATCAGATGTAGATTTAGAAGACGACGATTCCGATTGAAACGACAACGACTTCGGTAACGGCCGAGACAACTCCGACAACGCCGGCCACGACGCCGCGCCCATCACCGGCGTACTACTCCCCTCCACAACACCGTTGGCCAAGGGTTTATTCCAAGCCGACCTCTTCACACCACTCTCATTCTCATTATTACCCCCATCAGAACCCTCCTGGTGGTTCTGACTCTCCACCACCGCCACCGCCTCCGCCGCCGCCGGATCCTGCCGCTCCGTCACCGGCAAGTGATCGGGCACTCCAGACGGCGGCGTAGGAGCGACGGCGTCGGGGTCAGCTCCGCCGCGAACAACCTGAGCCCACGGCAGAGTGCTCCGGTGGGAAGAGCCGTTACCGGTGGCGGTGGATGAATCGGAGGTCATTGTGCTTGTGAATTGAAGGCTAATTAGCAGCAATGATGGTAGTGATTGAGTGAAGAAGGGGTTAATGGTAGAAATTACACATGAACATAATTAGGGTTTTGAGAAAGTGTAGTGTAGTGTAGTGATCGAGCCGTCGTCGACAGCAACAGCCACCACAAGGGAATGATCGGAAAGTGACGACAAATCGAGGGGTTTGGTCAGGGCTTTTGGGACTATAAATCATGGCCCATTTACTCTTTTTTTATTGGGCCTAGTATGTGTTTTCACTTTGGGCCTATATCCATTTCTCACAACTCGCAACAAAACTTTGTGAAAATTTCATGTTTCTAAGAGATTTTAAATTTCAATTTTAAAACTGGTTTTTATAGTACTGGTTATTGACCGGTTAGGTTTCGGTTTAGGTTCTCTAGTCAGGTTGGATGATAGGTTTTTATGTGCAAATCTTACTTAGGGGTTGTTTATTTCAGTCTTTTAATGGTTCAACACTTAATAGTTCAGACCATTTGTTTCGTGAATAAATGTCTGAAATGTTCAGACATTTGCCTCTAAATGGATAAGCATTATACTAATACTGAATGGATAAGACCTCTTATCTGAATTGGTCAGACATTTGTCTTTGAATAGTTAAGTAATATACTAGCTCTTAATGATTCAGACCTCCTAATAGTTCAACATTTAATGGTTCAGACCTCTTACTGATTCAACACTTAATCGTTCAGAAATTGTCAAACAGTCCATTCAATTGTAAGAGTCAACTATATTTATACATGAGTGACTTGATTCTCCTGGAGTATCCATGCTATTTATAAATATATGTTTATACCGTGCATAATGGTTCAAAACAAAGATACTTGCACAACTCGAAAAGAGATAACATAATAACTACACCAACCATGTATTAAGAGCATTCACATCCTACCATTTATATATTTGTGAGTGTATATATTCTCTATATTACAAAAATAATTTTAAGTTGTTACGGGTGGAAGATAGAGAAGATGCTACTGTTCATTTCTATAATTAATAAAACACTGTTCATCTTTATTAATTTTTTAATATTTTTTTAAAATAGTTATAAGTAGAGCAGAGAGAAAATTTAATGCTAAATGTATTAAAATGTGTTATTTAATTGAAAAGAACAGAGAGAAAAAAAATAATAAATTTAATGTAATTATAGAGATAAAGATGAAGAGTGAGATTTGAATGCTCTTACATCTTTAAAAATTAACATTTAATATATAGGGTTAATTTCATATTTACCCTTGTAAAGTTTAATTCTATCATATATACCAAAAAAATACAAATATCATATATGTACCTAAAAGTAACAAAATTACCATCCTACCATTGGTAAAACTGAAAGGTTTTCTTCATGGCCGACTCTTCAAACTTCGGGTTTTCTTCAAACATCGAAGTCGACTTCTTCTCCAACATCCAACGTCAACTTCTTCTCCATCGGAGGGTGAATCCATAGCCGACAACCCTTCAAACGTAGGGTTTTCTTCAAACATCAAAGTCAACTTCTTCTCTAACATCGAATTCTTCTCCATCGGAGGGTGAATCCATAGCCGACTCTTCAACCTACAATCGATCATCCATGGCCGACTCTTCAACATGCAATCGATCACATGCCGGCTTTTCAACCTCGATCATCCATGGTCGACTCTTCAACCTGCAACGATTAAGCGGTGAAAACACGCAGAATTTTGATTAGGTGAGTTCAGATAGGTTGTATTTGAGCAAAACTGTGATTTCTGTTACTATTTGTGTGCATCTTATTGACTTATTATGCATGTGATTTTGTTCATCGATGTATTACTAGTAGAGTTGTTAAATTGCGATTGATAAACTGTGTATGTTTGCTACTATTAAATGTGATTTTTCACATTTTTTGTTCTATAATAGCAAGAAATGTCTTGAGTTTTTATCATCAAAACAATGTTTTGGTTAAAAATGGTTAAATTTTTTTAATGAATAGTGGGTTAAAAAAGAAAGTATTGTAACAAATGGGTTAAAAAAGAAAGTTATATTTCATATATGGGTATATATGAAAAATAGAGACTTATAAAGAATAATGATAAAATATTCATTTCTTAATAAAATTTTAATAAATTAGGCATATATGATATTTACAATACTTTATAAGGGTATATATGATATATTAATTTTTATAAAAATATATATGATATTTCAAAACTTTGTAAGTGTATATATGAAATTGACCCTAATATATAGACTAGTGGGTGTGACCTGTGCTACGTGGGTTATAAAAGTTAAAAATATAATTTTGATGATTTATACGTTAGTACTAACCACCCGAAAAAAGAGAAACGCTGGTAAAATATGCAACTAAATATGTATAAAAAATAATACCTCAAAACAGAGAAGAAAAATAGTAAATGCGTAAATGATAACTTTACTATAATTTACAAGCTTTATTGTAAATTGACTAAAAGAAAATTTGATATAACTCGAAGGCTTGAGTATAAAAGTTTTTAAAAAAATGTAGGTGATTAAATATAAATTTGACATAACTCGAAAGTTTAAGTATACAAATTTAAAAAAGTTTAGGTGATTAAATGTAAATTTAACATAACTCAAATGCTTAAATATAAAATTTAAAAAAGACAAAACAAGCAGATATTAATTTGAAAAAAAGACAAAAAAACAAAAAGTGTTGTAGTTAGTTTCAAAAAATCCTTAGAGGTTTAAATGTTAATAAAAAAATAAAGTAGGTTTTTATTTGTCTGGAGAAAAAGAAAATTATTAGGGTAACATTGAGAAAACCTACACACTCACTACTTATAATTTTTTATATTTGTTATATATAGTGATTCGAAGATATTATCGAGCCTCTTTTCTGACATGTATTCAATGTTGATATATTTGGGTATTATTCTTATTATAACTATGTAAATTTAGTTATACTATACTTAAGTGTTTTAAATAAACTAATATAATTATACATAATAAATTTATATATTTTAATATCAATTTGAAGTATTATAAATAAGATAATACTCAAAATAAATGTATATTAAACAATGTATTAATTGAGAGAAATTTAGGCTTCTCACTCTTTTTGATGCTTCTCATTTTTTGTTTTCACTTTTATTACCGGTTATTTCTATTCATTTAAATTCAATAACTCCTTCAAGTCCACATACTTAACCCTATCATACTCAAAACCATTCTCAAAAGTGATGTCCCCAGTAACATGTGAAATGCAAGTATGAACACACACGTTAGTCATATCTGCCACAAAAACATTATCAATAACAAAAAAAATATCCGACTTGGAAAATACATCAAAACATAACTTACGGGTTTCATAGGTCATGTCAATTGTCCCATCCTGACAGTTGATTTGAGCATTGTCAGTTGCAAAAAATGATCCACCAAATATGACCTTCGGTTGCTCGTTTGTCCTTACTGGTGCATAATCAAGCACCACAAAATCCACGGTAGTAAAATTCTCCCAAGTTGATCATAATATTCTTTACCATCCCCGGGGACATTTCTGAGTCAAATCAGCTAACACCATAGTGGTGTCAATTTCCTTTAGAGGATCGAAGTCATACTGATCATATAACATACCTAACAGGATACTAATTGTTGCTCCATAATCTAAAATTGCTTTTTTTATCTTTAGTTTCCCATTTTGATTGGAATGATCAGTGCTCCTGGATCATTCTCTTCCACTGTATCGGCTTTCTTTTCCTTATTTGTAACTTGTTGTGGAAAAAAAGTTAAGTCATTATCAATAATTTCAAAGTCAGGAAGGATACTAACCGAATTGATGTGAACATTTCTCATGTTTTTCGAGTTGGTTCCTTGATGTTGAGGATTGATCGTGGTATAACCTTGTAGTTTTCCCAGATTCCTCTTAATCTGGGACTTGTCCTCAGCAAGTTAACCCACTTGTTTATTCAAATCTTCATAAGCTTTATCTCTTATTTCATTTTCCATCCTATTCTCCTGCATATTCTCCTTCATCATGTTAATCAAAGCATCCAACTTTACATTTAAAGACTCTTCATCACCAACTACTCTAGACTGAGAATTACCTTGAAAATTTCATATTGAGTTACCTTGTTGACCTCTTTAGTTATAAAAACTCCTTTGTTAATCCCCTTGATTTGAACCCTGTGAGTTTGGATTCATTTGATTTACAACATTCCTATATTTGAAATTTGGATGATTTCTTATCCCGAGATGATAAGTGTTAGAGTTGAGTTCATGTCATGGCCTCTTATCTCCATATACTTGGTTTACCTTTTCAATTTTCCCATATTCAAAGTAAATTCAAAACTAGTATGTCCTAACTCACCACACACCTCACATACATTATAACTACCTGAAGCAATTTCGTTTCCACCCAACCGACCCATCTTTTTCCATTTGTCTTTCTACTGCTACAAGTCTTTCTTTAGCTTGATCTCACAAGTGTAGGTTTAGATATCTTACTTGAAAAAGCTTATGCTTTAAAGTTTCTACACATTCTTTAAGAAATCCCAATCCATATTTTCATGATTGAGAGGAATAGGCCATTGTTTGTTGAATACAAGTACTTTCTCTCCTTATTGGTCAATCCATCCGAAAAAGCCTTTATCAATTCCCAATGTTCGATTCCGTGATGTGGGCACATATGGATCAGTTCCTTAACCTCGTGAATGCTTTATGAAACTGCTCCCATGCTTGTTGGCGGAAAGATCAGATTTCAACTTTTGCGTCACTGGTTTTACCCATGGAATAATATTTATCTAAAAATGCTTGTTGCATTTCTTATCATGTGTGAATTATTATCTGGTGAAGTAAGGAAATACTGCTTTGCCTTTTCCTTCAAGGTGAATTGAAACAATCTCAACTTGACTTCATCTTGAGTAAAATGTGTTCTTCCAAAAGTGCTACAAGTGACTTCAAATTCATCCAAATGTACATATGGCTCTTCAGTTGCAGATCCTCTAAATGGTGAGGTATTGCGACCGAATATCAAAAGTTCCTCCTCTTTGATTTAGAGGTGCAATAGGGTTAGGATTCTCTGAGATTGTTGGCTTCAAATGGCTATCAACACCCCACACATGTGCTTGATTTGGTCGTCTTGGGTGATTAACATGATTGTTACCTCGACCTCTATGTTTATTAAAAACTAGTTGTGCATTCCACCCATATTGATCATAACCCCAATTGTTGTCACCCCTCTCATGCCCATTATTATCATCCATAATTCCGTCCCAGTTACCATAACGATCATCGTAATGGTCATTATCATTTTTCCCAATCATCTTCATCGTCCTCATTACCCATATGATCACTATGCATACTTACGTAATCTTCATAATTACCTCTACCACATTAATTCGGATTATGTGGTCCACTTTGGTTTTGATTGAGGTTGAAGTTATCATGAACTTAGAAACGAGGTTGTTTCTGGTTTTGATTTTGGTTATTTGAAGGAGGATTTGGATTTTGAGGTGGTGGTTGATTTGGTGGTTGTTAAACACGAGGTGGTGGTTGATTGTCTGGATTCTTCATTTGAGTTGAATTTGATAAACTATTGTCTGCTTGATCAATAGCTTGTGAAATTGAGGTGGATGGTATCCCTAATTGACGCAGAATACGATTATATCTTGCTGATTTCTCTATCTCTGGATCGAACACTAATGGTGATTTCCTACCCGAGTATCGGGTATGCATGCAATCCTGTCACCTATATACTTAGAACACACCCAGTGTAACAAAAGCCAGTAAAGGGAATTATGCCATTTGGGTTATCATTGACAGATTGACTAAGCTTATTTCTCATCAATGAAAGAAACATATAGTAAGATAGATTGACTCAATTAAATGCGAATGAGATTGTATCATTTCATGGTGTGCCACCATCTATTATTTTAGACAGATTTAGTCGCTTTACGTCTAGATTTTGGCAAAATTTTCAAAAAGTCATAGGTACATGATTGAACCTTAGTTTGACTTACCATCCATAAACAAATGGGCAAAGTAAAAGAAGTATTCAAACTTTTGAAGATATGTTAAGAGGTTTTGTGATAAATTTAGGTGGAAGCTGGGATGATCACTTACCACTTATGGAATTTTCATACAATAACGTTATCAGACAAATATACAGGCAACACTTTTTGAATCCTTGTAAGGTAGAAAATGTAGGAAGTCTGTATGTTGGTCTGAGATAGGGGAGAATCTTTCAGGAATTGAAATCATAAAAGAAATAACTAACAAACTTTCATAAATAAGAGGATGAATGAAGACGGATAGGGATAGTCAAAAGAGTTATGAAGGTAGAAGAAGAAACCGTTAGAATTTTCGATAGATGATAAGGTATTATTAAAAGTGTCTCCGTGGAAGAGCATAGTTCGATTGGCTCAGAAAGGAAAACTAAGCCCTTATTTGTTGGACCATTTAAAATTATAAGACAAATTAGATGTGTAACAAATGATTTAGGATTTTAGAGTTTTGGGATGCATAACGGACAGCTACGCTACTCTATAACGGTTCGCTACATGTTCCCCAAGCAAAGCCCTCGTGTGTTAACACGTGATAAGCTGACAAGGACCAAGAGGGTGGCATGTGTCATCCTGGAGTGACACATGACTGATGACGGGGCTGGGAATGTGACACGTGTTGACATGTGTCAGATTTCGATTGGACTAATGCACCTTTGGTCACCATGGTTGGATGGCGGACTGCTAGCACCTTGCTTAGCAGTCCGCGATGGAGCCTACGACTAGGCTATAAAAGCTTGCATTCTGTAGATGATTTTTGGCACATTAAACACATGTCTTTGCCACATGTACTCTTAATACCCCTATAATACCCCATGTAAGCTAGTGTTCCAACCCATTAAGCTTAAAATTTTTTAGGGAAATGCGATTAGGGTTTAGAAGATATCAAGCGGTGATTTTAGCATCCTAGTAAGGCACATTAAACACGTGCTTTTTGCCACTTGTACTCTTACTTTTTGTACATCTTAAAGTCTAATGTTTTGATTTTTAAAAGCAATGTAAATGTTTAAGGGTTTGATGAATCCTTATTTGAAGTATATGAATGTTTTGAATTCAACCTTTAACATTGAAATACTTCTCCAAGAGAGGATTTGATTATTTTATCAATTGTATTAATTTAAGGAATAAAATATTCGAGACAAATAAAATTGAAAAATCAACATGTAAAACTTGATTATTTATGAAAGCATTCTAAAAAAACTTCCATTGTGATTTTAATGTTGAAATAAATTAGGACTTATCATTATATACCAACCGATTCGATTCACACACTCGGGGGTGTACCCGATCCGGGATGTGACACACAAGGTCACCAAATGGGCGTTTTATGTTAAAAGGTCAAGACATAATTTTAAGATAGATTATGGGTTGACTTAGGAAGGGCATAACTCCTTCATTTTTTTCCAGTGATTATTTCACCAAATTAAAGCCATGTGTCTTAGCTTTCTAAATTGTTATAACACACCTTCAACTGACACTAAGTTGACATCCCAGTCTAAGGCCAAACCTTTCAGTGCACATCAATAACTCTTTCTGGAGAGTCTAAAAGTATGAGACTTTTTGAGAACCTTAGACCTAGAAACAATATGTAATTTTTTATGTAATTTAACATAAAACATTAAATTTATATAGTAAAAAGTTGGAAATTGAATAAATTTACGTGTAGAGTTTGGACATCCTCAAAGTTACATAAAACATACCTAGAAAATTAGGTAAATGAAGTTGTAGTTGAATCACCCATATTATGAGATTAGGATTAAAGTTGAGACTTCAGATCATGGTTAGACATATTAAAGGACTTTAATGGAACCCAATGATGGTTATCTAGGTCTTATCTTTGGGGTTACAATGGGAAGACTAGCTAGTTTTGTCTGTATCGTGATGTGTGTTATTTTGTATTTTAGTTGCAGAATTTTTGCGGTTCTTTTCATGCATTCTATAAGGTGATTTTTGTGATCTCATTTTACATGTTTTTACTTGGGGAAAAAGGTTGCTTAAAAGTTTTTGACTTCATTAAGTTTTGTATATATTTTTGAGAACTAATGTGTGTTCTGTTGAGTCTTGAGCTAGAGTTGGAATTACATACTAGGGTTTGTGTTCTTGTGCTGAATTTCCTGTATTTTGTAATCATTTAACTCCAAGAAGTAGTCATGGAATAGTTAGTACTAACGGGTTGACACCCTCATCCATGATGTTGGTATGCTAGCTGAGACCGACTTAGCCATAATGAGTCATTGGGTGGATATAATTCGGTTATGTTTGTGATTTGTACTTGTTCTTGGGGCATGCACATCATAGGCTTGGTTATGAGACCTTACTAAGTATTCTCATTACTTTTGTACTTAATTACACACACATCTACTATTGACATTTTGAATAACTCTTTTTAGGTAATAACAATACGTGAAGACATATAGTGAAGTAAAGATTTAGAAAGACCGATAAGAAGGCCCATGTGTTGGATATATTTGTACTTTTGATTTTAGTAGTTTTGCTTTCTTTTGGATTTAGACTTATACTTTGTGGATTGTGTGTTTGTTTGGACTTGGACTTGGTTCCACATGTTTTTTCCCGCAGACTATCCCGGTTTGGGACTTAAGCTTAATTGTTTTTAAACTTTCTTGTTTGATGAATTAGCTAACCTAGGCACAAGTCACTACATAGTGTAAAACAAAATCATAACCCTTTGTTTGAATTTCATTTATAATTTCTCTTAACTATCCAATGAGTCTATGTCATTGTCATTCATCACACTTCCGTGTTTTCATTACAAGCAGGGTGTGATAATATAATAGATTAAAAAATTAAAATTTTTTAGGCCCACAAGGAGTTAAGGCCCTAGGCCTTCGCCCACCCCATCCTTCCGGCCCTAGACCACCTATTGCTTTAGAATATGTGATTTTCATGTGCCAAGATGTTATTAGCCTTTGTCATTTTACTCTTCACATACTAAGATGCCAAGGAAGCCTTTTAAAGATTATATAGTTTTGAATTAATAACTTTCCACAAGAACTTATAGCCAATAATTTATGCGTATTACTTAGTGTAGGGTTATAGTAAAAAAATCTAATCTGAAAAGCCTAAGAACAATTATAGGCATGAATTGGTCCTATTGTATTAAAGGGGATGACATATGGTCATTTTGCAAATACGTCACATCGTTGTGTTTAATAAGTCAAGTCGTTCTGTGAAAAAACTCTCATCATTTGTAATACATATTCATCATTGTGTTTACAGTTTAGATCATTTCGTATTATTATTATAGTTGTTTTTTTATATATTATATAAATTTGTTTTTATTTCATCAATATATTTTTTTAAACCCATTATGTCCTGAACAATACAATGTTGAGCAAAAAACATAATAAGACGTACATTTTATCATTGTGTTTTATGTTTTATATCATTTTATGTTATTTTGTTATTGTTATTAATATATTAGATCAATTAATTGTTAATTTATCATGATGTTTTACATACTATAATTACACACCAATGTTATTTCAGAATTATGGTTTATTAGAATTCATCATATTAAAAAAAATACAATAGTATTCAGAAAAACACAATTATTAACAAACAGACACAAACTGCACTAAAGACACGATAAGGAACATATTTCATATGAGCTGAAAGATGTAATAAGATTATTATCTTTTTATACAATGATTATTGTACTCATTTTAAAGATAAAAACATTATTTTTTACGATGTAATTTTTTATAAAAAATTAGTGTTATATAAAAGTTATAAACGTTTAAAAAGTAGTGATGAAACTTAAAAAAAGTTAACAAAAATGTCTATGTTTGAAATACAACTCTAACATTATCTTTTCTTACAATTTGATCTCTAACTATTCACTAAAAAATTGATTACATTTAGTTTTATTATAATTTTTATTTTGAACACTTTCCTCGCAGGTGCTCATTTAACAAGTTTGTGCTATCACATTAAGTGTATGACTTAGTTACCTCAAAATTTAAGAAGGGGTGTTACATTTTTTAACTTTTGCAAATGTTTATCTCAATTATGTAAATTTGTGTGCTATTGGCCATTTGGTCTATCGACAATAGCTAGTATGGATAAGAGCTCTATGGCCTTAAAAGTCACAAGTTCGAAACCAATTTTAGCACAAAAATCTCGCAACCACTAATAGAGATTATCAATAAGCTCTCTAGGTATATGCAAATCAAGGGGTTTTACAAGCTAGTTGGTTTCCTCCTAGAACGGGTTGGCGCGATCCTCGATTGTCAAACTAACGATTAATATCGTCTGAGGTAAAGACATACCTAAGCTATAAAAGATATGTCACTGAGCCCGACTTGTCATCCCTATTCAAATATATGAACGTATGTGTTCTTTTTCAATTTTCTCTCGGTTTAATCATTATAGTTTTCCATAACTTTCTTTTATTAGGCCAAGTAATTCTTATGCATTTCAAATTTCATATATAAGTTATGATATTACTATAATGTATTAGATAGAGTCCACTCGTACTATGTGATGTGAATAAGAGCAATGTTTTCAGAACCGGATCGGACGTCGAACCGGACGCCTTACTGGTTTGGTGGTCGGACCGGTCGGACCGGTCGGACCGGATGGACCGGATTTAACTATATTTCAATTATATTTATATATGTAATTAAATATAAGTAATTTATATATGATTTATACATATATTTTATAGTTATATATAAAACTTAACTATATTTGTACATCCTACGTACTAATTTATGGTTTAACACCCCGTTTTTACCCACTAAAATTAAAAAAAAAAATACTGAAAACCGGTCGGAACCGAGCCGGTTCGCCGGTCCAACCGCCGGTTCGGTTCGGACCCGCCGGTTCGGTTCGGACCGGCCGGTTCAAAGCCACAAAAACGAACCTTAGTGGATCGGATTGGCCAGGTCCTCGATTCGCGGTCCGACCGGTCGGACCGGCCGGTCCGATCCGAGCGTGAAAACAGTGAATAAGAGCTCTGTGGCTTTAAAGTCAAAAGTTTGAATCCAATTTCAGCATAAAAATTTTAGAGTTATTAGTACAGACCATCAATGAGCTCTTTTGGTATATGCAAGTCGATGGATCTTACGAGCTAGTTGGTTTCCTTCTAGAACGGGTTGGCGCCATTCTCGAGCGTCAAACTAACGATTAATGGTTGAAATCTCGTCTTAGTAAAGACAAATCTGAGTTACAAAGATGCTTGCCACTGATCCCGAATTATCATCCTCATTCAAATAAATATAAATAGCTGTTCTTTTTCAATTTCCTCTTAGTTTAGTCATTATAGTTTTCCGTAACTTTCTTTTATAAGACAAAGTAATTCTTATGCATAAGCCCATTACCATTTTGGGCGGAACAGATCTACTAATTCTTTGATTCCAGTTAGTAAGAGGGATCTTGAACTAAGAAATAGACCCTAGAAACTAAAAAAGGGTATCCTGAGCAATTGCAATAATCGGATTCATCCCAAGTTGATCATAATATTCTTTACCATCCTCGGGGACATTTCTGAGTCAAATCAGCTAACACCATAGTGGTGTCAACTTCCTTTAGAGGATCGAAGTCATACTGATCATATAACATACCTAACAGGATACTAATTGTTGCTCCATAATCCAAATTGCGTTTTTTATCTTTAGTTTCCCATTTTGATTGGAATGATCAGTGCTCCTGGATCATTATCTTCCACTGTATCGGCTTTCTTTTCCTTATTTGTAACTTGTTGTGGAAAAAAGTTAAGTCATTATCAATAATTTCAAAGTCAGGAAGGATACTAACCGAATTGATGTGAACATTTCTCATGTTTTTCGAGTTGGTTCCTTGATGTTGAGGATTGATCGTGGTATAACCTTGTAGTTTTCCCAGATTCCTCTTAATCTGGGACATGTCCTCAGCAAGTTAACCTATTTGTTTATTCAAATCTTTATAAGCTTTATCTCTTATTTCATTTTCCATCCTATTCTCCTGCATATTCTCCTTCATCATGTTAATCAAAGCATCCAACTTTACATTTAAAGACTCTTCATCACCAACTACTCTAGACTGAGAATTACCTTGAAAATTTCATATTGAGTTACCTTGTTGACCTCTTTAGTTATAAAAAATCCTTTGTTAATCCCCTTGATTTGAACCCTGTGAGTTTGGATTCATTTGATTTACAACATTCCCATATTTGAAATTTAGATGATTTCTTATCCCGAGATGATAAGTGTTAGAGTTGAGTTCATGTCATGGCCTCTTATCTCCATATACTTGGTTTACCTTTTCAATTTTCCCATATTCAAAGTAAATTCAAAACTAGTATGTCCTAACTCACCACACACCTCACATACATTATAACTACCTGAAGCAATTTCGTTTCCACCCAACCGACCCATCTTTTTCCATTTGTCTTTCTACTGCTACAAGTCTTTCTTTAGCTTGATCTCACAAGTGTAGGTTTAGATATCTTACTTGCAAAAGCTTATGCTTTAAAGTTTCTACACATTCTTTAAGAAATCCCAATCCATATTTTCATGATTGAGAGGAATAGGCCATTGTTTGTTGAATACAAGTACTTTCTCTCCTCATTGGTCAATCCATCCGAAAAAGCCTTTATCAATTCCCAATGTTCGATTCCGTGATGTGGGCACATATGGATCAGTTCCTTAACCTCGTGAATGCTTTATGAAACTGCTCCCATGCTTGTTGGCGGAAAGATCAGATTTCAACTTTTGCGTCACTGGTTTTACCCATGGAATAATATTTATCTAAAAATGCTTGTTGCATTTCTTATCATGTGTGAATATTATTATCTGGTGAAGTAAGGAAATACTGCTTTGCCTTTTCCTTCAAGGTGAATTGAAACAATCTCAACTTGACTTCATCTTGAGTAAAATGTGTTCTTCCAAAAGTGCTACAAATGACTTCAAATTCATCCAAATGTACATATGGCTCTTCAGTTGCAGATCCTCTAAATGGTGAGGTATTGCGACCGAATATCAAAAGTTCCTCCTCTTTGATTTAGAGGTGCAATAGGGTTAGGATTCTCTGAGATTGTTGGCTTCAAATGGCTATCAACACCCCACACATGTGCTTGATTTGGTCGTCTTGGGTGATTAACATGATTGTTACCTCGACCTCTATGTTTATTAAAAACTAGTTGTGCATTCCACCCATATTGATCATAACCCCAATTGTTGTCACCCCTCTCATGCCCATTATTATCATCCATAATTCCGTCCCAGTTACCATAACGATCATCGTAATGGTCATTATCATTTTTCCCAATCATCTTCATCGTCCTCATTACCCATATGATCACTATGCATACTTACGTAATCTTCATAATTACCTCTACCACATTAATTCGGATTATGTGGTCCACTTTGGTTTTGATTGAGGTTGAAGTTATCATGAACTTAGAAACGAGGTTATTTCTGGTTTTGATTTTGGTTATTTGAAGGAGGATTTGGATTTTGAGGTAGTGGTTGATTTGGTGGTTGTTAAACACGAGGTGGTGGTTGATTGTCTGGATTCTTCATTTGAGTTGAATTTGATAAACTATTGTCTGCTTGATCAATAGCTTGTGAAATTGAGGTGGCTGGTATCCCTAATCGACGCAGAATACGATTATATCTTGCTGATTTCTCTATCTCTGGATCGAACACTAATGGTGATTTCCTACCCGAGTATCGGGTATGCATGCAATCCTGTCACCTATATACTTAGAACACACCCAGTGTAACAAAAGCCAGTAAAGGGAATTATGCCATTTGGGTTATCATTGACAGATTGACTAAGCTTATTTCTCATCAATGAAAGAAACATATAGTAAGATAGATTGACTCAATTAAATGCGAATGAGATTGTATCATTTCATGGTGTGCCACCATCTATTATTTTAGACAGATTTAGTCGCTTTACGTCTAGATTTTGGCAAAATTTTCAAAAAGTCATAGGTACATGATTGAACCTTAGTTTGACTTACCATCCATAAACAAATGGGCAAAGTAAAAGAAGTATTCAAACTTTTAAAGATATGTTAAGAGGTTTTGTGATAAATTTAGGTGGAAGCTGGGATGATCACTTACCACTTATGGAATTTTCATACAATAACGTTATCAGACAAATATACAGGCAACACTTTTTGAATCCTTGTAAGGTAGAAAATGTAGGAAGTCTGTATGTTGGTCTGAGATAGGGGAGAATCTTTCAGGAATTGAAATCATAAAAGAAATAACTAACAAACTTTCATAAATAAGTGGATGAATGAAGACGGATAGGGATAATCAAAAGAGTTATGAAGGTAGAAGAAGAAACCGTTAGAATTTTCGATAGATGATAAGGTATTATTAAAAGTGTCTCCGTGGAAGAGCATAGTTCGATTGGCTCAGAAAGGAAAACTAAGCCCTTATTTGTTGGACCATTTAAAATTATAAGACAAATTAGATGTGTAACAAATGATTTAGGATTTTAGAGTTTTGGGATGCATAACGGACAGCTACGCTACTCTATAACGGTTCGCTACATGTTCCCCAAGCAAAGCCCTCGTGTGTTAACACGTGATAAGCTGACAAGGACCAAGAGGGTGGCATGTGTCATCCTGGAGTGACACATGACTGATGACGGGGCTGGGAATGTGACACGTGTTGACATGTGTCAGATTTCGATTGGACTAATGCACCTTTGGTCACCATGGTTGGATGGCGGACTGCTAGCACCTTGCTTAGCAGTCCGCGATGGAGCCTACGACTAGGCTATAAAAGCTTGCATTCTGTAGATGATTTTTGGCACATTAAACACATGTCTTTGCCACTTGTACTCTTAATACCCCTATAATACCCTATGTAAGCTAGTGTTCCAACCCATTAAGCTTAAAATTTTTTAGGGAAATGCGATTAGGGTTTAGATGATATCAAGCGGTGATTTTAGCATCCTAGTAAGGCACATTAAACACGTGCTTTTTGCCACTTGTACTCTTACTTTTTGTACATCTTAAAGTCTAATGTTTTGATTTTTAAAAGCAATGTAAATGTTTAAGGGTTTGATGAATCCTTATTTGAAGTATATGAATGTTTTGAATTCAACCTTTAACATTGAAATACTTCTCCAAGAGAGGATTTGATTATTTTATCATTGTATTAATTTAAGGAATAAATATTCGAGACAAATAAAATTGAAAAATCAACATGTAAAACTTGATTATTTATGAAAGCATTCTAAAAAAACTTCCATTGTGATTTTAATGTTGAAATAAATTAGGACTTATCATTATATACCAACCGATTCGATTCACACACTCGGGGGTGTACCCGATCCGGGATGTGACACACAAGGTCACCAAATGGGCGTTTTATGTTAAAAGGTCAAGACATAATTTTAAGATAGATTATGGGTTGACTTAGGAAGGGCATAACTCCTTCATTTTTTTCCAGTGATTATTTCACCAAATTAAAGCCATGGGTCTTAGCTTTCTAAATTGTTATAACACACCTTCAACTGACACTAAGTTGACATCCCAGTCTAAGGCCAAACCTTTCAGTGCACATCAAATAACTCTTTCTGGAGAGTCTAAAAGTATGAGACTTTTTGAGAACCTTAGACCTAGAAACAATATGTAATTTTTTATGTAATTTAACATAAAACATTAAATTTATATAGTAAAAAGTTGGAAATTGAATAAATTTACGTGTAGAGTTTGGACATCCTCAAAGTTACATAAAACATACCTAGAAAATTAGGTAAATGAAGTTGTAGTTGAATCACCCATATTATGAGATTAGGATTAAAGTTGAGACTTCAGATCATGGTTAGACATATTAAAGGACTTTAATGGAACCCAATGATGGTTATCTAGGTCTTATCTTTGGGGTTACAATGGGAAGACTAGCTAGTTTTGTCTGTATCGTGATGTGTGTTATTTTGTATTTTAGTTGCAGAATTTTTGCGGTTACTTTCATGCATTCTATAAGGTGATTTTTGTGATCTCATTTTACATGTTTTTACTTGGGAAAAAAGGTTGCTTAAAAGTTTTTGACTTCATTAAGTTTTGTATATATTTTTGATAACTAATGTGTGTTCTGTTGAGTCTTGAGCTAGAGTTGGAATTACATACTAGGGTTTGTGTTCTTGTGCTGAATTTCCTGTATTTTGTAATCATTAAACTCCAAGAAGTAGTCATGGAATAGTTAGTACTAACGGGTTGACACCCTCATCCATGATGTTGGTATGCTAGCTGAGACCGACTTAGCCATAATGAGTCATTGGGTGGATATAATTCGGTTATGTTTGTGATTTGTACTTGTTCTTGGGGCATGCACATCATAGGCTTGGTTATGAGACCTTACTAAGTATTCTCATTACTTTTGTACTTAATTACACACACAGCTACTGTTGACATTTTTGAATAACTCTTTTAGGTAATAACAATACGTGAAGACATATAGTGAAGTAAAGATTTAGAAAGACCGATAAGAAGGCCCATGTGTTGGATATATTTGTACTTTTGATTTTAGTAGTTTGCTTTCTTTGGATTTAGACTTATACTTTGTGGATTGTGTGTTTGTTTGGACTTGGACTTGGTTCCGCATGTTTTTTCCCGCAGACTATCCCGGTTTGGGACTTAGGCTTAATTGTTTTTAAACTTTCTTGTTTGATGAATTAGCTAACCTAGGCACAAGTCACTACATAGTGTAAAACAAAATCATAACCCTTTGTTTGAATTTCATTTATAATTTCTCTTAACTATCCAATGAGTCTATGTCATTGTCATTCATCACACTTCCGTGTTTTCATTACAAGCAGGGTGTGATAATATAATAGATTAAAAAATTAAAATTTTTTAGGCCCACAAGGAGTTAAGGCCCTGGGCCTTCGCCCACCCCATCCTTCCGACCCTAGACCACCTATTGCTTTAGAATATGTGATTTTCATGTGCCAAGATGTTATTAGCCTTTGTCATTTTACTCTTCACATACTGAGATGCCAAGGAAGCTTTTTAAAGATTATATAGTTTTGAATTAATAACTTTCCACAAGAACTTATAGCCAATAATTATGCGTATTACTTAGTGTAGGGTTATAGTAAAAAAAATCTAATCTGAAAAGCCTAAGAACAATTATAGGCATGAATTGGTCCTATTGTATTAAAGGGGATGACATATGGTCATTTTGCAAATACGTCACATCGTTGTGTTTAATAAGTCAAGTCGTTCTGTGAAAAAACTCTCATCATTTGTAATACATATTCATCATTGTGTTTACAGTTTAGATCATTTCGTATTATTATTATAGTTTTTTTTATATATTATATAAATTTGTTTTTATTTCATCAATATATTTTTTTAAACCCATTATGTCCTGAACAATACAATGTTGAGCAAAAAACATAATAAGACGTACATTTTATCATTGTGTTTTATGTTTTATATCATTTTATGTTATTTTGTTATTGTTATTAATATATTAGATCAATTAATTGTTAATTTATCATGATGTTTTACATACTATAATTACACACCAATGTTATTTCAGAATTATGGTTTATTAGAATTCATCATATTAAAAAAAATACAATAGTATTCAGAAAAACACAATCATTAACAAACAGACACAAACTGCACTAAAGACACGATAAGGAACATATTTCATATGAGCTGAAAGATGTAATAAGATTATTATCTTTTTATATAATGATTATTGTACTCATTTTAAAGATAAAAACATTATTTTTTACGATGTAATTTTTTATAAAAAATTAGTGTTATATATAAAAGTTATAAACGTTTAAAAAGTAGTGATGAAACTTAAAAAAAGTCAACAAAAATGTCTATGTTTGAAATACAACTCTAACATTATCTTTTCTTACAATTTGATCTCTAACTATTCACTAAAAAATTGATTACATTTAGTTTTATTATAATTTTTATTTTGAACACTTTCCTCGCAGGTGCTCATTTAACAAGTTTGTGCTATCACATTAAGTGTATGACTTAGTTACCTCAAAATTTAAGAAGGGGTGTTACATTTTTTTAATTTTTGCAAATGTTTATCTCAATTATGTAAATTTGTGTGCTATTGGCCATTTGGTCTATCGACAATAGCTAGTATGGATAAGAGCTCTATGGCCTTAAAAGTCACAAGTTCGAAACCAATTTTAGCACAAAAATCTCGCAACCACTAATAGAGATTATCAATAAGCTCTCTAGGTATATGCAAATCAAGGGGTTTTACAAGCTAGTTGGTTTCCTCCTAGAACGGGTTGGCGCGATCCTCGATTGTCAAACTAACGATTAATATCGTCTGAGGTAAAGACATACCTGAGCTATAAAAGATATGTCACTGAGCCCGACCTGTCATCCCTATTCAAATATATGAACGTATGTGTTCTTTTTCAATTTTCTCTCGGTTTAATCATTATAGTTTTCCATAACTTTCTTTTATTAGGCCAAGTAATTCTTATGCATTTCAAATTTCATATATAAGTTATGATATTACTATAATGTATTAGATAGAGTCCACTCGTACTATGTGATGTGAATAAGAGCAATGTTTTTAGAACCGGATCGGATGTCGAACCGGACGCCTTACTGGTTTGGTGATCGGACCGGTCGGACCGGTCGGACCGGATGGACCGGATTTAACTATATTTTAATTATATTTATATATGTAACTAAATATAAGTAATTTATATATGATTTATACATATATTTTATAGTTATATATAAAACTTAACTATATTTGTATATCCTACGTACTAATTTATGGTTTAACACCCAGTTTTTACCCACTAAAATAAAAAAATACTGAAAACCGGTCGGAACCGAGCCGGTTCGCCGGTCCAACCGCCGGTTCGGTTCGGACCGGCCGGTTCAAAGCCACAAAAACGAACCATAGTGGATCGGATCGGCCAGGTCCTCGATTCGCGGTCCGACCGGTCGGACCGGCCGGTCCGATCCGAGCGTGAAAACAGTGAATAAGAGCTCTGTGGCTTTAAAGTCAAAAGTTTGAATCCAATTTCAGCATAAAAATTTTAGAGTTATTAGTACAGACCATCAATGAGCTCTTTTGGTATATGCAAGTCGATGGATCTTACGAGCTAGTTGGTTTCCTTCTAGAACGGGTTGGCGCCATTCTCGAGCGTCAAACTAACGATTAATGGTTGAAATCTCGTCTTAGGTAAAGACAAATCTGAGTTACAAAGATGCTTGCCACTGATCCCGAATTATCATCCTCATTCAAATAAATATAAATAGCTGTTCTTTTTCAATTTCCTCTCAGTTTAGTCATTATAGTTTTCCGTAACTTTCTTTTATAAGACAAAGTAATTCTTATGCATTACATATGAAGTTTCATATATAAGTTATGGTATTAATATAACTAGAGCTTGATCCCTGACGCGCGTTGCGCGTCATAGGGACGGAGTCTGAGCCTTAAACAGTCGTAAAAATAATGTTTGCATCGTTACAATCACAATATATCAGCACGGCGTATACAGCGTAGCTCAGAACCGTGTACGGTTTCGGCTGCAAACCATAAACGGTTGCCAAGCCAGGACAACCGACGTTGCTCATGGTGTATCATCATAGCCACGAAACAAATAAAGAAAAAGGCCTCAGACGGATAAACATCCATCATCATCGGCACCAACAAACCACAATCTAACCCATCAGGAACAGATCACCAACAACAAACAAAGCATGACCTGACTATAAGCTGCAAACCAACAGTCCCAGAAGAGGTAAAAGCCAACATCATAAAAGTCTCAGATGAATACACATTCATCATCATCGACATAAGCAACAAACAATAACGCCCGTCTCATCCACCAACCCCACCACCAAACCGGAGAAATTCAGTTCTATTAGCGGCTTATTGGGTTCCAAAGAAGAAATGAGGTGAAACCCTCTTTATAATCTGATTGAGCATCATGTGCTTGTACACAATGCCTCACCAAGTGTACACATGGATAACCACCGTAGATACGGAAATGAACGGCTGAGATCTGTGAAGTTACTGTTCATGACACTCTATCTTTCATGACATAGTTGTAAATTATAAATAAAAGGCTCACAAACAATAGCGGTCCACTGTGGCTGCAGACACATGTCTACCACGCCAGGACAATGAACAACATTGATTTGTTTTCTTATCATCGCCTATCACCATCATAACAATTGTTATGAATATCATAATCAATCAAACCACAACAAAGGCAGTCTCGATCTTTGAGGCTCAAGATCATGCGTGGATACTATCATCGTCCTCAAACACAACATTAAACAACAAAAACATCCCAAAACAATGCAACCGATAACAAAAAACTCGAATGACCCTACACTCGTCATCATCGACCTGAACATAAAAACAATACGTGCATTATCTAGTTGTACCAAACCACCGAGTGTTGCAACTATAGTTCAATACACTATCAAACTAACATATAGGAAACACCCATCACCCAAAAAGGGACAAAACCTTTAGAAAATATGAAAGACACCAAAGCGGTTAAGGGCATAACAACCAGGTGTGCTAGTTCAACAGCAGCCACAACCAAGCCCTAAAAGGTTCCAGGAGTAATATGAACACTAAAAAGATGAAACCTCACAATAACACCCAACTATTCCAAACCCAAAAGGGCAAAACATACCACCACATGCATTACCCACTTATAGTGAAACAGATTGAAATCAGGGAGGAGAAGAAGGTTCCACCACCACCATCGCAAGGAGCGGTAGGGTTTAGCGGCCACCATCCGATCCAAAGCCGACCGGAAGCGGCAACGACACACCAACCCTCCCATCATTCTCTCCAGCAAAAAGTATCTCTCTTTAGAAATAATGAAAGAGACAGAAAACAGGGATGAGAAGAAGGCGCCACCACCGTTGCAAGGAGCGGCGTGGTTAAACGACGGCCGACCAACCCATAGGCGGCCGAAACCGGTGACAACATACTAACCTGCCCATCCTTCTCTCTAACCAAAAGTTTTCTCTCTCTAGAAACATTGAAAGAGAGCAGATATCAGAACCTAAATGGGACATCGAATGTGATTGTACACAATGCCTCACTAAGTGTACACATGAATAACCACCATAGATACGGAAATGAACGGCTGAGATCTGTGAAGTTACTGTTCATGAGACTCTATCTTTCATAATAGTTAAATATATTAGATAAAGTTTATCACATGAATAGAACTTATTATATTTTTTTAATCACAAGATACTTCTATAATCAATAATACATAACACGTTACTCGTTAATTTTTATTATTCTATATTGTTAAGTACATTGGACTGAAATGCGAGTTTATTACATTTGACTTAGAGTAAACTCATTAATCCACGTACCCATTGAGAGAGAAATAAAAAATAAAAATAAAAATAAAAAATAAACGGATTGCTTCCTAAAAAAGAGTAAGCATTCCATAACCACAAACACCAAATCCAAAATCTTGAAATACATTTAAAATTGCACTCGGCTTGAGTAGGTTTGACCAAATCTCCAATTTGATGGGATGATGTTGGGGAAAGTTCTTGTCACTCCATCAGTGGTTGTGATCATGAACGAGATAGATTGGCCATTCAAGTACGAGTTCGATTGCCAGTTTGACCCCCAGTTCCTTGACATTTGTGTCCAACCGGTTCTAGACCCCTTTATCTTTACTGACTGAATTGATCCAGCTCCACCGACGTTCTTTATTGAAACAAGCTCAAAGTAATCTCTCCCATTCACCGTAAACCTAACTCCGCCATGTCTCTTACATGGTACCCTGAAAACCCAAGACAACGCGCAATTTTTAGTGACACATCTAGACTTGATTATACCATTTATTAGAGTAAATTTGGAATATTTTAAACTAGTTATGTGAAAATGAGTTTTTTTATATTTAATATATTAATTATTTATATAATAATAATGGAAAGTGTTGGACTTATCCATATCCACAACTTGTAGTAAGGTTTTCATTTCTTCGGTTAAAACTATTGAAAATTTATTGATAATATTAATATGATTATTAATATTTAGTCAACAAATTAATGTGTTGAATGAAAACTAATATGTTGAATAACATTAGGAATTAAAGATGTGACAAGTTGTCCCACATTATGAAACAAAACGAGTTTTCCTGGGAGGCTCGGAATTTGTTTTAAGGATCTCGTGTTAAAACGATCCTCAGCTTTTATATTTTTGTTCATCTATTTCTGTAAATTTACATTATAAAGAGAATTGTAATTGTTAATTTATAGTTTTTTGTATTGTGTATTTCAATAAAAATTGTAAAAGTTTAATTTTATGTAAACGGTTCCTACAAAAACCGTAGCAAATCCTTATTCTGTTAAAACCATAGCAAATCCATCATAATTCACGTATTTATTTACAATGGATTTACCATGGTTTTAACTCTCAAATGCTCTATGATAGCAATTTTATAAACTCAATACGTAAATTTTGTGTTTTGATTGATCACTCAACCTATGTCACTCATGAATTAATACAACTAACACTAAAGGAAAAAACGGACACCTTTTAAAAATAACTGGAATTATCCCAGCTTTGTAGATGCCGATTTTCTCCCATGCGGGCTGCGCCATATCGAAATGTTGGAGGGGCGGGTTGCACCACCCGGATGGACCGTCGAAATTTGGTGGGCAAAAGTTGGTGGCAGTAACGGTTACAGACCCTTTTTTGCACCATCGAGGGTCAGCCTTGCGGTCACATACGATCTTGTAGCATTGGCCACAAGCGGCACCCTGGTTGAACAAAGCAGTGCTTAGTGCAGCAGTTCTTGTGCCATAACCAGCTGAGAACAAATCACCGTAACCACAAGCACCCCCTACAATCAAACGCGATCATCAGTGGTTCGTACTGCATGCGTTAATAATGAAAACTTCGTATGGAAACTTCAACGATTTATGAAACAAGGGCGGCTCAACCTTTTGAAGCGCAACAAGAAATAAAAATCCAGAGACCTTTTCAAATGTCATTGTTATAAACTATACTACGGGGTTGAGACAGACGATAATAAACTAAAAAGTTTATTGTTGAAGAGTGGAATATGAATATATAAAATAACACTTTTTATATATCTAGACTTAGAGCATTTTCGTTTTTTTAATGGCACGATAATTTCGGGGCGCTAGACCAAGTCTAATTTTATTTAATAGAGCCGCTCCTATTATATAATTGGATGATTCGAACACTTACCCATTGTTCCTGAGGCATCACTGCCTCCATAAAATGTCGCATGACCTCTGATCCAATTAGAAGCGATTAAAGATTTAACGTCAGTGAGAAGATAACAGAACACAGTTAATAGAAGAATGTGAGTTTTTGTCATTTTTGGCCCTCAAAAGAATGAAGAAGAAGGTAGGGATGAAGAGAACTGAAGGGGGTATGATCAGATCTATGGATTTATAAGATCACTAGAAAGATACTAAAATAAATTAATCAAGAGGTCATGAGTGGAACATCTTCACATGTAACCTGCAAGTATTGATTCATTTTTTTTTTTTTACATTTTAATTCATTTAAATTATGTTATCACAAGTTGAAGAGATTCTAAAACTCATTCAATTATTCCCACATTTAGTTTCAAGTTGATATTTCATGCACATGCTTTTTGACTTCTGCATATTGTGAGACATTTACTGACTTCTCTCTCAAATTCAAAAATTAAGAAAATACATGTACTCTATTGCCTACATCTTTAGAGTATTCAAAACATATTTTTTATCTTTATTTTTATAATTAAACTAAAAATTACTACGTTTTCTCTCTGCTTTCAATTAAATAACATTTTTATACTTTTTATCATAACATTTTTCCTCTTCTCTACTCACAAACACTTTAAAATATATTAAAAATTTTATAAGGGTTAACATGAATCTTTAAATTTTCAGATGAAGAGTAATATTTTATTTCTTATCCACTTATAACCACTCAAAACCACTCCAAAATCATTCCATAAAATATAAAGTTTACATTCATAAACTTTTAAAGAATGAGTTATGGATGCTCTTAGGCTAAACAAAATAATATACTTACCGGTTAATATCTCAATCATAAAATAGAGTACAAATCTACGTTTATCCCGTAAGTTCAAGAGACTCCTTCCAAATAATACCATTTATATAAACTAGTGTTTTTAAACCACGGGCGTTGCGCGTGTGATGAATGGGGCTCAGAACCGGATTTTAGTTATGACTGCTAACCATAAACGATAGCCACGCCAAAGCAAACCGAAACCATTTTTTGAATATCATCATTGCCCGACGCTAGACTAAATTCAAAATGTACAACAATATACATGTACATGTCTCAGATGAACATGTTTCATCATCACCGATTTGAAAAAAAGCACCGACTCATTTTTCCGAATGCAGCATCACGGTGTAACCTCAAAAGCGAACATAGGGACAGGGGTCTCAGACGAACAGTCGTCATCATTATCAAACTGTATCACTGACATATGAAACTCCTTCACGGAACCACAAAGGATGAGGGTTCTCTTTCCCGTAATAACCGACCAACAACTTCCACGCAAAACACGCGATAAACTAAAACAATAACAACAACCACCTGAAGACCACAACCACCACCTGAAGACCACAACCACCACCTGAAGACCACAACCACCTGAAGACCACCATCGGTCAACTCAAAGGCCACCGGTGGCAATGGCGACACACAAACACCAACCAAAGCCGGCAAAACCTGAAAGAACTCAGATTTAAACACAAAGGTGCACATGCAGTAGAAAGATGGCATACAAACACCGGCACAGCCGGTGGTCAAGGAACAAGATCTGGCGAGAAAACCCCCAAACACACCACGATGATCTAGTACGATTTCCCAACACAACCCTAAAAAACCCTTCGTCGCCTCTAGTACCGCACCGACGATGAGGACGACAATGACGTAGATCGACGGTTGAACCATGGACAACCGCCGCCTGCATTACCTCAACCACAGAGGGGAGGCGAAGCGGCAACAGAGCCACCGTCATAAAAACTGCTGTCGTCGCGAGCCAACTCAACATCGCCGTCGTCGCCTTTCCCGCGATCGTCGCCTTTGGTACGGCCGGCGACCCCCACCAAACCCTAAAAACCCAGGAACCAGAGAAAGGCAGAGTCTCTAAGCCTTTGATCGCCCGACATCAAATAAACTGAAAATGGATTTTAATAAACGATTAATGTCACTAAAATGATTGATTTTTAAAACATACATCAGCTAAATACTTATGGCTTAAACCCATAAATCTAATGGCTTACTGAACTAAAGAGCTTCCATTTATTTGCTCTAGACACTTCAGATACATTAACAAATACAAAATTAAGCTAATCTTCAGAAAGATATCAAAATTAAGCTAAGCTAACGAAACATCAAGATCGAAATCAAGGGTTGTTGTTACCTGACCATAGTAATTCCTAGAATTAACATCGGCCCCATTATCAAGCAACAACGCAACAATCTACACACCACAAAAGAGGAGAAACCATAAGAACCAAACAAACACACAACCAACAAACAATCAAACACCCAAATCACCAAATCGTACGTCGTTGTGGCTTTTAGCAGCAGCAAAGTGCAGAGGCGAGTTCAACCCACCAAAAGTAGAGTATTTCGCAAGACAAGGGTTACAATCAAGCAACATCTTGGCCTCGACGAAATCGCCGTCTCTCGCGGCCGACACCAACCGTTCGCCGGAGGCTGAGCAGAACGATGGTGGAGGTGGGCGTTGGTGATTCCGAGAGCAAGCGAGAGGTTCTACGACACCTGAATCGGAATCGGATTGGCGGTGGCGGTTGCCGGGGAGTCACCGGAAGTTTTGGTGGTGGTGGTGGTGATTTTGTTACTATTCATCGATGAATAGTAAGTACTATTCATCAGTTGGTTTTTTCATATTAGATAATATTTGATTTGATGTTTCGCATCATGATTTTATCAAACTAAATGAGCTAAAACTTAAATAGTTCGTGATGGCATAACTGGTGTACTCCACTACTAAAATCTAATTGTGGATTTTAGTCCTACATGATGTTAAATGTAATGATTTTGAGGGGCGAAGCTTTATTGGAGTCGGGAGGGGATGGGTGCGCCCCCCTCTTTTTTTCGTCAGTGGTGTAAATTTCCGGCTCGATAGTGTAAATTTTCGATACGGTAGTGGAAATTTTTTAATAAATATAAAGTCCCCCCCCCCATCAAAATAGTTTACTTTCGCCCCCGCCCCCCTAAGCTTCCATTCAAGCTCCGCCACTAATGATTTTGTTTTAAAAGTTTAGGTGGTGTTGTTTAATTAAAAAAAACAAGATTAAAAAATTTGTGTCCATGCATATTGTTTTTCTATCTTTTAAGGTATTAAGGTATAAATAGGAAGTGTGTGTATATATATATATATAGGGTAAGGTTCCATTGTTAACCCTTGTTTATTGTGATTGCCCGTTAACTCTAATGTAGCGAACACTTACACCACTGTAACTAACATTTAAATCGCGTTACATCACTGATGTAACGATTTTCCCTTCATTTTTAAAAACTCCACCATTTTTTATAACGCTTTTAACTTTTTTGTATGACTTTATTTTTTTAAATAAATTACACCGTTAAATAGATCGTTTTAATATCTTTAATTTGAGTATAGTCTTGCTATATTTTTTTTAAAAAATTTTAACGTTCGTTTTGAACCACTAGTTTTACCACTGTAACTTTAAGTTACAGTGGCGACGTGGCCTGCTGTGGACCACAAGTTGGGTTAATGGGTTATCGCAATAAACAAGGGTTAACATTTGATCCCTATCTTATATATATCTATATATATATACACACACACATATATACATATATGTATATACACATATATATATACTAGTTTTAGTAAACCCGTGTAATACACGGGTTGAAAATATAAAACAATATAATTCATAATGTATAAATTTCGTATGATTAAGTTACGTAGTTACATTTTATAAATATTCAAATACTTTTTTGAATAATACAATATATAATTGATTCATTAAAAACTAAAACCAGTTGTGTTAAAATCACACTAAACTAAAATAAATAAATATATCAATAAATATTTTTTTCTTTTAAGTTTTTTTAAATTGAATTTTATTTATCTATAAAAATATGTATAGTTCAAAACAATATGATTACACAATTAAGTTGATATTACAAAAATTAAATTTAAAACAAAATAAATTATTACTATTAATTGAGTTTCTTAAAATAAAAAACTTGACTAAAATAATTTATTAGTTTAGGCGGGAAATTTTTATTGAGAAGTAACATGAGAGTGACACGTGTCATCCTAGTTACTCTTTTATATAGTATAGATATAGATTTTATATAGTATATATATATATATATATATATAGATATGGGTTCTACTAAAAAGATAAATTTGCTTAAAAAGTCTAGGAAGGATTGTTATAGTGACAAGTGGATTTATATATATTAAATGAAAGGGTATATTTGTAATTAGTCTTTGTGTTTAAAAAGGAAGTTATATTCAGTTATATTTATAAACAAAATCATCGTCTGATAATACTAAATACGCATAGTTGTTCACTTAATATGCACAGTTGTCCACTAAATACGTACAGTTGTCCACTAAATACGCGCAGTTGTCCACATACGCACAGTTGTCCACTTAATGCGCAGTTGTCCACTTAATACGCACAGTTGTCCAGTAAATACGCACAGTTATAATACTAAATATGCATAGTTGTCATAAAAAATGCACAGTTATAATACTAATAACCAAAGTTCTCAGCTAAATACGCGCAGTTTGATCGCTAAATACTCAACATTGATATCCTCATAAAACACATGACTAGCTTAACACGCACGGTTCCTCTTGTGTTTAAAACGTAGAAACAAGTTAACGTTTCCCATTGATTTTGATTGTCCTATTTCTTCTTCAATATCCCCTGCAATCTTGGGTTGCAGTTATCAAAACCCTTAATTGGTGCGACGGTTAATTACTTTCTATATATTTTAATTAAATGACAGATTTGCCCCTCCAATTAAAAGAAACCTAAAATCTTTAGAACGCAATTAACAAAATTGCCACACATTAAATCTCATCCATTTATCAAACACATCCAATGGCTAGAAATGCTTCCTAGGCTTTTTATGCAACCAATCCTTTTTAGCATAACTCTCCCCTATATATATGTATATATATATATATATATATATATATATATATATATATATATATATATTAGGTTAGTCCCCGTGTAATACACGATTGAACAAATAAAAATATTAAATAACTTTTAATAAAAATTTATGTATTATAAAATCATACTTGAAGATAAATATTATTATAAGCACGTATAAATAGCTAATTTAAGTAAATAAACAATAATATATATTTCTTAAACTTTTATTTTATAAGATAATTTGTGACTTTTAAATATATTGTTTTAAGAAAATTGATTTTAAAAAAAATTGTTGTATTCTGTATTTTATAATTTTTTTAAAAAAAGTGTGTTTTTAATAAAATAATAAGTTTTTAATTTATTAAATTATAATATTTTTTAATTTGAGAATGGTATGAGTAATATTATTAATATTTAATATTATTAATAATAATATAGAGAAATAAGAAAGTAAGTATATGAGATCTACAATTGTTTCACGCTTATTTTTGTTTTTTTATAGATAGATATAGGCTAAACACTCATTAAATAAACGGATTAAATTTTAATGTAAAAAATAAACATGAATAGTTACAGTATAATATTTTAATATAAAATATAATTAAAATATATATAGGTAATAGTTCAAGAAATAAAATAATTATACTATTTTTTTAACTCTCTTATGTAAATAATTTATTTTTCAAACATTCATTTTAAGTTTTTTTATAAAAAAATATATTTTATAAAAATCTTGTTTTGTAAAAAATATGATTTGTAATTATTCTAGTTGTTTTAATAAGACTGTTTTAAAATATTTCACCTATTTATTAATTTTTTTAAAATAAAACCCTTTTAAAATATTTTATTTAAAAAATGTTTAATGTTTTAGAAAATTTCATATTATATAAAACTTTAGTTTTTTGTTATTTAGATTTTAATTAAAAGATGTTACTTTTAATTTCTTTCATAAAATCTATTTTAAAAAAAGATATGATGATTTAAAAAAATAGAAAAGAGAGAGAAATATAGTAATTAATAAAATTTATTTTTAATAAGAGAGAGAAATTTATATGTGTATTTAAATTAATATAATACTCGTTTTGAGGAAAAATTGATATGTGAATGTCTAAAAAAGGACAAGTGGCAAAAACATGGTTTGAGAGAATGACAAGTGGTAAAATAAACTTTACTTTATTAGAGGTTATTGATTATTTTATAAAAATGGCACCTTGATCATGATGGGGCACACCCCATATAACATATTAAAATAGAGAAAAAGAAATGCCAATAATAATAATACATGAATTAAAATCTCCTTCAGAGATCTCTTCGTATTCATTGCATCCAGCTCTGAACATGGATTCGCACACTGAACATGGATTCGCACACTGAACATGGATTCGCACAGATACGCAAAGATTGAATTATAATATAATACCCGTAAAAATAATAATAATAATAACAATAATAATAAAAGTAATAATAATAATAATAGTTCAGGGGGTATTATGCCATTTTTTAAACTTAAATTAATAAGTTTAAGCCTCAAATGAAACAAACATAAACCACAGGGACCAATGGTGAAAATTTTTAAAAACCAAACCTCTTTCTCTCTCCACCCTTCCGCATTTCCGGCGGGTTTCCGGCCGGAATCCGGTCGCCTCCGGCGAACCCCCAAAACACCATTAAAATTCGGTTTTCAAACCCCACAACGCACCAAATCGTTCGTGAGTCAGATTCCAACCATAATACACGCGTTAATTGAAGAAAAATCGTCCGGATTTCACGGTTTGTGAAGCACTAACGAACCCACTTTAACTCACCTAACTAAATCCACTCAAACGTGGATAATAATCAAATTAACTCGAATTAACCAATCATATATCCATTACTAATCTGTCTATACTCTCAAACCGACCTGCAATCCACGAATTCATCCTGTTTGATTCCTCTTAGTCGCGAACTGCAAGCTAAGTGAGAACCACCTTCCGAGTGATTTAAACTGAAATTGAGAAGAGGTTTTGCATAAAGATCATTGTTCGAAGCTACCCTCGAGTTTAATTCGATTATAGTCTGCATTTACTCATCGATTGGACCAAGGTGACCGCGACCTGTTCTTCGTGGCGTTCGTCTTCAATTCGAAACGTAATCAGGTAATTAAGAACTCCTATACACTCGATTTAGGGTGGGGAACAAAAGCCCTATAAAATTAAGCATTTACAACAACGAATTGAAGGTTAATTTGGATCAAATCGTTTCTAGGGTTCTTGGAATTGGGGTTCTTAGATGCGGGACTGGTTAAAAGGAATTAAAACCAATACATATCAGGCGCAGGCGCCCTAGCCTGCTGGTTAAAGCTTAAGAGGGACAGGCAAGGGGTCCCAGGTTCGAACCCGAGCCCCTGCCATATTTTTTTTGAAGCCTTTCTGACCTTTTTAAAAATATGTAAAAATTTTCAAAAATTATAAAAATCAGTTCTGTTAACTCTCTTTATTTTTAAGACCATCTACATATTTTCTAGAATTTGTTTCTTTAAATGCTTTAATATTTCTATAAAATATTTTTATAGAAAACACTATTATTTAATTATAATACTATTATTTAATTAAATAATGGATCACTATTATGTTTCAAAACAATACTGATATATTATGTAAATGAATAATATATAACTTTTGATAGTTATAGTTATATATAATTAACAAACATTATAAATAGTTCATTTTGTTTAAAAATAAGCTTTAAATAGTTGATTAGTTCCGTATTTTTACAGCCAACTTACGGAGGCCATAACTTTTTTATAACAGATTCAAATCAGTTAAATCTTATGTCCGTGACGAAGTTCGTCGAAAGACGAATCTGTTGGTATATAAACATCGAAAAACTCATTCGTTTAGACCTCTAAATAGTCGTTTTCGTAACAGCTAGCAGTTCTGCGCAGCTGTAAAGATCCACGTTTTTCTCATATTTCGGTAATCCAAATCAGAAACTTTTCTAAATGAAAGTTGTTCAGAATCACTAATTTAGTAAACTGGAGATTTTCAGAATTTTTAAACGTCGTTTAGTATTTTTAACGAGTGCGAAAAGACAGAGGCAGAACTGAAATTTTTCAAACTATAATTTGCGTTACGTTATCGTAGGTTCTCACGGCGTTAACCGAGCCTAGACTTTGTTTCTGATCATTGTCATTCGTGTATAAGGTACGGATTCCGACCTTCCCCTCTCGTAGCATGAATACCTCTCGTTTCATGATCTTTACTTTGAAATTCTAACTTGACTGCGTAATTATTAAACTCTTTGAGATTATTGATTATTGATCATAAGTATTGATTGTTCACATGCGATAGGATTTAATTGCGTGTACTCATTGTCGCATGTCCTTGAATTGCTCGATTATTAGTTATGACTAATGACATTGATTAAAGATTATGAACCTTAGTGCAAATTATTGTTTTCTTTTGAATTGATTGTATTGTATTATTGACCTCCGTACCCGAGCACATCCACCTATGGGGACATAGGGCGTCATTGTGGCACAAGTGACGTGCTCTATCTGTGGCAGAGCGATTAGACCACAGCGTCTCTACATTATTATTACGTGCTAAGTTGTTGCACATATTGATTAGTGTTAAAGGAGGCGTATGGATCGATCCTAGGATATCATTGTTATTGTTTATTGGTGAGATGGTTAGGTTGTGTGCCCACATTCCTATCTCACATATTGGTACTTTAGAACTGCAGCTAATGTACACATTGTTAATTGTTATTATTATTGGCTCATATGGGTATTCCTTTTAGATGATCATTATCATTTGATTTTCAACTTGATCATCTCATTGTTATCATTATTGATCATTGTATTGCTATTGTTTATTTCCGTTACTGAGCATTCTTTGGCTCAGCCGTATTTTCTTTTGTTATTTTCTTTTATTTTTATAGCAGGTACTCAAGGGGCTCAGGGGAACGAGTGAAGAGTGTTAACTCAAGAAGTTAGGATGAGAACATTTGGATTAATAAGATTTAATAGTATTTTGATTTTAAGACTTTATTTAAATTATTTGGACCTATGTAAGGATTTGAGTGTTTCTTAGTACTTTAATTCTATCATTCATGAAACTCTGATTACTGTTTATGTGACACGTCAACCTTACCCGGGTTGGGGCGTTACAGTTATGGTATCAGAGCTTAGGTTCCTTCCTGTAGAAAACTTAAACTAAATAATTAAGACATGTGAGGATGGGTAGACATTGGGTTAGGTTCTCTATATATTATATGGCTATTTTCTAATTCACGTTGTTCTGATTAATGTGAAATGTTTTCATTTTAGATGCCTCCCAGCCGTAATTCACGAAATTCTAGCGGGTCGAATGGACCTGATCCAAACCTTGTTGGTGCTATGACCCAAGCACTTACTGCTATACTACCGACTTTGATTGATGCGGTACGTAATCCGAACCCAAATCCAAACCCAAACCCAAATCCTAATCCAAATCCAAACCCAAATCCGGATCCGAATCCAAACCTAAATCCAAACCCGAATCCAAACCCAACTGGTGCGGATGTTTGGCTAGCGCGATTTCAAAAGCAAAAACCACGATCATTCACTAAGGCGGCTACACCTGCAGTGGCCAAAGACTGGATCGCTCATATTGAGAAAATTTTTACCGTACTTAGAGTTGATCAGCCGTACAGGGCGGGTTTAGCTGCTTATAAGCTGGAGGAAGATGCTCAAGTATGGTGGGAGAATGTGGTAGCTGAAAGAGGAGGCGAACAGTTCATGGAGACTCTATCTTGGAATGATTTTCGTTCCATATTCTTCGACAAGTATTTTACGAATGTGGATAAAGCAGCATACAGGCGGGAGTATGATAACATCCATCAACGGAACGATGAATCACTCACTGATTTTACAGACCGGTTTTATCGACTGTTGGGATTTCTAGGTTCTTCTGCTAGACCACCTGAGGAACGGGCTGAAAAGTATCAATGGGCAGTATGTGATCGGATTCGTAAGGCTATTATTCACTCCACTTTCAACAATGTTGAGGAAGCAGTTAGGGCTGCAAAAAGGGTGGACCTGGAGAGAAAAGAATTTTTGTTAAAATTTGAGGATAATAAGAAGCGCAGTAGAGATGGGACTCGTATTCAGGCTGGCGGTGAGTCATCTCAAGGATCTGACCGAAATGGAAATGATCGTCAGAAAAATCAAGGATCGGGAAGAACACTAAGCCATGGCATGGTAAGACTCGAAGTCAAGGTCAAATGATACCCTATCAACAACAATTGCAGCTCAACCGGTGAATCAAAAAGGCAATCCTTCCAGACATCCGATGTGTACTCATTGTGGAAAGCATCATCCCGGAACTTGTCGTCGACTTACAGGAGCTTGTCTTGGTTGTGGAGATATGGGGCATAGGGTTAGTCAATGCCCAAAGGCGAGGAACCGACCAGAGAATGATGCTAAGGGAGCCAATGCGCCACCCACTACTGGAGGACGAGTATTCGCACTAACTGTAGGGGAAGCTGCTAATGTGTAAGGCCCCGATCCCGGGCACCTCACAGTTGGTTGTCATTACCCATAAAACATACATTTAATATAATTTAATAAAACCATGCAGCGGAAACTTGAAAATTTACTATAATGCTTTTGCAAAGTAATACAACAACTGTTACAAAATATCATTTGTTTGCATTACAATACAAAAACATTAACAAAAGAATGCCATCCCAAAAGAACTGAGTAGCCGCCTCGCGCCATCCTCAGCAACCCTACCTGCCAACTGGAAAATACATAAAAGTCAGCGTTGCTGAGTGAGTTTTAGTTTTGTAATAAAACATACTTTTACTTATTTAAAAGTATCCTTTCGTTCATGCGTTCATACATCATACGTACACATAGATAATAATCATTATTATCTTCATCATTCGTTATTCATCATTATCTTTAACTTCTCGTATGGATTCTGTCAGGCTTTACCCACTTCATAGCACTCGGCTATGATTACTGTGGTCGAATGACAAGAATCCGTTCATACTTACTTGCACACATTGAAAGGTGAATTGTACCAATACCATATGCTACACCCCAATCAGTCTTAGCTACCGGCCGTAATCAACATATGACGGGAGCGTATGCCCGGTACTAGAGGTAAGCGGTAGAGGTACCATGACCATGGTCAATCACATAGAAGGACCAATCGCGTTATTCAATGCTTGCAAGACATAATTCGTTCGTTCATTAATGCATGTATTCATCATCATTCGTTCATTCGTTCATTCGTTAATACATGCATTCATCATCGTGTTCCTCTTCCGTTATCTTTCACTTTACGTTACATAATACTTCGTTCGTTCGTTAATACGTAAAGTCATGGAAAGATATTCATACATCATTATTATAGGAACACACACACACCATACATACATCGTCATACATTCATCGTACATACATCGTCATACATAACATCATACGTGCATCATCATCATACCTACATCGTCATCGTCATCATACATACATCGTCATACCTAACGTCATACGTGCATCATCGTCGTCATCATACATACATCGTCATACCTAACGTCATACGTGCATCATCGTCGTCATCATACATAACCTCGTACATACATAGCCTACATCATCAATCATCACTAGGCACTTATTATGCGTCATCCTGGTGCAGTAGCACTAACTGTCCCTCCAAGACCGTGAGGACTCATACTAGGACCTTACATGACATGTCGAGTCCACAATCATACCTTAGACGTATAACACAACATTATACCCAAATGGGTCATACATACATACGTCAGTAAACAAGTTTATATGTGTTCCAGCCCCAAAAATCATTTAAAAACAGTAAATGGGGTCCTAGAACTCACCTGTGCTTGACAAGCAGCCTCTCATCAAGCCTTTAAGACGCGGGTAACACTACACTGCCTGCAGATAGTTAACACTCGAAAGAGTTAATTTCTGCCTATTTCGCCACTAATTTCGCAGGTAGTTTCGCCGTAATTTCGCCGGGCGAATTAGCAGTTTCGCTGCTAATTTCGCTGGGCAGCAATCCGCCAGTTTCGCTGGACAGATTCGCTACTTCGAGCGCCCAACTTTCGTTGGAATTCCCTAGTTTCGCAATATCTAAGGTCAACTTGGACATTGACATAGTCATAAGCGAAACCATAGTTTCGCTCAGGCGAATATATAGTTTCGCTAAAGCGAAACTGTAACTTCGCTGTAGGTTCCTCCAGTTTCGCTGGACGAACTTACAGTTTCGCTGGACGAGACCTTAATTTCGCAGAACGAGCTGAAATTTACGAATCAGCTCGTTTTAGCCCAAAAATCCAATCCTTTCCACCCAAACCCTTGCATTATCATCCAGGAAGCTATTTCTAAGCTTCTTACACGTTGTATATCCTAAAACGTGTGTTTTGGGCGATTTTTTGCCACTAAAAACCCCAAAAACCCCAAACTCGGGTTTTTCACCAAATGTGGTAATTTAGATGCGTTTTCTTACCTTGATTCTTGTAGTTTTGGAGTCCACAAACACTAGCCTTCGATTCTTGACCACCCGAGCTTCGATCCGGCACTTTCTCTCTCTACACTTTCTCTCTCTAGAATGGCGTTTGAGTGAAAATGAGAGTTGCTCGGCTGATCCATCTATTTATATGCCAGGCGTCCCCGGACCCCAAACTCGTTAAACTCGTGACCCGGAGGGTTAACTTGGTGTAATACCCGCAACCACTCTATATTCATTAAATGGTTTTCATCCGAGCCCATCGCTATCATCCGACCCGATCAGAAAATTTTCCGGGCGTTACAAGTCCCCCCCCTTATTTAGGTTTCGTCCCCGAAACCTGTCACTCTTCGAACAGATGTGGGTAATGCTGTCTCATCTCTTCTTCAGTCTCCCACGTAGACTCCGATCCCTTCCTGTGCTTCCACTGTACGCGCACAAGAGGAACCACTTTGTTTCTTAGCCGTTTCTCTTTTCTATCAATGATCGCCACTGGTTGCTCCACATAGTTGAGCCGTTCGTCTACTTCGATATCCTCCAGCGGAACGACCATACCTTCATCGGCTAAACATTTCCTCAGATGAGATACGTGGAAGGTCGGGTGAATTCCACTCAGCTCATCTGGTAGCTCCAACCTATAGGCCACCTCTCCTACACGGGCGATAATTCGGAAAGGGCCTATATACCGCGGGCTCAGTTTACCCCGCTTTCGGAATCTAATAATTCCTTTCCAAGGCGAGACCTTCAACATGACCCGATCACCGACCTTGAACTCTATCGGTCTTCGCCTCTTGTCAGCATACGACTTTTGTCTGTCTTTCGCCGCCTTCATGAAGGCTTTGATCTTTTTCTAACTTTTCAGTCGTTGCTTCCACTACCTCAACACCTCCCAGTTCTTTCTGCCCAATGTCTCCCCAACATACGGGCGTCCTACACCTCCTCCCGTATAGCATCTCGTAAGGTGGCATGCCATGCTGGCGTGATAACTATTGTTGTACGAGAATTCTGCTAACGGCAGGTGATTGTCCCAACTTCCTCCAAAGTCAATCACGCACGCCCGAAGCATGTCTTCGAGTGTTTGGATTGTCCTCTCAGACTGACCGTCTGTCTGAGGGTGATATGCTGTACTAATGTGTAGTCTCGTCCCCATCGCATCATGAAATCTCTTCCAAAACTTGGAGGTAAACCGGGTGTCACGATCGGACACAATAGACACCGGCACACCATGACGAGCTACAATCTCCTTGATGAACAGATCCGCCAATCTCTCCGATGAGTACGTTTCGCGGATCGGTAGGAAGTGGGCACTCTTTGTCAAGCGGTCAACTATCACCCATATAGCATCATACCCTTTAGGGGTACGTGGTAACTTCGTGATGAATCCATGGTGATGTGCTCCCACTTCCACTCGGGTATATCCAACGGTTGGATCTTCCCGTAGGGCTTCTGGTGTTCCGCCTTCACTTGTAAGCAAGTCAAGCACTTACTTACGTACTCCACTACGTCGCGTTTCATGCCCGGCCACCAATAGTCTTTCTTCATATCATGGTACATTTTGGTAGCACCGGGGTGAATGGAGTATCGTGTCTTATGGGCCTCATCCATAATTCTACTACGTAGATCCCCGTATCGAGGAATCCACATTCGCCCAAATCGGTCTTAACACCAAGAGTGTTCTCACCCAATTCCGTCACTAGGCCTCTCATCCTTTCGGAGTTAAGACGATCTTCTTTCAAAGCCTCGTCTTGAAACTCCTTAACCTGTGTCATCACATCGGGGGTCATGATCAGCTGATAAGTCTTCACCCGAATCGGCTCAGGTCTTTCTTTTCGGCTAAGGGCATCAGCCACCACATTGGCCTTGCCCGGATGGTAATGGATTTCGCAGTCATAATCCTTTATGAGCTCCAACCATCGCCTTTGCCTCATGTTTAAATCCTTCTGCTCGAAGAAATACTTCAAGCTTTTGTGGTCAGTGAAGATTGTGCACTTCGCCCCGTATAGATAGTGCCGCCAAATCTTCAACGCAAAAACCACCGCGGCTAATTCTAGATCGTGTGTGGGATAGTTGACTTCGTGGGTCTTCAGCTGTCGAGATGCGTAGGCTATCACCTTTCCACGTTGCATCAACACACAACCTAGCCCAGAATAAGATGCATCCGAATAGACCACTAAGTCTTCACTTCCCTCAGGCAAAGTCAAGACAGGAGCTTGTGTTAGTCTTGCCTTCAACTCCTCAAAAGCCGTTTCCTGTTCTCGACCCCACACGAATTTCACGTCCTTACGAGTCAATTTTGTCAAAGGCGAGGCGATCTTTGAAAGTCTTGAATAAATCTTCTATAATAGCCCGCCAATCCCAAGAACTACGAATCTCGATGGCGTCTTTGGTGATTTCCATTGCATCACAGCCTCAACCTTTGTTGGGTCCACCATTATTCCTTCTGCATTCACTACGTGACCCAGAAATTGCACCTCGCGTAACCAAAAGGCGCACTTGGAGAACTTGGCGTACAATTTCTCCCTTCTCAATGTTTCCAACCTTCCCGAATATGCCCGGCATGCTCTTTTTCACTTCTTGAATAAATTAGAAATCATCGATGAATACAATTACTGATTTATCCAACATTGGTCGGCACACTCGGTTCATCAAATCCATAAAAGCAGCCGGCGCATTGGTCAACCCAAAGACATGACAAGAAACTCGTAGTGACCATAGCGCGTACGAAAGGCTGTTTTAGGGATATCTTGTTCCTTCACCTTTAGTTGATGGTAACCCGATCGAAGATCTATCCTGGAAAACCAACTGGCACCCTGAAGTTGATCAACAAGTCATCGATCCTTGGTAAGGGGTATCTGTTCTTCATCGTCAGCTTATTCAGCTCGCGGTAGTCAATGCACATTCTCATACTACCATCCTTCTTCTTACGAACAGGACCGGAGCACCCCAAGGTGAGATACTCGGTCGGATAAACCCCTTATCCAGCAGCTCCTGCAACTGCTCCATCAACTCTTTCATCTCCGTCGGAGCCAAGCGATACGGTGCTTTTGCGACAGGTTGGGCACCCGGTATTAGATCGATCTGGAACTCGATCTCTCGGTCTGGTGGCAAACCCGATAAGTCTTCGGGAAACACATCTGGAAAGTCACACACCACTGGCACATCGCATAACTGTGGTGTTGGCGTCTCTACATTCTTTACATAACATAAGTAGGCACTACATCCGCGCCTCATGCACTTTCCCGCCACCGCCATTGAGATCACCTTCGGAATGTCGTAACTCGATCGCCATAAATCGTCACCGGACTTCCGTCGGTCGCCGTCAGTCTAATCATCTTTCTTCGGCACACGATATTCGCTTCGTAGGTTGCTAACCAGTCCATCCCTAACACTACATCAAATCCTCCTAGAGCATCACATGTAACATGGCAGCAAACCTATGGCCCTCTAATTCTATAGTACAGCCCTCTATCACATCCGTAACCCTAGTGGACTTACCAATAGCGGTTTCTACGTCAAAGGACTTATCAAGGCATTTCCTCCTAACAGGTAGTTTAGCACAGAAGGTAGTAGAATAAAACTTCTACTGGCCCCGAATCAAATAACACAGAGGCTAAAATTTGGTCTATTAGGAACGTACCGGACACAACATCGGGGTCCGTTCTAGCCTCCTCCTGCGTCATGGTGAACGCCCTAGCCTTTGCCCTCGGTGCTTCTCCTCCCGTCTTCTTCTCCCCAGAGCCCTCAGCCCTCGGCTTCTTACAATCTCTGCTCATATGACCACTTTCCCCACAGTTAAAACACTTGCCCATCCGGCAATCCCTTGATATATGCCCGTCTTCCCACACTTAAAGCAGAGGTTGGATCCCCACTTACACTCCCCCGAGTGCTCTTTTCCACACTTACCACACTTCCTCCCCCGGCTCCAGACAACGACACTCGACGGTCATCTACCCTTGCCTTCTTGTTACTTGTCGAGGTATCACCTCGACCAAAACCTCTTTCCCTGCCAAGACTGATCGCTCATATTGAGAATTTTTACCGTCTTAGAGTTGATCAGCCGTACAGGGCGGGTTTAGCTGCTTATAAGCTGGAGGAAGATGCTCAAAGTATGGGGGAGAATTGGTAGCTGAAAGAGGAGCGACCAGTTCATGGAGACTCTATCTTGGAATGATTTTCGTTCCATATTCTTCGACAAGTATTTTACGAATGTGATAAAGCACATACAGGCGGGAGTATGATAACATCCATCAACGAACGATGAATCACTCACTGATTTTACAGACCGTTTTAATCGACTGTTGGATTTCTAGGTTTCTTCTGCTATACCACCTGAGGAACGGGCTGACAAGTATCAATGGGCAGTATGTGACGGATTCGTAAGGCTATTATTCACTCCACTTTCAACAATGTTGAGGAAGCAGTTAGGCTGCAAAAAGGGTGGACCTGGAGAGAAAAGAATTTTTGTTAAAATTTGAGGATAATAAGAAGCGCAGTAGAGATGGGACTCGTATTCAGGCTGCGGTGAGTCATCTCAAGGATCTGACCGAAATGGAAATGACGTCAGAAAAATCAAGGATCGGGGAAGAACACTAAGCCATGGCATGGTAAGACTCGAAGTCAAGGTCAAATGATACCCTATCAACAACCAATTGCAGCTCACCGTGAATTAAAAGGCAATCCTTCCAGACATCCGATGTGTACTCATTGTGGAAAGCATCATCCCGGAACTTGTCGTCGACTTACAGAGCTTGTCTTGGTTGTGGAGATATGGGGCATAGGGTTAGTCAATGCCCAAAGGCGAGGAACCGACCAGAGAATGATGCTAAGGAGCCAATGCGCCACCCACTACTGGAGGACGAGTATTCGCACTAACTGTAGGGGAAGCTGCTAATGTGTAAGGCCCCGATCCCGGGCACCTCACAGTTGTTGTCATTACCCATAAAACTACATTTAATATAATTTAATAAAACCATGCAGCGGAAACTTGAAAATTTACTATAAAATGCTTTTGCAAAGTAATACAACAACTGTTACAATATCATTTGTTTGCATTACAATACAAAAACATTAACAAAAGAGCCATCCCAAAAGAACTGAGTAGCCGCCTCGCGCCATCCTCAGCAACCCTACCTGCCAACTGGAAAATACATAAAAGTCGCGTTGCTGAGTGAGTTCTAGTTTTGTGTAATAAAACATACTTTTACTTATTTAAAAGTATCCTTTCGTTCATGCGTTCATACATCATACGTACACATAGATAATAATCATTATTATCTTCATCATTCGTTATTCATCATTATCTTTAACTTCTCGTATGGATTCTGTCAGCTTACCCACTTCATAGCACTCGGCTATGATTACTGGGTCGAATGACAAGAATCCCGTTCATACTTACTTGCACACATTGAAAGGTGAATTGTACCAATACCATATGCTACACCCCAATCAGTCTTAGCTACCGGGCCGTAATCAACATATGACGGGAGCGTATGCCCGGTACTAGAGGTAAGCGGTAGAGGTACCATGACCATGGTCAATCACATAGAAGGACCAATCGCGTTATTCAATGCTTGCAAGACATAATTCGTTCGTTCATTAATGCATGTATTCATCATCATTCGTTCATTCGTTCATTCGTTAATACATGCATTCATCATCGTGTTCCTCTTCCGTTATCTTTCACTTTACGTTACATAATACTTCGTTCGTTCGTTAATACGTAAAGTCATGGAAATATTCATACATCATTATTATAGGAACACACACACACCATACATACATCGTCATACATTCATCGTACATACATCGTCATACATAACATCATACGTGCATCATCATCATACCTACATCGTCATCGTCATCATACATACATCGTCATACCTAACGTCATACGTGCATCATCGTCGTCATCATACATACATCGTCATACCTAACGTCATACGTGCATCATCGTCGTCATCATACATAACCTCGTACATACATAGCCTACATCATCAATCATCACTAGGCACTTATTATGCGTCATCCTGGTGCAGTAGCACTAACTGTCCCTCCAAGACCGTGAGGACTCATACTAGGACCTTACATGACATGTCGAGTCCACAATCATACCTTAGACGTATAACACAACATATACCCAAATGGTCATACATACATACGTCAGTAAACAAGTTTATATGTGTTTCCACCCCAAAAATCATTTAAAAACAGTAAATGAGGGGTCCTAGAACTCACCTGTGCTTGACAAGCAGCCTCTCAATCAAGCCTTTAAGACGCGGGTAACACTACACTGCCTGCAGATAAGTTAACACTCGAAAGAGTTAATTTCTGCCTAATTTCGCCACTAATTTCGCAGGTATTTTCGCCGGTAATTTCGCCGGCGAATTAGCAGTTTCGCTGCTAATTTCGCTGGGCAGCAATCCGCCAGTTTCGCTGGACAGATTCGCTACTTCGAGCGCCCAACTTTCGTGGAATTCCCTAGTTTCGCAATATCTAAGGTCAACTTGGACATTGACATAGTCATAAGCGAACCATAGTTTCGCTCAGGCGAATATAGTTTCGCTAAAGCGAAACTGTAACTTCGCTGTAGGTTCCTCCAGTTTCGCTGGACGAACTTACAGTTTCGCTGGACGAGACCTTAATTTCGCAGAACGAGCTGAAATTTACGAATCAGCTCGTTTTAGCCCAAAATCCAATCCTTTCCACCCAACCCTTGCATTATCATCCAGGAAGCTATTTCTAAGCTTCTTACACGTTGTATTATCCTAAAACGTGTGTTTTGGGCGATTTTTGCCACTAAAAACCCCAAAAACCCCAAACTCGGGTTTTTCACCAAATGTGGTAATTTAGATGCGTTTCTTACCTTGATTCTTGTAGTTTTGGAGTCCACAAACACTAGCCTTCGATTCTTGACCACCCGAGCTTCAATCCGGCACTTTCTCTCTCTACACACTTTCTCTCTCTAGAATGGCGTTTGAGTGAAAATGAGAGTTGCTCGGCTAATCCATCTATTTATATGCCAGGCGTCCCGGGACCCCAAACTCGTTAAACTCGTGACCCGGAGGGTTAACTTGGTGTAATACCCGCAACCACTCTATATTCATTAAATGGTTTTCATCCGAGCCCATCGCTATCATCCGACCCGATCAGAAAATTTTCCGGGCGTTACATAATGCTCCAGGTACATCTTCCCGTACAAATTCATTCTAATAATCATAATCTACTTCCATTGATTCTAGTTTTACCGTCGTTAGTATCTCATTAGTTATCAATATATAGGTACGATTTGTCGTATACTTCGTTATGGTGACTATGATATTTCTGTATTGTTTGATACTGGCTCCACCCACTCTATAGTATCTCATCTATTCACAAACGCCTTACGATCATGCCTACCGCTCTAGAGCCTGCATTAGTGATTTCTACTCCTGCTGGAGAATCGATTGTTATTTCCCAAGTGTACCAAAACTGTCCTATTCAGATCGAATCAACCATAAGAGAGGCTGACCTATTTCCTATGCACATGGGTGATTTCGATATTATTCTTGGCATGGATTGGTTAACGCGACACCAGGTTACCATAGAATGTCAAACTCGTCGTGTGCTATTTGGTGATCCTATGAATCCTGACTTAGTTTACCAAGGGAGCCTACCTCGGAAGCCTCTCAAAATTATCTCTGCTCTGAAAGCCCAAAAGCTTATATTCCGTGGATGTGAGGGATTCTTAGCTTCTATAAAAGATACATCAGCGGATACTCCTCGTATTGAAGACTTTCCTATTGTTCAGGAATTCCCTGATGTCTATCCTGAAGAACTTCCAGGGTTACCACCTGAGCGTGAAGTCGAGTTTACTATTGATTTAATCCCCGGGGCGGAACCTATTTCTAAGGCACCTTATCGGATGGCCCCAGTAGAGTTGAAGGAATTGAAAGAACAACTGCAGGAGCTATTACAACTCGGATTCATTAGACCAAGTGTTTCACCATGGGGGGCACCGGTATTATTTGTGAAGAAGAAAGATGGTAGTATGCGTCTATGCATCGACTACCAAGAGCTTAATAAGATTACTATCCGGAACCGCTATCCGTTACCGCGTATTGACGATCTCTTCGATCAACTACAAGGGCAAAGTTCTTCTCTAAGATCGACCTCAGATCAGGATACCATCAATTGAGGATCCGAGATCAAGATGTTCCTAAGACAGCATTCCGCACCCGTTACGGTCACTATGAGTTTCTAGTTATGCCTTTTGGCTTGACCAATGCTCCAGCTGTCTTTATGGACCTCATGAACAGAGTGTTCCATGAGTATTTGGACCGCTTTGTAATTGTTTTTATCGATGACATCTTGGTATTCTCTAAAAGTAGAGAGGAGCGTGAAGACCACCTTCGCACGATTTTGGAGACCTTACGCCAAAAGAAGTTATATGCTAAATTTTCTAAGTGTGACTTTTGGCTTGAACAAGTGACATTTTTAGGCCATGTTGTATCAGCTAAAGGTATCACTAAGGATCCGGCAAAGGTGGAAGCTATTACTAAATGGCCTCGACCGACATCCGTCACTGAAGTTCGTAGTTTTTCTTGGTTTAGCGGGCTATTACCGACGTTTTGTGGAAGGTTTCTCTCGTGTAGCATTACCTCTAACTCAACTTATGAGAAAGGGTGTAAATTTTACATGGAACGAGGATAGAGAAAAGAGTTTTGAGGAACTGAAGAAAAGACTGGTATCTGCCCCTATTCTTACGTTACCTTCGGGTTCTGGCGGATACCAAGTTTATAGTGATGCATCGAAGAAGGGACTCGGTTGTGTTCTTATGCAGCATGGTAAAGTTATTGCCTATGCTTCCCGACAGCTTAAACCGTACGAAGTAAACTACCCAACACATGACTTAGAGCTTGCAGCTGTAGTGTTTGCATTAAAGATTTGGAGACATTATTTGTATGGAGAGACATGTGACATCTTTACTGATCATAAGAGCCTTAAGTATATTTTCACTCAAAAAGAACTCAATATGAGCAGAGGAGATGGTTAGAACTACTCAAGGATTACGATGCAACATCCAGTATCATCCGGGCAAGGCGAATGTCGTGGCAGATGCTCTCAGTCGAAAGAGTGCAGGTGGAGTAGCATGTCTTCAAATCCAACCACAGATTATCTCAGATCTGGATAGAATGGAAGTTGGTTACAGCTTGGTGAGTCTAACGGTTATCTAGCCAAGATGAGGATAGAATCTGATCTTATTACACGGATCAAGGAAGCTCAGAATCAAGATGGAGAACTTTGGGCGATATTACAAAATTTGAAGATAGGGAAACAATCTGAGTTTCGAGTTGATGAACAAGGAGTTATCTGGTTTGGAAATAGATTATGTGTGCCAGATGACTCAACCCTTCGTGACTCCTTATTAGTAGAGGCACACAGTTCACCATTCTCTATTCACCCGGGAGCCACTAAGATGTATAGAGATTTAGGCAGAACTTTTGCTGGAGTGTATGAAAGAAGATGTAGCTAAATATGTGAGTCATTGTTTAACTTGTCAGCAAGTAAAGATTGAGCATCAAAGAGCTAGTGGATTACTGCAACCATTAGATATTCCTGTGTGGAAATGGGATGAATTTCCATGGACTTTGTTACAGGCCTACCAAAACATTCAAGAAGAACGACGCCATTTGGGTCGTAGTTGATAGACTCACAAAGTCGGCTCATTTCTTGCCCATCCAACAGGGTTACTCAGTTAGCAAATTATCAGAGGTATTTCTGCAAGATATTATTCGACTTCATGGCACGCCATCATCGATTGTATGTGATAGAGATCCGCGTTTCACGTCACGCTTTTGGAAGGGTTTCCAAAATGCTTGGGGAACCAAGTTAAGATTTAGTACCGCCTTCCATCCGCAGACTGACGGACAATCTGAACGCACTATTCAGACTTGGAAGATATGCTTAGAGCATGCGCACTCGAATGGACAGGAAATTGGGATGAGTATCTATGCTTAGTTGAGTTCGCGTATAATAATAGTTGGCAGGCTAGTATAAATATGGCCCCGTTTGAACTTCTATATGGTCGAAAGTGTAGAGCACCAATATGTTGGAATGAGGTTGGAGAGAAGATAATCGAAGGATCGGAATTGGTTAGAATTACTAATGACAAAGTTGCCATTGCCAGAGAGAAGTTGAAAGAAGCCCAAACTAGACAAAAGAGTTACGCCGATCAACACCGACGAGCGTTGGAATTTAGAGTCAGAGATCATGTGTTTCTCAAAGTGTCACCTTGTCGTGGCATACGTCGATTTGGAATTAAAGGAAAGTTAAGTCCACGTTTTATCGGTCCGTTTGAGATTCTTGAAAGGGTTGGTGAAGTCTCCTACCGTTTGGCTTTACCACCTCAACTGTCACATGTGCATAACGTCTTCCATGTCTCTTTGTTGAGGGGATACAACTATCATCCGTTACACGTTATTAGTTACCCTCTTCACGCGATTCAAGAAGATCTTTCTTATGAAGAAGAACCTTAAGCTATTATTGATCGTCAAGAACGAGTTATGAGACGCAAGTCTATACCGTTCGTTAAAGTTTTATGGAAAATCATTCTGAACGCGAGGCGACATGGGAGACAGAAGAAATGATTCGTTCACAGTATCCATACTTATTCGACAACTAAGTGTATGTTTTCTAAGCCTAACTGTTAGTGATTACTCTATTCGTAAGTGTGTGTGCTTAAAGAAGTATTATTTTCACCGTATTGTATTTTCAGAAGGATTCATGCTACATTATTTAGAATTTCGAGGACGAAATTGTTTTAAGGGGGGTAGAATTATAATACCCGTAAAAATAATAATAATAATAATAACAATAATAATAAAGTAATAATAATATAATAGTTCAGGGGGTATTGTGCCATTTTTTAAACTTAAATTAATAAGTTTAAGCCTCAAATGAAAGAAACACAAACCACAGGACCAATGGTGAAAATTTTTAAAAACCAAACCTCTTTCTCTCTCCACCCTCCCGCATTTCCGGCGGGTTTCCGGCCGGAATCCGGTCGCCTCCGGCGAACCCCCAAAACACCATTAAAATTCGGTTTTCAAACCCCACAACGCACCAAATCGTTCGTGAGTCAGATTCCAACCATAATACACGCGTTAATTGAAGAAAAATCGTCCGGATTTCACGGTTTGTGGAGCACTAACGAACCCACTTTAACTCACCTAACTAAATCCACTCAAACGTGGATAATAATCAAATTAACTCGAATTAATCAATCATGTCACACACCAACCTTGACGGCAGAATCGTCGAGGCGTGAGAGTTACGATTGTTCACAGCCACATAACGCTATGTTTAAGTGTAAATATTCAAATTAATAGTTTCAAAAGTGATTACAAACATAAGTCTCAATCATGAAATACATTCAAGCAAATATCAAACATAACTTAACATTTCATTTATTTAACTAGGTCCACATCCTAGTTTTATTGCAAGCTTCAAAAGATCACTCTAAACTCGGGGTTACCTGAAACATGATAAAAATAAAAGGTCAACTAAAAATAGTTGGTGAGTTTCCAAGGTTTTCATACATAATACGAAAAGATTACAAGTAGCAATTCATGTCATAGGTTATAAGCTAGTAAGGTTATAGAACACATATCTTCACAATCAAACCTCGACTTGATTACAAGTATATAAGATTGGCTAAGTGTATTTGGTTCCCTAGTGCACAAGCATACGGCTCCTAGGAGTCGGCAATACATCGACTTTAGCACCAAATAGGCTTGTCAGGCCCAAAGATCTAAGACGTCGCCAGGCTAGCAATAGTTAATGATTGTAACAAACTATGTATCTCATATAATCACTTACAACATACAAATAACCATGACAAGATATAAAGATGAATTGCAAGTGCTTTACAAGTCTCAAACGTTTATAAGTGTGTAAAGTATAAGTATCATGTTTCACCCCAAAACGGTGTGAAATAAAGTAAAAAGGGGCAAGGAAAACCCACTTGTCAAATAAGTATGTAATGACGATTAATAAGAGTAATAATAGGCGTCGTTCCAACGTGAATCGTTACAAGGCACCTAATATGTAAATATATATTCACAAGGTTAAAGTCTTAATAATAAGCTTTAATGTTTTTCGTGAACTAGGGTTTTAGGTGGAGTTTTGCCCAGTAATTAAATTTATATAATGTATTTGTTTATATTTTGAATAAGTGAAAAGAATTATACTATTTAATCAGTTTTATTATATAAAGGTTATTAAGTATACTTATTGATAAGGTTTAGATATAAAGTGCAAATAAATCTTGTAATCTTATGAAATAAACAACATCTAATAATGGCTAAAATACATGTTGACCAATGACAATTTATTAATCTAAGCTATTAGTTGAAATACGTTTATACGTAAACCTAAAATAACTCTTGTAAATATTTTATGAATTTATAAAATATATATTTCATCATGATTCATTTATAATTAAAGATAACATGGTGTCAAGTAATAATTTAACGATTTAATTATTACCTATTTTATAAGATAATTCAAAATGTTACGTTTGTAAATCAATTGTAAATTTACAAGATAAGATATATATATAATTGCAAAAATAATTATTTTTAATGTTTGTAAATAATGTTTTATATAATAAATGTTAAGGTTTTTAAACAAATAAATTTTACAGAAAATGATTAAACACTTTCATAAATTTAAATGTATAAAACTGATTTTTCTGTAATTTTTTAGAATTTTTATGCAATTTTTAAGGGCCAAAAAGGCCTTTTTTAAAAATATGGGGGTTGCCGGGTTAGAACCCGGGACCTCCAGTGTGTATGCATTGTGTGTAACCGGTGAACCAAGGGCCGTGGCCGCATTAGTTCACGGTTCTTAAATCTTTTAAACAGGTTCCAAAGGAACTCCCCCAAATCCAAGAACCCTAGAATTCGATTTGTATCAAATTGAACATCCAAATGAAATAGTTAACGAAATCAAACATAGGGCTTTGATTCCTTATGTAAAAACGAACATAAGCCCTAATGTAATTACCTGAATTCGTGAGAAATTGATGGACAGTGAGCTCAGGAACGGTCGCGACGAGGTGAATGTTGATTCGTGGTGCAAACGAGGTTGATAACCAAATTAAACTTGTATGAAGCTTCGGATGGTGATGCTAAGTAATAGCCTTCACTCAATTTGGATTAATAATGCTCTTACAGTGGATTGGGTTGAGTTACAGGTCCGCGACAGTGATGATCGAATGAGATGAGTTTTTGGTCTGATTCAGGTAAAAGTGAGTGTTGTATTCGATTAGTTACAGGTATATTATTGTTCGTGTGAAGTTAATTTGATTATTAACGTGTAGTGCGATCGATGGACTGCTAAAGTAGACGCAGGCGTGGGACGGTTCTTGGATCGCACTGAAGTCTTCGATTTTTAAATTGTTTTTGAGGCATGAGTTCGAATTCACCACGTGAGTGTGTCGGGATGGTTGATTCGGTCAAAAATCAAGCTGTTTGGCTGTTGTGGGCTCGCCGGAGACCGGTGGCCGGCGGCGAGGTTCCGACGGGGAGGGAAGGGGCGGTTTGGGTTTTTAAATAAAATTACAGTTCCAGTCCCTGTGGTTTGTTTCTTTTTTTATTTTATGCCCAAAACATTCATTTGAAGTTTCAATAATAACAAAAAGACCCCTTCAACTTATAATTTGACTTTTAAATTTTACAATTTATTATTATTATTATTATTATTATTATTATTATCATTATTACTAAGATTATTATCATCATTAACATTATTATTATTATTATTATTATTATTATTATTATTATTATTATTATTATCATTATTACTAAGATTATTATCATCATTAACATTATTATTATTATTATTATTATTATTATTATTATTATTATTATTATTATTATTATTATTGTTATTATTATAAAAATATACATCGTGAAATACGAGATGTTACAGTCTCCCTTACTTTAAGAAATTTCGTCCCGAAATTTAATCATGAGAAATAAATTTTAAGGTTTTGAGGAGACTTAGATGTCATTTCGTGTTCACGAGTGCACTCTTGGGAATGTTTAAATTCAATAAATTTGACTATGATTCTTAAGTTTGTTAAGTTTCACCGTTCAAAATCGTATATGTTCCTTGACAAAGTGTGCAAGTCATTCCTTTAAAATTTTTAACTGATAAACGTTGGTATTCCAAACGGTTCAATACAGTTAAAAAAAATTGTCATGTGTGAAACGCCATACATAAGATCAATACGGGACTCGGCTTAACGAACATGAGAAATAAGTTCCGGATGTTTTTGGATGAAATTCATAAGAGCTTCTCAAGCAAATAACTTTAACGGGTTTCTAGGTGATCGTTTCTTGTTCACTCATGTCAATGAGGGTTCGAAGTGTTATTAGTGTAACGTTGATACAAGTATCGTGTTTTTAAAGATTAACTTTAGTATGAGGAAAATCGTTGTAATGGGTTTCCAGAATAAACGTGGTTTTAAGGGAAAGACATTCAGAAAGATTACTAGAGGTTGTTATAAGGAGTTCAAAGATGGTCCAAGAATGACACAATAATAAGAATTGCGTTGATCAACGAAGATAACGTTCGCGATTGGATTAAAATTTAAATAATTTGGGATATTGCTGATTAAGGCAAACACCAGTAGCTTTCCAAGTACGGCTTGCACACGCGGTTCATCAAACTCATAATCACAGCTGAGAAACATTCGTGTGGCTAGGAAGCCATGAACACAAATTAGTAATGTCTTTATTTGGCAGGAAGGTTGTTTAGGAAGCTATCATTACGCAATCAGGTTTTAATGATAACTCAAAATGAATGTTGATAAGTAGGGAATAAATGGTTCGATGTAGCTAGATCGAGTTAAAATATGAAGATAAAGGAAAGAAATCAATTTAAGAATTCACATGCTTCAAGCTTGGAATCAAAATCATCTTAAGACAATCGGGTCTCCTTTCAAGTTCAGAGATCATGCTTTAGCTTAATAGGTCAAAACACTAACATTGTTTCACCCGTCAAGTTACTACATGCTTCTCGTCACTTGATTTACAACCATGGTAGGTTGAAGATCCAGAAATGAGAATAGTCATCAAGGTGTGGTTTTCACTCCTAACTTGATGGTGTATTCCCAAGATATGACCATTAACTTACCAATCAAAAAGTTCGATCCCAACTCATTGTTAAGGATCCATAGAAATAAGACGAGGTAACTCACCATTAAGGTAAGGGAAATCACTCCTATCTTAACAATGAAGTTTTACAAAAACAAAATATAACGAAATGAACTTCTTCATCAAAATCCAGAATTCACTCCAACTTTGATGAGATCGTTTCATTTGAGAGAATACAACCCATAAAAATGAAATTATCATCAAGGTATGGAATTCACGCCTATCTTGATGATTGAGCTTCATAGTAACAAGGAAACAATCAAAGATTAACATTTGTCACCAAAGTACGGGTTTCAATCCTATTTTGGTGAGATCTTGTCATTTGTGAAGTGTAAGTTTCAATAAGATCAATTGAAGTCAATCCTCAAGATAAGGAAATCACCCTAATCCAGAGGATGAAATATCATAAAACACACAATTAGAAACCATTTACCGAAATGAATAGAGATTCATCAAAGTAAGGGAATCACCCCTGTTTTGATGAGATAGAATCATTTAGGTGATACGAGTGTTCTTAATCATAGGCTGACTTGCAAACCCTTGCATTTCCCACGGTGCAGACGGTTCAAAGTTTGACTTAACAACGAAAGGAAAAGGATATCATTTAGAATTTCAGAAAATTTCAAGTTACATCAATGTAACAAAAGGAAAATCATGCTTACAAAATTTAAGGTCAATGTTCGAGGTAACAGGATTTGTTATGATGTTCAAATCTTGGATGTCTTAAATCAGGAAGACGAAATCAAGGACAAGAATGATTCAACATCACAATGAGATGTGAATATTCGATCGAAAGGAAATACATGGACTTCTCAGGATATGATATCAACCATAACCTTCTTGAAGACACGCGTACTTATAAGTGGTAACATAGTTATCATTCAATTAGCAAAGTATCCCGAGATGTAGGAATTCCATCTACAGCTTTACATGTTCTTAGTTATGGGACACATCCTTAAGAAGATTTTGGAATCATAAGTAACGGTTTAAAGTTTTAAAGACCATACGGTTTAGATTATCAATATCTTTGGGTATATTGAAATCCAAGTTCACGTTGGTTAAGATAAGAAGATAGTTACATGAAATGTCGAGTTCAATACTGTTACACGTTACACGTTGAGCGTTTAAACGTAAGAGTTGAAATGTAAGATGGGTTTAATATTAACAGGAATATTATTTAGGTTAAGAATGAGAAAGTATTTAAACTTTGATGATAAACTAGTTCAAGGATTCAAGGATTTTTAAGATACAAAAAGGATGGTTCCATTTGGTAACGCATTACCATTTGGAATCGTTGACACGTCAAGGTAAATTGACTCATTTGCCTTAGAGATTTGTGTATTTTGACCATAGTTTATCACTCATCCCAGAAATCCCCAGGTAGCGTAACGGTTCCCTCAATGAGATTTATACGAATACGCTTGCCTTAGCCCGAGGGCTTTTTGCCAGGAAATCCAGAATACGGGTGTCTATGTGTCACACAATATTTCTTAGGTTCATGAAATCAAAACCTTGATGAGATTTATATAGATTAGACATAACGTCTAAAGATCCAAGTCATAAGCATAAGTATACGATTCCACGTGTCGTTGAGAATAAGTTTAGGAAGTTCATTTATCGGGGAGAGTCAAAGAGTCGAAGTTAAGTTAAGGGGGTCTAAGTAACTAAGTTTTAAACATACATAAGGCAATCCTATGCTAAGGCATCAAGTTGCATAAAAGGCATAGCATTATGTAGCATTTCAAACAATATGTGAGCACAAAAGTATAAAGATCTTTCTATGAGGTTCATGCAACTATAGTCTAGGTCACCATTTCTAATAACCTAAATCCCTATAGTTATGGGCTCTGATACCAATCTGTCACACCCGGCCTCTCATACCAACAATATTGTCTGCTTCGCCCACGAGGAGCTCACGGATTTGCTTTTGGTTGCCTGGGTGAAAACTTCCCAGGGAGGTCACCCATCCCTAGATTGCTCCCACCTGAGCACGCTTAACTGTGGAGTTCTCCTCTCATCCACAGCCAATACGCCCAAAACGCGTTGTTGATATTAGAGGCCAGACATTCCTTATGAACCAGGAATCTCTCCTGTCCACGGCTGATGTGGGATATGTGTAGGGTGTCACAAGCACCCCCTGTTTGGACTCATCATCCTCGATGAGCCCGAGAAGTCACCATCCTTGGTGAGGTATGTCCCACATCCCGAACGGCACAGGAGTGGCTCTGCAACTTTGATGAGATCGTTTCATTTGAGAGAATACAACCCATAAAAATGAAATTATCATCAAGGTATGGAATTCACGCCTATCTTGATGATTGAGCTTCATAGTAACAAGGAAACAATCAAAGATTAACATTTGTCACCAAAGTACGGGTTTCAATCCTATTTTGGTGAGATCTTGTCATTTGTGAAGTGTAAGTTTCAATAAGATCAATTGAAGTCAATCCTCAAGATAAGGAAATCACCCTAATCCAGAGGATGAAATATCATAAAACACACAATTAGAAACCATTTACCGAAATGAATAGAGATTCATCAAAGTAAGGGAATCACCCCTGTTTTGATGAGATAGAATCATTTAGGTGATACGAGTGTTCTTAATCATAGGCTGACTTGCAAACCCTTGCATTTCCCACGGTGCAGACGGTTCAAAGTTTGACTTAACAACGAAAGGAAAAAGGATATCATTTAGAATTTCAGAAAATTTCAAGTTACATCAATGTAACAAAAGGAAAATCATGCTTACAAAATTTAAGGTCAATGTTCGAGGTAACAGGATTTGTTATGATGTTCAAATCTTGGATGTCTTAAATCAGGAAGACGAAATCAAGGACAAGAATGATTCAACATCACAATGAGATGTGAATATTCGATCGAAAGGAAATACATGGACTTCTCAGGATATGATATCAACCATAACCTTCTTGAAGACACGCGTACTTATAAGTGGTAACATAGTTATCATTCAATTAGCAAAGTATCCCGAGATGTAGGAATTCCATCTACAGCTTTACATGTTCTTAGTTATGGGACACATCCTTAAGAAGATTTTGGAATCATAAGTAACGGTTTAAAGTTTTAAAGACCATACGGTTTAGATTATCAATATCTTTGGGTATATTGAAATCCAAGTTCACGTTGGTTAAGATAAGAAGATAGTTACATGAAATGTCGAGTTCAATACTGTTACACGTTACACGTTGAGCGTTTAAACGTAAGAGTTGAAATGTAAGATGGGTTTAATATTAACAGGAATATTATTTAGGTTAAGAATGAGAAAGTATTTAAACTTTGATGCTAAACTAGTTCAAGGATTCAAGGATTTTTAAGATACAAAAAGGATGGTTCCATACTTTGAACCGTCTGCACCGTGGGAAATGCAAGGGTTTGCAAGTCAGCCTATGATTAAGAACACTCGTATCACCTAAATGATTCTATCTCATCAAAACAGGGTGATTCCCTTACTTTGATGAATCTCTATTCATTTCGGTAAATGGTTTCTAATTGTGTGTTTTATGATATTTCATCCTCTGGATTAGGGTGATTTCCTTATCTTGAGGATTGACTTCAATTGATCTTATTGAAACTTACACTTCACAAATGACAAGATCTCACCAAAATAGGATTGAAACCCGTACTTTGGTGACAAATGTTAATCTTTGATTGTTTCCTTGTTACTATGAAGCTCAATCATCAAGATAGGCGTGAATTCCATACCTTGATGATAATTTCATTTTTATGGGTTGTATTCTCTCAAATGAAACGATCTCATCAAAGTTGGAGTGAATTCTGGATTTTGATGAAGAAGTTCATTTCGTTATATTTTGTTTTTGTAAAACTTCATTGTTAAGATAGGAGTGATTTCCCTTACCTTAATGGTGAGTTACCTCGTCTTATTTCTATGGATCCTTAACAATGAGTTGGGATCGAACTTTTTGATTGGTAAGTTAATGGTCATATCTTGGGAATACACCATCAAGTTAGGAGTGAAAACCACACCTTGATGACTATTCTCATTTCTGGATCTTCAACCTACCATGGTTGTAAATCAAGTGACGAGAATGATTCAACATCACAATGAGATGTGAATATTCGATCGAAAGGAAATACATGGACTTCTCAGGATATGATATCAACCATAACCTTCTTGAAGACACGCGTACTTATAAGTGGTAACATAGTTATCATTCAATTAGCAAAGTATCCTGAGATGTAGGAATTCCATCTACAGCTTTACATGTTCTTAGTTATGGGACACATCCTTAAGAAGATTTTGGAATCATAAGTAACGGTTTAAAGTTTTAAAGACCATACGGTTTAGATTATCAATATCTTTGGGTATATTGAAATCCAAGTTCACGTTGGTTAAGATAAGAAGATAGTTACATGAAATGTCGAGTTCAATACTGTTACACGTTACACGTTGAGCGTTTAAACGTAAGAGTTGAAATGTAAGATGGGTTTAATATTAACAGGAATATTATTTAGGTTAAGAATGAGAAAGTATTTAAACTTTGATGATAAACTAGTTCAAGGATTCAAGGATTTTTAAGATACAAAAAGGATGGTTCCATTTGGTAACGCATTACCATTTGGAATCGTTGACACGTCAAGGTAAATTGACTCATTTGCCTTAGAGATTTGTGTATTTTGACCATAGTTTATCACTCATCCCAGAAATCCCCAGGTAGCGTAACGGTTCCCTCAATGAGATTTATACGAATACGCTTGCCTTAGCCCGAGGGCTTTTTGCCAGGAAATCCAGAATACGGGTGTCTATGTGTCACACAATATTTCTTAGGTTCATGAAATCAAAACCTTGATGAGATTTATATAGATTAGACATAACGTCTAAAGATCCAAGTCATAAGCATAAGTATACGATTCCACGTGTCGTTGAGAATAAGTTTAGGAAGTTCATTTATCGGGGAGAGTCAAAGAGTCGAAGTTAAGTTAAGGGGGTCTAAGTAACTAAGTTTTAAACATACATAAGGCAATCCTATGCTAAGGCATCAAGTTGCATAAAAGGCATAGCATTATGTAGCATTTCAAACAATATGTGAGCACAAAAGTATAAAGATCTTTCTATGAGGTTCATGCAACTATAGTCTAGGTCACCATTTCTAATAACCTAAATCCCTATAGTTATGGGCTCTGATACCAATCTGTCACACCCCAACCTTGACGGCGGAATCGTCGAGGCGTGAGAGTTACGATTGTTCACAGCCACATAACGCTATGTTTAAGTGTAAATATTCAAATTAATAGTTTCAAAAGTGATTACAAACATAAGTCTCAATCATGAAATACATTCAAGCAAATATCAAACATAACTTAACATTTCATTTATTTAACTAGGTCCACATCCTAGTTTTATTGCAAGCTTCAAAAGATCACTCTAAACTCGGGGGTTACCTGAAACATGATAAAAATAAAAGGTCAACTAAAAATAGTTGGTGAGTTTCCAAGGTTTTCATACATAATACGAAAAGATTACAAGTAGCAATTCATGTCATAGGTTATAAGCTAGTAAGGTTATAGAACACATATCTTCACAATCAAACCTCGACTTGATTACAAGTATATAAGATTGGCTAAGTGTATTTGGTTCCCTAGTGCACAAGCATACGGCTCCTAGGAGTCGGCAATACATCGACTTTAGCACCAAATAGGCTTGTCAGGCCCAAAGATCTAAGACGTCGCCAGGCTAGCAATAGTTAATGATTGTAACAAACTATGTATCTCATATAATCACTTACAACATACAAATAACCATGACAAGATATAAAGATGAATTGCAAGTGCTTTACAAGTCTCAAACGTTTATAAGTGTGTAAAGTATAAGTATCATGTTTCACCCCAAACGGTGTGAAATAAAGTAAAAAGGGGCAAGGAAAACCCACTTGTCAAATAAGTATGTAATGACGATTAATAAGAGTAATAATAGGCGTCGTTCCAACGTGAATCGTTACAAGGCACCTAAATATGTAAATATATATTCACAAGGTTAAAGTCTTAATAATAAGCTTTAATGTTTTTCGTGAACTAGGGTTTTAGGTGGAGTTTTGCCCAGTAATTAAATTTATATAATGTATTTGTTTATATTTTGAATAAGTGAAAAGAATTATACTATTTAATCAGTTTTATTATATAAAGGTTATTAAGTATACTTATTGATAAGGTTTAGATATAAAGTGCAAATAAATCTTGTAATCTTATGAAATAAACAACATCTAATAATGGCTAAAATACATGTTGACCAATGACAATTTATTAATCTAAGCTATTAGTTGAAATACGTTTATACGTAAACCTAAAATAACTCTTGTAAATATTTTATGAATTTATAAAATATATATTTCATCATGATTCATTTATAATTAAAGATAACATGGTGTCAAGTAATAATTTAACGATTTAATTATTACCTATTTTATAAGATAATTCAAAATGTTACGTTTGTAAATCAATTGTAAAATTTACAAGATAAGATATATATATAATTGCAAAATAATTATTTTTAATGTTTGTAAATAATGTTTTATATAATAAATGTTAAGGTTTTTAAACAAATAAATTTTACAGAAAATGATTAAACACTTTCATAAATTTAAATGTATAAAACTGATTTTTTCTGTAATTTTTTAGAATTTTTATGCAATTTTTAAGGGCCAAAAAGGCCTTTTTTAAAAAATATGGGGGTTGCCGGGTTAGAACCCGGGACCTCCAGTGTGTATGCATTGTGTGTAACCGGTGAACCAAGGGCCGTGGCCGCATTAGTTCACGGTTCTTAAATCTTTTAAACAGGTTCCAAAGGAACTCCCCCAAATCCAAGAACCCTAGAATTCGATTTGTATCAAATTGAACATCCAAATGAAATAGTTAACGAAATCAAACATAGGGCTTTGATTCCTTATGTAAAAACGAACATAAGCCCTAATGTAATTACCTGAATTCGTGAGAAATTGATGGACAGTGAGCTCAGGAACGGTCGCGACGAGGTGAATGTTGATTCGTGGTGCAAACGAGGTTGATAACCAAATTAAACTTGTATGAAGCTTCGGATGGTGATGCTAAGTAATAGCCTTCACTCAATTTGGATTAATAATGCTCTTACAGTGGATTGGGTTGAGTTACAGGTCCGCGACAGTGATGATCGAATGAGATGAGTTTTTGGTCTGATTCAGGTAAAAGTGAGTGTTGTATTCGATTAGTTACAGGTATATTATTGTTCGTGTGAAGTTAATTTGATTATTAACGTGTAGTGCGATCGATGGACTGCTAAAGTAGACGCAGGCGTGGGACGGTTCTTGGATCGCACTGAAGTCTTCGATTTTTAAATTGTTTTTGAGGCATGAGTTCGAATTCACCACGTGAGTGTGTCGGGATGGTTGATTCGGTCAAAAATCAAGCTGTTTGGCTGTTGTGGGCTCGCCGGAGACCGGTGGCCGGCGGCGAGGTTCCGACGGGGAGGGAAGGGGCGGTTTGGGTTTTTAAATAAAATTACAGTTCCAGTCCCTGTGGTTTGTTTCTTTTTTTATTTTATGCCCAAAACATTCATTTGAAGTTTCAATAATAACAAAAAGACCCCTTCAACTTATAATTTGACTTTTAAATTTTACAATTTATTATTATTATTATTATTATTATTATTATTATTATCATTATTACTAAGATTATTATCATCATTAACATTATTATTATTATTATTATTATTATTATTATTATTATTATTATTATCATTATTACTAAGATTATTATCATCATTAACATTATTATTATTATTATTATTATTATTATTATTATTATTATTATTATTATTATTATTGTTATTATTATAAAATATACATCGTGAAATACGAGATGTTACAGTCTCCCTTACTTTAAGAAATTTCGTCCCGAAATTTAATCATGAGAAATAAATTTTAAGGTTTTGAGGAGACTTAGATGTCATTTCGTGTTCACGAGTGCACTCTTGGGAATGTTTAAATTCAATAAATTTGACTATGATTCTTAAGTTTGTTAAGTTTCACCGTTCAAAATCGTATATGTTCCTTGACAAAGTGTGCAAGTCATTCCTTTAAAATTTTTAACTGATAAACGTTGGTATTCCAAACGGTTCAATACAGTTAAAAAAAATTGTCATGTGTGAAACGCCATACATAAGATCAATACGGGACTCGGCTTAACGAACATGAGAAATAAGTTCCGGATGTTTTTGGATGAAATTCATAAGAGCTTCTCAAGCAAATAACTTTAACGGGTTTCTAGGTGATCGTTTCTTGTTCACTCATGTCAATGAGGGTTCGAAGTGTTATTAGTGTAACGTTGATACAAGTATCGTGTTTTTAAAGATTAACTTTAGTATGAGGAAAATCGTTGTAATGGGTTTCCAGAATAAACGTGGTTTTAAGGGAAAGACATTCAGAAAGATTACTAGAGGTTGTTATAAGGAGTTCAAAGATGGTCCAAGAATGACACAATAATAAGAATTGCGTTGATCAACGAAGATAACGTTCGCGATTGGATTAAAATTTAAATAATTTGGGATATTGCTGATTAAGGCAAACACCAGTAGCTTTCCAAGTACGGCTTGCACACGCGGTTCATCAAACTCATAATCACAGCTGAGAAACATTCGTGTGGCTAGGAAGCCATGAACACAAATTAGTAATGTCTTTATTTGGCAGGAAGGTTGTTTAGGAAGCTATCATTACGCAATCAGGTTTTAATGATAACTCAAAATGAATGTTGATAAGTAGGGAATAAATGGTTCGATGTAGCTAGATCGAGTTAAAATATGAAGATAAAGGAAAGAAATCAATTTAAGAATTCACATGCTTCAAGCTTGGAATCAAAATCATCTTAAGACAATCGGGTCTCCTTTCAAGTTCAGAGATCATGCTTTAGCTTAATAGGTCAAAACACTAACATTGTTTCACCCGTCAAGTTACTACATGCTTCTCGTCACTTGATTTACAACCATGGTAGGTTGAAGATCCAGAAATGAGAATAGTCATCAAGGTGTGGTTTTCACTCCTAACTTGATGGTGTATTCCCAAGATATGACCATTAACTTACCAATCAAAAAGTTCGATCCCAACTCATTGTTAAGGATCCATAGAAATAAGACGAGGTAACTCACCATTAAGGTAAGGGAAATCACTCCTATCTTAACAATGAAGTTTTACAAAAACAAAATATAACGAAATGAACTTCTTCATCAAAATCCAGAATTCACTCCAACTTTGATGAGATCGTTTCATTTGAGAGAATACAACCCATAAAAATGAAATTATCATCAAGGTATGGAATTCACGCCTATCTTGATGATTGAGCTTCATAGTAACAAGGAAACAATCAAAGATTAACATTTGTCACCAAAGTACGGGTTTCAATCCTATTTTGGTGAGATCTTGTCATTTGTGAAGTGTAAGTTTCAATAAGATCAATTGAAGTCAATCCTCAAGATAAGGAAATCACCCTAATCCAGAGGATGAAATATCATAAAACACACAATTAGAAACCATTTACCGAAATGAATAGAGATTCATCAAAGTAAGGGAATCACCCCTGTTTTGATGAGATAGAATCATTTAGGTGATACGAGTGTTCTTAATCATAGGCTGACTTGCAAACCCTTGCATTTCCCACGGTGCAGACGGTTCAAAGTTTGACTTAACAACGAAAGGAAAAAGGATATCATTTAGAATTTCAGAAAATTTCAAGTTACATCAATGTAACAAAAGGAAAATCATGCTTACAAAATTTAAGGTCAATGTTCGAGGTAACAGGATTTGTTATGATGTTCAAATCTTGGATGTCTTAAATCAGGAAGACGAAATCAAGGACAAGAATGATTCAACATCACAATGAGATGTGAATATTCGATCGAAAGGAAATACATGGACTTCTCAGGATATGATATCAACCATAACCTTCTTGAAGACACGCGTACTTATAAGTGGTAACATAGTTATCATTCAATTAGCAAAGTATCCCGAGATGTAGGAATTCCATCTACAGCTTTACATGTTCTTAGTTATGGGACACATCCTTAAGAAGATTTTGGAATCATAAGTAACGGTTTAAAGTTTTAAAGACCATACGGTTTAGATTATCAATATCTTTGGGTATATTGAAATCCAAGTTCACGTTGGTTAAGATAAGAAGATAGTTACATGAAATGTCGAGTTCAATACTGTTACACGTTACACGTTGAGCGTTTAAACGTAAGAGTTGAAATGTAAGATGGGTTTAATATTAACAGGAATATTATTTAGGTTAAGAATGAGAAAGTATTTAAACTTTGATGATAAACTAGTTCAAGGATTCAAGGATTTTTAAGATACAAAAAGGATGGTTCCATTTGGTAACGCATTACCATTTGGAATCGTTGACACGTCAAGGTAAATTGACTCATTTGCCTTAGAGATTTGTGTATTTTGACCATAGTTTATCACTCATCCCAGAAATCCCCAGGTAGCGTAACGGTTCCCTCAATGAGATTTATACGAATACGCTTGCCTTAGCCCGAGGGCTTTTTGCCAGGAAATCCAGAATACGGGTGTCTATGTGTCACACAATATTTCTTAGGTTCATGAAATCAAAACCTTGATGAGATTTATATAGATTAGACATAACGTCTAAAGATCCAAGTCATAAGCATAAGTATACGATTCCACGTGTCGTTGAGAATAAGTTTAGGAAGTTCATTTATCGGGGAGAGTCAAAGAGTCGAAGTTAAGTTAAGGGGGTCTAAGTAACTAAGTTTTAAACATACATAAGGCAATCCTATGCTAAGGCATCAAGTTGCATAAAAGGCATAGCATTATGTAGCATTTCAAACAATATGTGAGCACAAAAGTATAAAGATCTTTCTATGAGGTTCATGCAACTATAGTCTAGGTCACCATTTCTAATAACCTAAATCCCTATAGTTATGGGCTCTGATACCAATCTGTCACACCCGGCCTCTCATACCAACAATATTGTCTGCTTCGCCCACGAGGAGCTCACGGATTTGCTTTTGGTTGCCTGGGTGAAAACTTCCCAGGGAGGTCACCCATCCCTAGATTGCTCCCACCTGAGCACGCTTAACTGTGGAGTTCTCCTCTCATCCACAGCCAATACGCCCAAAACGCGTTGTTGATATTAGAGGCCAGACATTCCTTATGAACCAGGAATCTCTCCTGTCCACGGCTGATGTGGGATATGTGTAGGGTGTCACAAGCACCCCTTGTTTGGACTCATCATCCTCGATGAGCCCGAGAAGTCACCATCCTTGGTGAGGTATGTCCCACATCCCGAACGGCACAGGAGTGGCTCTGCAACTTTGATGAGATCGTTTCATTTGAGAGAATACAACCCATAAAAATGAAATTATCATCAAGGTATGGAATTCACGCCTATCTTGATGATTGAGCTTCATAGTAACAAGGAAACAATCAAAGATTAACATTTGTCACCAAAGTACGGGTTTCAATCCTATTTTGGTGAGATCTTGTCATTTGTGAAGTGTAAGTTTCAATAAGATCAATTGAAGTCAATCCTCAAGATAAGGAAATCACCCTAATCCAGAGGATGAAATATCATAAAACACACAATTAGAAACCATTTACCGAAATGAATAGAGATTCATCAAAGTAAGGGAATCACCCCTGTTTTGATGAGATAGAATCATTTAGGTGATACGAGTGTTCTTAATCATAGGCTGACTTGCAAACCCTTGCATTTCCCACGGTGCAGACGGTTCAAAGTTTGACTTAACAACGAAAGGAAAAAGGATATCATTTAGAATTTCAGAAAATTTCAAGTTACATCAATGTAACAAAAGGAAAATCATGCTTACAAAATTTAAGGTCAATGTTCGAGGTAACAGGATTTGTTATGATGTTCAAATCTTGGATGTCTTAAATCAGGAAGACGAAATCAAGGACAAGAATGATTCAACATCACAATGAGATGTGAATATTCGATCGAAAGGAAATACATGGACTTCTCAGGATATGATATCAACCATAACCTTCTTGAAGACACGCGTACTTATAAGTGGTAACATAGTTATCATTCAATTAGCAAAGTATCCCGAGATGTAGGAATTCCATCTACAGCTTTACATGTTCTTAGTTATGGGACACATCCTTAAGAAGATTTTGGAATCATAAGTAACGGTTTAAAGTTTTAAAGACCATACGGTTTAGATTATCAATATCTTTGGGTATATTGAAATCCAAGTTCACGTTGGTTAAGATAAGAAGATAGTTACATGAAATGTCGAGTTCAATACTGTTACACGTTACACGTTGAGCGTTTAAACGTAAGAGTTGAAATGTAAGATGGGTTTAATATTAACAGGAATATTATTTAGGTTAAGAATGAGAAAGTATTTAAACTTTGATGCTAAACTAGTTCAAGGATTCAAGGATTTTTAAGATACAAAAAGGATGGTTCCATACTTTGAACCGTCTGCACCGTGGGAAATGCAAGGGTTTGCAAGTCAGCCTATGATTAAGAACACTCGTATCACCTAAATGATTCTATCTCATCAAAACAGGGGTGATTCCCTTACTTTGATGAATCTCTATTCATTTCGGTAAATGGTTTCTAATTGTGTGTTTTATGATATTTCATCCTCTGGATTAGGGTGATTTCCTTATCTTGAGGATTGACTTCAATTGATCTTATTGAAACTTACACTTCACAAATGACAAGATCTCACCAAAATAGGATTGAAACCCGTACTTTGGTGACAAATGTTAATCTTTGATTGTTTCCTTGTTACTATGAAGCTCAATCATCAAGATAGGCGTGAATTCCATACCTTGATGATAATTTCATTTTTATGGGTTGTATTCTCTCAAATGAAACGATCTCATCAAAGTTGGAGTGAATTCTGGATTTTGATGAAGAAGTTCATTTCGTTATATTTTGTTTTTGTAAAACTTCATTGTTAAGATAGGAGTGATTTCCCTTACCTTAATGGTGAGTTACCTCGTCTTATTTCTATGGATCCTTAACAATGAGTTGGGATCGAACTTTTTGATTGGTAAGTTAATGGTCATATCTTGGGAATACACCATCAAGTTAGGAGTGAAAACCACACCTTGATGACTATTCTCATTTCTGGATCTTCAACCTACCATGGTTGTAAATCAAGTGACGAGAATGATTCAACATCACAATGAGATGTGAATATTCGATCGAAAGGAAATACATGGACTTCTCAGGATATGATATCAACCATAACCTTCTTGAAGACACGCGTACTTATAAGTGGTAACATAGTTATCATTCAATTAGCAAAGTATCCTGAGATGTAGGAATTCCATCTACAGCTTTACATGTTCTTAGTTATGGGACACATCCTTAAGAAGATTTTGGAATCATAAGTAACGGTTTAAAGTTTTAAAGACCATACGGTTTAGATTATCAATATCTTTGGGTATATTGAAATCCAAGTTCACGTTGGTTAAGATAAGAAGATAGTTACATGAAATGTCGAGTTCAATACTGTTACACGTTACACGTTGAGCGTTTAAACGTAAGAGTTGAAATGTAAGATGGGTTTAATATTAACAGGAATATTATTTAGGTTAAGAATGAGAAAGTATTTAAACTTTGATGATAAACTAGTTCAAGGATTCAAGGATTTTTAAGATACAAAAAGGATGGTTCCATTTGGTAACGCATTACCATTTGGAATCGTTGACACGTCAAGGTAAATTGACTCATTTGCCTTAGAGATTTGTGTATTTTGACCATAGTTTATCACTCATCCCAGAAATTCCCAGGTAGCGTAACGGTTCCCTCAATGAGATTTATACGAATACGCTTGCCTTAGCCCGAGGGCTTTTTGCCAGGAAATCCAGAATACGGGTGTCTATGTGTCACACAATATTTCTTAGGTTCATGAAATCAAAACCTTGATGAGATTTATATAGATTAGACATAACGTCTAAAGATCCAAGTCATAAGCATAAGTATACGATTCCACGTGTCGTTGAGAATAAGTTTAGGAAGTTCATTTATCGGGGAGAGTCAAAGAGTCGAAGTTAAGTTAAGGGGGTCTAAGTAACTAAGTTTTAAACATACATAAGGCAATCCTATGCTAAGGCATCAAGTTGCATAAAAGGCATAGCATTATGTAGCATTTCAAACAATATGTGAGCACAAAAGTATAAAGATCTTTCTATGAGGTTCATGCAACTATAGTCTAGGTCACCATTTCTAATAACCTAAATCCCTATAGTTATGGGCTCTGATACCAATCTGTCACACCCCAACCTTGACGGCGGAATCGTCGAGGCGTGAGAGTTACGATTGTTCACAGCCACATAACGCTATGTTTAAGTGTAAATATTCAAATTAATAGTTTCAAAAGTGATTACAAACATAAGTCTCAATCATGAAATACATTCAAGCAAATATCAAACATAACTTAACATTTCATTTATTTAACTAGGTCCACATCCTAGTTTTATTGCAAGCTTCAAAAGATCACTCTAAACTCGGGGGTTACCTGAAACATGATAAAAATAAAAGGTCAACTAAAAATAGTTGGTGAGTTTCCAAGGTTTTCATACATAATACGAAAAGATTACAAGTAGCAATTCATGTCATAGGTTATAAGCTAGTAAGGTTATAGAACACATATCTTCACAATCAAACCTCGACTTGATTACAAGTATATAAGATTGGCTAAGTGTATTTGGTTCCCTAGTGCACAAGCATACGGCTCCTAGGAGTCGGCAATACATCGACTTTAGCACCAAATAGGCTTGTCAGGCCCAAAGATCTAAGACGTCGCCAGGCTAGCAATAGTTAATGATTGTAACAAACTATGTATCTCATATAATCACTTACAACATACAAATAACCATGACAAGATATAAAGATGAATTGCAAGTGCTTTACAAGTCTCAAACGTTTATAAGTGTGTAAAGTATAAGTATCATGTTTCACCCCAAAACGGTGTGAAATAAAGTAAAAAGGGGCAAGGAAAACCCACTTGTCAAATAAGTATGTAATGACGATTAATAAGAGTAATAATAGGCGTCGTTCCAACGTGAATCGTTACAAGGCACCTAAATATGTAAATATATATTCACAAGGTTAAAGTCTTAATAATAAGCTTTAATGTTTTTCGTGAACTAGGGTTTTAGGTGGAGTTTTGCCCAGTAATTAAATTTATATAATGTATTTGTTTATATTTTGAATAAGTGAAAAGAATTATACTATTTAATCAGTTTTATTATATAAAGGTTATTAAGTATACTTATTGATAAGGTTTAGATATAAAGTGCAAATAAATCTTGTAATCTTATGAAATAAACAACATCTAATAATGGCTAAAATACATGTTGACCAATGACAATTTATTAATCTAAGCTATTAGTTGAAATACGTTTATACGTAAACCTAAAATAACTCTTGTAAATATTTTATGAATTTATAAAATATATATTTCATCATGATTCATTTATAATTAAAGATAACATGGTGTCAAGTAATAATTTAACGATTTAATTATTACCTATTTTATAAGATAATTCAAAATGTTACGTTTGTAAATCAATTGTAAAATTTACAAGATAAGATATATATATAATTGCAAAAATAATTATTTTTAATGTTTGTAAATAATGTTTTATATAATAAATGTTAAGGTTTTTAAACAAATAAATTTTACAGAAAATGATTAAACACTTTCATAAATTTAAATGTATAAAACTGATTTTTCTGTAATTTTTTAGAATTTTTATGCAATTTTTAAGGGCCAAAAAGGCCTTTTTTAAAAAATATGGGGTTGCCGGGTTAGAACCCGGGACCTCCAGTGTGTATGCATTGTGTGTAACCGGTGAACCAAGGGCCGTGGCCGCATTAGTTCACGGTTCTTAAATCTTTTAAACAGGTTCCAAAGGAACTCCCCCAAATCCAAGAACCCTAGAATTCGATTTGTATCAAATTGAACATCCAAATGAAATAGTTAACGAAATCAAACATAGGGCTTTGATTCCTTATGTAAAAACGAACATAAGCCCTAATGTAATTACCTGAATTCGTGAGAAATTGATGGACAGTGAGCTCAGGAACGGTCGCGACGAGGTGAATGTTGATTCGTGGTGCAAACGAGGTTGATAACCAAATTAAACTTGTATGAAGCTTCGGATGGTGATGCTAAGTAATAGCCTTCACTCAATTTGGATTAATAATGCTCTTACAGTGGATTGGGTTGAGTTACAGGTCCGCGACAGTGATGATCGAATGAGATGAGTTTTTGGTCTGATTCAGGTAAAAGTGAGTGTTGTATTCGATTAGTTACAGGTATATTATTGTTCGTGTGAAGTTAATTTGATTATTAACGTGTAGTGCGATCGATGGACTGCTAAAGTAGACGCAGGCGTGGGACGGTTCTTGGATCGCACTGAAGTCTTCGATTTTTAAATTGTTTTTGAGGCATGAGTTCGAATTCACCACGTGAGTGTGTCGGGATGGTTGATTCGGTCAAAATCAAGCTGTTTGGCTGTTGTGGGCTCGCCGGAGACCGGTGGCCGGCGGCGAGGTTCCGACGGGGAGGAAGGGGCGGTTTGGGTTTTTAAATAAAATTACAGTTCCAGTCCCTGTGGTTTGTTTCTTTTTTTATTTTATGCCCAAAACATTCATTTGAAGTTTCAATAATAACAAAAAGACCCCTTCAACTTATAATTTGACTTTTAAATTTTACAATTTATTATTATTATTATTATTATTATTATTATTATTATTATCATTATTACTAAGATTATTATCATCATTAACATTATTATTATTATTATTATTATTATTATTATTATTATTATTATTATTATTATTATTATTGTTATTATTATAAAAATATACATCGTGAAATACGAGATGTTACAAATCATATATCCATTACTAATCTGTCTATACTCTCAAACCGACCTGCAATCCACGAATTCATCCTATTTGATTCCTTCTTAGTCGCGAACTGCAAGCTAAGTGAGAACCACCTTCCGAGTGATTTAAACTGAAATTGAGAAGAGGTTTTGCATAAAGATCATTGTTCGAAGCTACCCTCGAGTTTAATTCGATTATAGTCTGCATTTACTCATCGATTGGACCAAGGTGACCGCGACCTGTTCTTCGTGGCGTTCGTCTTCAATTCGAAACGTAATCAGGTAATTAAGAACTCCTATACACTCGATTTAGGGTGGGGAACAAAAGCCCTATAAAATTAAGCATTTACAACAACGAATTGAAGGTTAATTTGGATCAAATCGTTTCTAGGGTTCTTGGAATTGGGGTTCTTAGATGCGGGACTGGTTAAAAGGAATTAAAACCAATACATATCAGGCGCAGGCGCCCTAGCCTGCTGGTTAAAGCTTAAGAGGGACAGGCAAGGGGTCCCGGGTTCGAACCCGAGCCCCTGCCATATTTTTTTGAAGCCTTTCTGACCTTTTTAAAAATATGTAAAAATTTCCAAAAATTATAAAAATCAGTTCTGTTAACTCTCTTTATTTTTAAGACCATCTACATATTTTCTAGAATTTGTTTCTTTAAATGCTTTAATATTTCTATAAAATATTTTTATAGAAAACACTATTATTTAATTATAATACTATTATTTAATTAAATAATGGATCACTATTATGTTTCAAAACAATACTGATATATTATGTAAATGAATAATATATAACTTTTGATAGTTATAGTTATATATAATTAACAAACATTATAAATAGTTCATTTTGTTTAAAAATAAGCTTTAAATAGTTGATTAGTTCCGTATTTTTACAGCCAACTTACGGAGGCCATAACTTTTTTATAACAGATTCAAATCAGTTAAATCTTATGTCCGTGACGAAGTTCGTCGAAAGACGAATCTGTTGGTATATAAAACATCGAAAAACTCATTCGTTTAGACCTCTAAATAGTCGTTTTCGTAACAGCTAGCAGTTCTGCGCAGCTGTAAAGATCCACGTTTTTCTCATATTTCGGTAATCCAAATCAGAAACTTTTCTAAATGAAAGTTGTTCAGAAATCACTAATTTAGTAAACTGGAGATTTTCAGAATTTTTAAACGTCGTTTAGTATTTTTAACGAGTGCGAAAAGACAGAGGCAGAACTGAAATTTTTCAAACTATAATTTGCGTTACGTTATCGTAGGTTCTCACGGCGTTAACCGAGCCTAGACTTTGTTTCTGATCATTGTCATTCGTGTATAAGGTACGGATTCCGACCTTCCCCTCTCGTAGCATGAATACCTCTCGTTTCATGATCTTTACTTTGAAATTCTAACTTGACTGCGTAATTATTAAACTCTTTGAGATTATTGATTATTGATCATAAGTATTGATTATTCACATGCGATAGGATTTAATTGCTTGTACTCATTGTCGCATGTCCTTGAATTGCTCGATTATTAGTTATGACTAATGACATTGATTAAAGATTATGAACCTTAGTGCAAATTATTGTTTTCTTTTGAATTGATTGTATTGTATTATTGACCTCCGTACCCGAGCACATCCACCTATGGGGACATAGGGCGTCATTGTGGCACAAGTGACGTGCTCTATCTGTGGCAGAGCGATTAGACCACAGCGTCTCTACATTATTATTACGTGCTAAGTTGTTGCACATATTGATTAGTGTTAAAGGAGGCGTATGGATCGATCCTAGGATATCATTGTTATTGTTTATTGGTGAGATGGTTAGGTGTGTGTGCCCACATTCCTATCTCACATATTGGTACTTTAGAACTGCAGCTAATGTACACATTGTTAATTGTTATTATTATTGGCTCATATGGGTATTCCTTTTAGATGATCATTATCATTTGATTTTCAACTTGATCATCTCATTGTTATCATTATTGATCATTGTATTGCTATTGTTTATTTCCGTTACTGAGCATTCTTTGGCTCAGCCGTATTTTCTTTTGTTGTTTTCTCTTATTTTTATAGCAGGTACTCAAGGGGCTCAGGGGAACGAGTGAAGAGTGTTAACTCAAGAAGTTAGGATGAGAACATTTGGATTAATAAGATTTAATAGTATTTTGATTTTAAGACTTTATTTAAATTATTTGGACCTATGTAAGGATTTGAGTGTTTCTTAGTACTTTAATTCTATCATTCATGAAACTCTGATTACTGTTTATGTGACACGTCAACCTTACCCGGGTTGGGGTGTTACATATAAGCTCATATCTTCGGGACTCGCATTTAATTTCTTTCAAATACCTGTGAGTTGAAACAAAATAAAAATAAAAATAAAAAACTACAAACCTAAGGAGTAGATATGGACCTTGATCAAGCTTATCTTTGGGATTGTTTATTTTGGTTGAAAAGTGTTTTTTATAAAAATGACTTATTAACTTATTACTTTTTAAAAGTAGATTTTAAAAAAGTATTTAAATTAGTTTATAAATTAAAACATTATAAAATGATCAAAAAATACATAATTTAAAAATTAGAGGAGTTAATAAAAGATAATACAAGCGTATAATAAATAATTAAACTAAAGTAGTTTTCAAAAGTTAATAAGTAACCTCTTTCTTATTTTTATTTTTTATCTTATATGAAAAGTTAGGTGGAACAGTAATTTTAAGTTTGACAAACATTTTTTTAACTTATTAATTTTTCAAAATTAATAAGTCAAAAAGTCACTTCTCAAAAGTTGTTGCCAAATATGCACCAAGTATTTTAATAGTTAAGATAGAGAGATAATAACATTCAAAAAAACTATATAAAGAAGTTAAAATTGATTGTAAGGGAGTAGGGAGAGGATGAGTGAGTAAATCCACTTATTTAACTCTCTCTACTTCACGTATGCCTCGTATACTCACTGAATTCTCATTCATTTCTCAATTAAAGATGAAATGGTTTCATTCGAATTCGAGTAACTCTATGGAGATGGTATGTAACTTTGAACTTCTTAAGGTTGACATTGGCACATATAATTCGTTGTGATTGATTTTGTCCTAAAAAAACCCACATGAGTGACCTTTGTGTTTAGACGTATCATAAAAGTATCTTAAACCAAGAAATAAAATAAATACATATGATAAGGTTAATAAAATTTGTCAACATCGAAAAAAGTTATTGTACCAAAAAATATAAAAGAAACTTACTTATCAAACAAATGCATGATGGTGATATCTACCCAGCCATTGGCAAATAGCTGTAATAACGTCACATATTTAAAAAAAAAGTCATCTATGACGGGAACCATCACGGGAGACGTAGAAAAGAGATTGGATTAGGTGCATCAACATTAACGACGTGACTTGTTAATCAAGAAACCAAACCTTAAATCCTTTTAGTTCATCTTTTGATTACATTCAAAGCAATCTTTTTTTATTTACTTGTCTTCACCAATGGTGGTTGAACGTTAAGTTGCATTTGTTATGATCATATTGAAATTGAGTCTGTAAAACTTATTGTGCTACAAACTAAAATAACAAACAATTTGTTATAATACAAACACGCACATATTAAAGTGGAGTGATTAATTACCAGAAAGTCGATTAAATCATGAGTATATATCAATATGAAGAAAATATGACAGTTGCTATTGAGCTTTATTGATTTCGGGCGGCTCTTCAAACCAAAACAACAAACAATTTGTTAGAATATAAAAGAAATCATAGTAAAGGAATATAAACTAATTCGGGTCATTAGCCTAGAGTACCCATTCCGATGTCATGAACGCATCTTTGTGAGGAGTTCATCTTAGATAACTTTGTTGGATCGGGGTTATAGATTAACAAGACTTTTCTATCTGATCAGAAGTTAAGAAATACGAAATTTAAGTTAACAACTTAGTACTAAAACACAAATAATTTGAGTAAAGATAAATACACAAGTTGTTCTTTTAAAGTATTCGCTTGATTAATTTTTAGAGTACAAATGATACAATCGGCAGATAAACCAAGTGACTTGACAAAGCTTGCATTTACTATACAAGTGTAAGAACTTTATATTATAAAATCTAAACAATACTAATAAACTATTGAATGTACAAAAACAAATAATCTGCATATCAGAATTAGACAGCTTCAGTAGTATGTTGTCTCTAAAAGGTGAAAAACAGTAGCTGTCGATACATATGTAACAGTTGATCAACAGATCATGAAGTTCAATGCTAATCAGCAGCAGTCGATCAACAGCTCATCTGTTGAATGCTGATTGGCAATAATTCAACATATGTGATTCGGCAGTTGATTCAGCAATTGACGGAAATCAACAGTTGGTAGCCAGTGCTGAATTCTTGAGTTTTCGATAACTTCATACTCTTCATGGATCAACAAACTTGTATAGGAAAAGAGAAAAAAGATTGTTCGGTAAAAAAAAAGACAAAAATTATTGTAGCATATCAACAAAAAAGATTGTTAAATCCATGGTAACTTTTTTAAGACAAGAAAAGAAAAAGATGGAAAAAATAATTGATGGTCATTTTCCACATTAACATATCATATATAATAAAGCAAAATAATTTTTATAACATGTTGTCTTCTCACATCTATTTTATCACATATCAGTTATATAATAAGTTAATTATTTAATAATGATACTAAATTCTAATGATATTATTCATACACTTTCTAAATTAAAAATAGTTTTTTAATAAATTAAAGTGATCTTTTTTATTATAAACATATTTTTTCAAAAAATATACTTGTTATACAACACATAATATTTCTAATAAAACAAGCCTTTATAAAAATCTACATTTAAAAAAAGTCGTTTTAAACATATGTTTAAAAACAACACCAATATTTTTAAAAGGAATTAAAAAGTAATATTATTGCTTTATTACTTAAAGTAGCTATTTATATAAAATTATGATCATATATTATCTTCAAGTATTGTTTTATAATTTTAAATCTTCACTAATAATTATTTAAAATTATCTTATTCAACTTGTGTAATACACGAGATATTAATCTAATATTAAATAAATAAAAAAAGTTATGTAAGATGTTAACCTGTTATATAGGAAAAGAAAGTTTAAGTGGCTTAATTTAAACAATATTAAAAAATGGTTACTCTTTTATAATTTTCTTTAATCTAATCCTTTATATAACAGTATGATCCCTTAATCTATTAGATAGAGATACACACTGTTATTGTTATTTTTATGGATTAGGTTCAAATAGAAATATTTTTAAAATTTAAAAGTGTAAGAGCTAATCTCAACCATTCATCTAATTAATTAATGGTTGAGATCACTTGTAAAAAAGTTTATTATAGTGGTATTTTAGTAATAGTCACTTTTGTTGACTTTTTACAAATTTCCAATTTTTTAAGCGTTCATAACTTTTATGTACGACATTATTCTTTAAAATTAGTAAAGTATTGTTATATAAAAATATAAAAAATAATTATGTTTTTAAGCTCATATCTCGTTATTGTATCTTTTGTGCAATTCATTGTGTGTTTTTGTTACGTGTTAATCTAAATACTATTGTGTTTTTATAAAATGATGAATTATAAAAATATAATAATAGAATAACATTGTTGTGTATCTCTAATAATTAAAATACAATAATAAATAAATAACTAATCGATCAGATACATTAAAAAAATAACAAAATAACACAATATCTAATTGTGTATTTTTAACGTCATTATGCTATTTTGAATACTATGAGTTTTGAAAAATAAATATGTAAATAGCATAATTGTGTACTTCTAATGATAAAACATAATGATTAATAACAACAAATTATGTAATCTACTAAAATAATAGATAAAAATAACATATTGTGTTATCTTAAAAACTTAAACACTATAAGTTTTGAAAAGTAAATTGATGAAAGTATATCATTGTGTCTTCGAGTTGTAAAACATAATGATAGATAACAAGGTTATAATCTATAAAACAATGTCAAAAATAAGACAAAATAATCTAAAACGTAAAACATAATGATTAATACACATAACAAATGATATAAAATATATGACATAATGAACTGATATCTGACACAATGAAAGTATAATACCCAATGAGTTGACGTATTTGACATAATGATCAAAATGTCATACTCTTTAAAATAATAGAAGGACGCTTATCAAGCCCACAATCTTTATTAGGTTTTTTAGATTAAACATCATATTTACTATAACCTTACCCTATTTATATTCTTATAATTACATTAAATATCATTACTTTTTTTTTATTTTTAATTAAATAATACTTTTATATATGTATCATTACATATTTTCTCTCCTCTACTTACAACCACTTTTAAAGAATATTAAAATTTTATAAGAAACGAATAGTGTTTCATTAAATATACAGATGAATAATAATAATTTTTTTCTCTCCTGCAATCACGATCACTTATAATTATTTTATATAATATAAGTAAGAATGAACCTAGTATGAATGCTTTTAATAGTACAAATAACAAAGAAAGACAGAGAATAAAATTTTAGTCAAATTATAGTGGTAAGTAAATATACATAACTACTTAGATCTAAAGAATATTGAGTTGTAAACGAACAATAAAATTACAATAGAAGAGAACGTTCTGTTATAAATAAATAATATAGAAAATCTATATAAATGCAAATAAATATCAAAGAAAGATTGCAATGATAAATTATATATTTAATTAATTGCATTAACATTAGATCTGAGTGTTTTCTTTTAATTTATATATGGCGGTGTTCAAGAAAGATATTTAAACTGTTATCATAATAGTACATGATTCGTACATCTCTATGTTTTTATGTTGTTTAATAGGTCGTCGTGTTTCCCTGAAGTATCCATACCCAAATATGTTTTATATGAACTTTAAGATCGGCACAAAATATTATAATATGGATAATAATATTGAATACAACTATGGTATTTAATTTTAACAAAAAACCAAGCTACTAAAATTCAAATACCACCTCTAAAGCTAAGGAACAAAAATATTAAATCTAATACTTGCTAAATTATCTTTTAGTTCAATCTATACACGATACGTAAATTCATTCCTGATTAGAATTTTTTTTACATCGAAGTAGAAGACATACAAACAAACAAACATATTCAGTATATCCCACTCAAAAGCAGGGTCTAGAAGGGGTAGGTGGTGGCGAGTCTTTCATCTATCTTGAGGGATACAGAGACCGCTTCCGAAAAAACCCCCGACTCGATAACAAAGACAATAACAAACGCAATCATAAACTATAGCATATAACACATAGGTAATAAATCACATAAAGAAATAGATAGTGTGTACATCAAATAAGCGTCATGTATCACCTATAAATGGCAGATGTGGACTACCTACACCTCATGCGAGGGTTCCCGCATCATGCCTCCGTTTACCCTTCCTACCCACAGAACCCACTAAAAGTCCTTAATTTTAATTCTACACCTCCATGCACTCCTATCCTCGATCATATGCTCAGAGAGGTGCAAGTCTATCATATCTCGCCTAATTATCTCGTCTCAAGTCAACCTAGGTCTTCCTCTATCCCTCACACCCTCTAGATTGATGTTCTCTACAGCTCTAACAGGTGCTGCCATCAGTCTCCTCTTCACATGTCCAAACCATCTTAATCTTCTCTCTCGTATTTTATCTGTGATACAAGCCACCTCTAGGCTCTGGCGAAACACACCGTTTCTTGTCCAATCCAATCTTGTGTGTCCACACATCCACCTCAGCATTCGCATTTCCGCGACCTCTATTTGTCTCTCGTGCAATTTCTTTATGGCCCAACAGTCTGTTTCGTATAACATAGCTGCACGTACTGCCACTTTGTATAGTTTTCCCTTTAGTTTTGCTGGGAACCTCTTATCACATAAAATCCCTGATGCTGATCTCCACTTGCACCATCCTGATTGCACACGGTGGGGTACATCACTGTGTATCTCTCCGTCTTCTTGTACGTACGGGCCCAGGTATTTGAACCTAGACGTATGTGGGACCGTCATACCCTGGTTACTGATTTGGGTATCCTCTTCAGCCTCACCACTAAAGTTACAATGCATGTATTCCGTCTTAGAGCGACTTATCCTTAAGCCTCTGCGCTCTAGTCCTGCTCTCCACCGTTCTAGCCTCTCGTTAAGCCTCGTTTTAGATTCTGATATTAAGACAATATCATCTGCAAACAGCATGCACCATGGGACTGACTCTTGTATAGATTTGGTCATCTCATCCAACACTACTGTGAAGAAAATAGGCTCAATGCTGATCCTTGGTGGAGTCCCGCTTCCACTGGGAAGAAGTCTGTGTCTCCGACTGCTGCTCAGACATACGTTTTTGCCCCGTCATACATATCCTGTATTATTTTGATATACCTCTCTAGTACCATTGTAAGTCGTAGACTTTCCCAAATGAGTTGACGCGGCACACAGTCGTACGCTTTTTCTAGGTCAATAAATACCATATGGAGGTCCTTTTTCTTTTCTCTATATTTCTCCATTATCCTCCTTATGACGTGTATGGCTTTTGTTGTAGAGTGTCCTGGCATAAATCCAAATTGGTTTACCGCTATCTGAGTTTCTCGTCTAATTCTCGTGTCAATCACTATTTCCCATATTTCATCGTGTGACTCAATAGCTTTATTCCCCTGTAACTTGCGTAACATTGGACATCTCCTTTTTTCTTATATATGGGGATTATGACACTGCTTCTCCACTGCTCTAGCATCTTCCCAGTCTTGAAGATAGTGTTAAATAAGTCTGTTAGCCATTGCAGGCCCTCATCTCCCAGGAACTTCGACACTTCAATCTTTATGTTGTCTGGCCCCACCGCCTTAGCCCTTCCCATTTTCTTCAGAGCTCTCGTAACATCGAAGTAGAAGACATACAAGTAACAAATTGTAAGTTGAAATTATTTTCTAACATTCTCCTCCATAATCATATTCATAGCACCAATATCCTTTATTCCTCCCAACTCTTGCATTTAAGTGAATTTAATTTTTGGTAAAGCCTTGTTAAAATGTTTGGATGCTATTCTTCATCACTACATGCTTCACAACAACTTGTTCTTCTAAACACGTTCTTATCATATATTGATGTGTTTGCTCCGGTAATGAAATATTGTGTTCTTCATTAAGGTTATAGCTGATTTGTTATCAACTCGAAGCTTGTTCTTATCTAGCTTATTCCCTATTAGATCTTGCAACATATCACTCAATCATATCGCTTGACATGTTATTGATGTAGCTGTCATGAATTATGCCTGACATGTAGATTAATCCATAGTTTTGTTGTTTCTGGATACCACCAAGTGAATGTGCCTTATAGAAATAAAAACCGTTCCAATTGTACTTCGGCCAATACTTTTATTGATTCCATGGCTACTATAGCTATAGCCTTTCAAATATGTTTGGTCACGTTTTCTATACCGAATACCATAATCGAATGTTTCCAATAAGTAATTGGTTAACAACATGAAAACAGACATCTCGAATTCTTTTTCGATTTGGTTTTGAATTTATCGATCACTTCCTTGCAACTCCCCGTAACATTTAAATCATCAACATACTCCAACACTTGATGTTTTGTCACCTTTGAACCATTTAAAAAATGCATGCTCTTTTGGGCTTTTAACGAGACCAACTTATTTCATTGCATTGTCGAGTTGGGAGTTCCATGCACGTGGTGCTTGTTGTAATCTATAAAATGCTTTCAATAGCTTATAGACCATTTGTTCTTTACCTTTCTTGACAACCCTTCGGGTTGATACATGTAGACATTAGACGTTTTCCTTTAGTTCTTGATGTAAAAAGGCTGATTTCATATCAAGATGATATGCATCCTAATTTTCTCGACCTGGTAAAGCTAGTATTGATCGGATGGTTTCCATTAAGAGAAAATTTCACAGAGCAATAACCAAAATTCAAAACCCATGTATTTTTTTTTAAATTATATTAAACCATCAAATCGAGTTATCATCGAATTTTTTTATGTCAAGATAGTAATGGAGGAGAAGATGTGGGGGTCGAAAATTTATATATATAAAATTATATTACAAAAACATGTTAATTATATTAAAATAGAAAATAGTATCTAAAATTCTCGTGACCGTTCCACATCAGCATCAAAAAGAAGAAAAAAAATATTTCCTAATTGAAACAAAAAGAAAACATGTTAAAAAATATGTTAAGACTTATAATTTAAATAAAATATGAAAACCGAGTGACCTAATTAAAACACTTTTTAAACTTAAGTTATCTAATTGGAACACTTTTGAAAATTGATAACTATTTTACAAAGTTACCCCTTCCATTTAAGCAACTGGCGTGAAGACAACTTCAAAATTTATTCCCTTCTTTTGCACATATATCCTTTTGCTACCACTCCTTCCGCACTTTTCCATAAGTTGAATACCCATTTGAGACGTATAGGTTTGCACCCGTCACTAAGGTTCCAAAGCCTTTAAGTAGAGTGTCATTGTAATCGCATAAGATTGGCTAGAGTATGAATGATCGGGGTCGTTTGCCCCCTAAAACTATTCGACGCATAATGGGTTGTAGGCGAGTGGCCCTTGTTGGATGGTTGTGAACATGTAGAAGTCTTTGGCAGTTCCATTTTCCTTCACCAAATTCTGTCGATGACTGAAACCTATCCATTCTGCATATTCTTTTGGTTTCATCAATTCAACCCGTTGGCCCAACACGATTGACCCTCGTAGCATACTTGGGTCCATAGCCCCATAACTTTTGGTTGATGTTTAGACCCCAGGAAAAGGGTTGCTTGAATCTTTATCTGGTGGTTAATATGCTTCTTTCATACTGGAGGTCTGTAGTGAAAGAGCTTTAAATTGGTTCAATGACAACCGTAGATCTTTATTTTGGCACAAGAATGCTGCCATATTTTATTGCAGGTGCACCTGCAAAACACCCAAGCTTCAACAAGAAGTTCAAATCATCCTGTTTATCAGAGCAATCAAATGATTATTCATGCAATTTGAATGAGAAACAAAAAACGAAAAACATGAAAAATTTAACTGATTATATGACATTCTGATTTTCGATTAATTTCATTATCCTTACAAATAGATGTATGAGTGAAATAACAAATTCAAAAGAGATGGATAGATACGATGGAGAACTAAAACGAATCATCCAACCAACAAAAAGAATGCAGTACGATGGTTAAGAGATATTGAGCCCTGATCATGATTCATTATTATTTTTCCTGGACTTGTGAACCTAATCTCAGGTTAAAATATGAGTCAATAAGGCAAACTGAAAACATATTCTGGAAATATCACGATGATCTGCGTGTGATGTATCGAAGATAGATCACATGTAATTAGATCCAGACCTGAGACCTGAACAAAGATGAAGATCATATTTGCTTCTTCTTGTGAGGATCTGGAAGCAGCAGCAAACAAAACTCATACTACCGGAGGAAGGAGGTGACTGACGCCATGACCAGATGCTTGAAGGAATATGACTGTCTGATACATACTGCATTCTCCGCAACGTTGGCCCGCTGCTGTCTGATAGTCGTACAACGAACTGGTGGAGCTCGGATAGCTGCTGCTGCCGCGATCACTATGTTATCTGGTAAATGTGAAGCCTTTAGGTGATATACAACACTATCATGATAAACTAGTGTTGATAATTTTTTGGTTTTCATTATTAAATTTTTGGAGATTTCGGGCATTTACAAGAGTGTTGAGATGGTGATTAATTTGTTCAAATATGCTACAAAATTTAAAGAAAAAGAAGGAAAGAAAAGTTTGTGCTGAATGCTTACCAACCATGGCTGCAATTGGATTTAGGACAATTGTTTCTTGAAGTGCCATGACAGTGAATGCAAGCATTAAACCAAGCTTCCAATAAACTTTTCACCAATAATCCCCACACGAACACAACCCATCTTTGAAGTGATGAAAACGATTCGTGTCTCTAACAAATACCTCTCTCTGCTCAAACTTAGATATAAACTTTATAAAATCATGACAATCCCCACAAATTCTAAGGTTTTTAATCACTTGAAGAGTAGACCCTTGTGGAGTATTCAAAAGCCCAAGCACCACTGCTAATTTTTCACTATGCCCACACAAAATATGCTCCTTTTCTTGATCTTCAACATCTTGCAATACAAATGAAGTAACCGGCAAACATCCTGATTTCTTCATTTCCATACTCAAATTATCCATCTTTTCTAATATTTCAGTCATTTGGGGATGAGATACATCACCTGCTAGAAGCATGTGGACCTTGTTCTTGATCTCAATCCAACTACATCCGGGATTCTTCTTCATTCCCATTGATTTCATCAGATCCCTAACTCGATCTACTTCCTTCCATAATCCTTTATTAGCATAAATGTTGGATAGTAAAACATAATTCCCAGGATTATTCGGTTCTAATTCAAATAGCTTATTAGCAGCCACTTCTGCTAACCTCATGTTGTTATGAACTCTACATGAACTAAGTAAAGCTCCCCAAACGCAAGCATCAGGCTCAAATGGCATATTTTCAACAGTGGAAAAAGCTTTTTTAAGCTTCCCCGCACGACCAAGAAGTGTAACTAAACAAGCATAATGCTCGATTCTTGGTTTAATTCCATAATCCTCGGACATTTTGTTAAAGAATTGTTCACCTTGCTCTGTGAACCCACTATGACTACAAGCAGATAATAAAGAAGTAAAAGTGATAAAGTCCGGTTTTTGATCACTTTTCTCCATCAGATGGAATATTTCAATAACTTCCTTAGCATTTCCATGCATCGCATATCCTCCCATGATCGCGTTCCAACAAACTATATTACAAACAGGCATCCTATCAAAACAAACCCGAGCTAAATGTATTCTTCCACAATTTGCATACATGTCGATCAAAGCACTTCCAACATAAACATTATCTGATATTCCTGTTCTTAAAGAGAATCCATGTGCTGCTTTCCCATGCATCAATGCAGCAATGTTTCCACACGCAGGAAGTAAGCAAGGGATCGTTACAGAATTCGGTTTCACACCAGAAAGTTGCATTTCTCTGAAAAGATCAAGAGCTTCAATATCTTTTCCATGTTGTGAGCAGCATGCTATAATAGATGTCCAAGATACTACATTCAACTCCAGTTCTTGACTTCGTAACCAATTAAACGCTTGCAATGCATCGTCGGTTAAACCATTCCTAGCAAACCCTGAAACCAAAGCATTACAAGCACCAACATCTTTAAAAGCCATTTCATCAAACACTAGTGACATCTCGATAGTCAATGAGCATTTCCCATACATATCAATCAATGCACTCACCACACATTTATCTGATCCAACACCCTGCTTATACGCGTACCCATGTATCTGAACACCCACCAAAACATCCTCCAAGTCCCCAACAGCAGGAAGAACACTAGAAACAGTCGTTCCATCGGGCTTGAACCCCGACAAATGCATATCTCGAAACACCATCACCGCCTCCAAACAATGCCTACTTTGATTAAACCCAGCCACCAAACCATTCCAAGACACCAAATTTGGCTCAACCCCTAACTCCACCATCCTCCCAAACACCATCTTAGCCTCTTTCACACACCCTTCTCGCGCATAACCCGAAACCAACGCGCTACACGAAACAACATCCGGTTGAGGCATTTCATCAAACACCTTACGTGCACAATCCAATTCACTACATTTCACATACAAATGAACCAAAGAAGACTGAACAAACGAATCTTTACAAAGCCCAGAAGCTACACAAAACCCATGAATCTTTTTCCCACTTCTCAAATCGTTTAACCCACCACACGCTTTAACGATAGAAGGGATCACACGCGAATCAGGCGACAACCCATGTGAGATCATGCGAGAGAAGAGCACAATGGCTTCGGTGAATCGATTGAGCTTTGAGTATGCGTGAATGAGGGTGGAGAAGGAGAATACATGCGGGTTTTCGATGGATTTGATGAGGGTGTTGGCTTCTGAGAAACGGTGGTGGTTTGCGTAGAGTGAGAGGAGCTTTGTGGTGAAATGGGGGTTGAAAAAGAGACCATTGCGGAGGATTTGGGCGTGGGTTTGACGTGTTTGTGGGAGAGAAAGTGTGGTGATTTGCAGGGAGTTGAGGACGGTGGAGTGAGTGTGATGTTTGTTGAATACTCGAAGGGCTTGTTGCCTTGACATTGTGGGTGTATTTGCTTTTCTTTGTGGCAGCTTATATGAAGAAAGCTTTGAAAACAAGCTGAGCTCGAGCTTAATAAACTCGATAGTCGAATCTAAGTTTTTTAATATCGAGTTTGACTTGATCAGGTATGGTCGTAGGTGGAAAGAACTAGAAAGGATAATGTCACGACCTGCCAAAACGCAGGTCGCAGAATCCTAATTTTTATCGATTAGGGGCATTTATGAAGCAAGCAAGACTGCCCGGAAAACTCCGGAACAACCCATATAATTCTGCAGTAACATTGCAGCCTTGGAAGACTCTAGAACGTCCCAGGATGTTCTAGAAGCCCTTAAAGACCACGGAACTCTCTAGAAAAGGCTACAAAAATCAGCCATGGAGCAACCATGAAAGATCATGAGAAATCTAGAGAAATCCATGTAAAAATCTTGTCTTAGATATTATGTAAAGACTTATTTAGATGTAAACAATCTAGAATACTTGTAACTAGTATAAATAGGTTGATGGAACTTCATTTGCAAGATACCTAAGCTCCGTGTAACATCAAAGTCTTGTACTTGTATTTGTAGTAATACAAGCTTATTACTTGTGTTATAAACATACACCACAAGCGTCTTAATTGCGCACATAAACCATCCACCCGAGATCAAGAAGGCTGACTTAGAACGAATCTAAGTACCGCACATGAGCTGAAGAGATCAGTCCGTGACAATAAGCTTTGTATTTTTCAAAGTAGATTTCGAGAAATATTTTGACGTCTTGAATTGTGACTTTCTGGATAACATCATTGACTTAATGAACTTTTTCAAACTTTGGAAATAAATAGAGGAAATGAATATTTGGGTTCCTCTTCTCTAGTAGAGCTTCCATAATGGTTAAAAGATAGGCCACTATGGAATTTGATGTTTTAGTATGCGTTAGGCATGATGATTTATCATTTTTTTGTTTATGTTGGTTGTGGAGGGGCTAGTAGTGATATGAAAGAAAGGTGTGATCGTCATTATTGAATGTTGGTGGTGCGGGTGACACATGGTCGGTGGTTTGTAACGATGGTGATCGATAATCGGAGGTGGTGACGATTTGCAATGAGTGATAAATTCCAATGTCTAATGAGTTTTTTGTCACAAAATGTATTTGAAATTTCAATTACTTTAATAGATTCCAATTTAATATGAATTCCAGATCTAATTTCAATTTCATTCTAACACATTTCGTGAACCAAATGCCCTCTTTATATATATATATATATATATATATATATATATATATATATATATATATATATATATATATATTGCGGGATCGTTTGTGTGTGTATGCTGGTCACTCAACAGATGGTTTTTCTCTCAAACTCACCTTGAACAACACTCAGTAAGAGTCTATAAAGAGTTGATCACAATATAACAAGTAACAAGCAGTAAATAAACACAAGATGTAAATTTTCAAGTTACTTTTATATATTGCTTCTCAACTCAAAGGATTACAAGACTCTTGGACTCAAATCGCTTGTCTAATGAGTTACAAGGAGAAGATATATATAATACTACCTACAGCCGGATATACTTTGATACCAGCTGGAAACCTCTAACCAAACATCTATACTACAAGACTATAGGTGAGGTATCTTAGACATTTTGCCTAAGAGTTGGTAGTCAGGACATGTCCCTGACTTACCTTTTGTCACCAACTAAAGTTGGTAACATGTACTATCATAAAAAGGTATACAGTAGAATAAAGTATGGTCAACAACATGGTTCTTTAGGAAGAAGCCATGCTGTATCAGAGGTCTGCAGCGGACTGTCAGAGACCATACTTATGTCTACTGGACATAGCAGTGTCTTCCGAAGGATAAAATTCTTCGGAAGAATAACTTCTTCCGAAGCCATTTATAATTCGGAAGACTGCTTCTTCCGAGGCTTGGAGTCTTCTGTCTTCGGAAGCAGACTTTGTCTTTAGCTCTTTCTTCAGACTTTGTCTTCAGAAGTCTTCAGACTTTGTCTTCGGAAGTCTTCAGACTTTGTCTTCAGCTCTTTCTTCAGACTTTGTTTTCGGAAGTCTTCAAACTTTGTCTTCGGAAGTCTTCAGACTTTGTCTTCAGCTCTTTCTTCAGACTTTGTCTTCGAAAGTCTTCAGACTTTGTCTTCAGCTCTTTCTTCAGACTTTGTCTTCGGAAGATAGTCTTCAGCTATTGGCTTCAGCTGTTGCCTTTAGCTGATGTCTTCAGCTGTTGTTCTTCAGACTTTGGAAGATCTCATGCTTAGCTTCAGAAGCCCTTGAATGTAGCACCAGTATTGACTATGTGAAGTGGTTTTGGTTGCACTAGCCTTATGATGATGACCCAACAAACTCCCCCTAGGCTGATGCTACCAAAACTTCACTTCCCTCTTCTTCTCAAAACTCTCAGCACCATAGAAAGTAAGTGTTTATCAGTTTCCTCGTTCTTTCCTGATGTGGTGCTGAGGAGTTTGTACAAGTCCTTGGTAGACAGAACATCCAGTCTGTCACCATGGATTATGTGTACCCTTTCTTGTGGCCCTCTGAAAAGAGTTAGTTGATGGGAAGTATAGTCATATTCCCATCTAACTATTGGTTCCAATTCCGGACCTTCCACCATCTGTAGAAAGGCTACGCCTTTGGTGGTAGGTCTTTCCTTGTCTTCCTGTCTTTTCAACTTCAACTCTTCTTCAATCTTGGCTCTTGTATTTAGTTCAGCCAAGTGGAGACTGCTGATATGATTTCTGATGTGAGCAACAGTCTTAGAGTTGGAGGGATTGGAGAATGGCTTCCCTGCAAGCTCAGCAATATCAAATCTGCTGAGATGCAATAGAGAAGTGGCATTAAGCCGGTTGGTTTCACCATTCTCCCTTTCCACAACAAAGTTGTGAGAAGGTTCATCGAACCTCCACTGGATTATAGCTTTCCTAGGTCCAGGAGATTGACTAGAAATCCTGTCTTCTTTCCTTGTATCCAGTAGAGTCACCAGTTTCCTTTTTACTCTCTTCTCTTCAGCATTGAGAGTATCAGAGTTGAGACCAAGAAGTCTTGCAGCCTGGCCCAAGGTATCTCTAGGAAACTCAAGAAATTGGCCTAGGATGAGGGAGCTTGAAGAGTTATCAACATAGGTGATGTTGATAAGGTCTCCCTCACAGGAGATGTTGCTCATAGTGGTGCAGTTGATGAGCCTTGTCTTGAACTCCTTTATCTCCTCAAGGAGAGATGTTGAGAAGGCTGAGGGGATGATCTTGGTTTCTGTTGGGTAGGTTTAGGTTCAGTGGTTCTGGGTTGTGTTTTTGGTTTTAGGATGGGAAGTTTAGGTGGTTGAGGTGATAAGGTAGGTTTAGGTAGAGTTGTGGGTTTAGGGGTGAAGGTTTATCAGAGGGTTTGGTTTTGATGGGAAATAGGATTGGTTCTTCTGTTGTAGGTTGTGGTTGAGTGGTTGGGGTGAAGACCATTCCCTGTCCCCTCCTGTACATCTCCTTCCTTTTCCCCATACGGATGTCAGCTTTTATTTCACTGACTATCCGCTGGAGTGTCCTTTCGGACATAGGTCCCACCTGCCTACCAGAGAAGCCATGAGCCCAGAGATAGTCTTTCATCCAGGCTTTGTCATTGGACTTCTTGGTGGCAATGACCCCCTTTTCTTCCTCCCTCCGCTTCCTCTTCTTCAACTTCTCCCTGTCAGCCTTCTTCCTTTCCTTCTCCATTTGATCCTGCTCTTTGTTGTGGAGCAGAAGGATCATGTCATCATCGTATAGAGATAGTTCAGGAAGACTAAATCCTATTGAGAGTAGGAATTTAATCCTAGCCTCTCTCAGCTGCAGGGTTGCTTCCCTTTGTTCTTCTTCTTCCCTCTCCAAGGCCAACCTAACTTCTTCTTCTTGCCTTAGCCTGGTTGTCCTCTCCAAAGTCACCAACTCCTCTAGTGGTAGCAGGAGTACTTCCTCATTGGCAGCTCCTAAGTTGATGAGCTGGTCAATGAGTGTTGTCCTTCTCTTAGTGTTGATTTCCTCCTGATTAGCTGCAGCTGCCTTAGAACTAGCAGCTAGCAGCTTCTCAGCAGGAAACCTACCCTTCTTCTTGAGCTTTTCAATCCTTTCCTCTTCCTGAAGCTCTTCCGCAGTCAATTTCCTTTTGTCTTTGTCTTTGACAGAGCTTGACTGTGGTGGTTCTTGGATAGAGGGTTCAGATTGAGAGAGAGGTTCAGCTGGTGTTTGGGAGGGAGGTATATCAGAAATGTCCTCCCTGCTCACCTCAGATGCTATTTCAGCAATAATATCTATGATGGTCAGTTCCTTGGACATTTGGAACAAACCTTCTGCAGCTTCCATCTCTGCTTCGGAAGACTTATCTTTTTCTTCCGAAGTTTCAACTTTAGCTTCGGAAGTTTCAGCCTGAGCTTCGGAAGAAGAGGCTGATGCAAGTTCTGTCCCAACTGTTTCAGTTGCTGGGCCATCAGTCCCCATTTCACCTTCGAAGTTAATCTCAGGTTCCATGTGGACCTTAGGTTGACCAACTTCTTCCACAGTGGTAGAAGGTGCAGTCAGTCTTTTAAGCTTTTCAGCCCCAAAGTATATCAATGTGGTGTCAGGGCTGGGCTGTTCTAAGGAGGATCTCAATACAAACTTTGTGAAAAGTCTGTAGAGATCATGAAGCATCTGTGAGTCAATCTTCAAGTTGATTGAGATGACTCAGGTAGGGTAATGATTTAGGAAGTAAAGGACTGGGTTTGTGGTTCCTAGGATGTTTGTCTTTGATCTTTCTCCCCCTTTTTGGTAGCATCATCTTGAGAGCTAGATGAGCTAGAGGAAGAAGTCAGTGAGACCTGAATAGGTACATGCCTAACAGACCTCTCCATCCGTTTCTCAGCTAGTTTAGCCTTGATATTGTTAATCTCAAGTTGCTGAGTGACTGTCCTTGTTTCTAAAATCCTCACCTGTGATTCTAGGTTGGAGACCTTAGAAAGCAAGTACTGAAGTGTGAGTTGCATACTTCCCTCACCTTCATGAGAAGAATCACGGGAGATGAGATAACATACCTAGTATGCTCAGTCTCACCACCAGATGTGGCTTCTTGGCACCCTGGATACCTTTGCTCAAAGTCATCTCTTTCAGAGATGTAAATGGGCAAAGTTGCCATAGACTCAGTCCTAATGATGTTACCACTGTCCTGAGAGCTCAATGAGAGACTCTGAGTAGTGGCAGCTGAGCCTACACGAGTCCCCTCCACATCAGTGGACTCACCTCAGTAGTTGGCTGCTGATGGGGGCTAGAGATAAGGGACCTCTCTTGGCTCTGTTGATCTTTAGAGGGTGTTGTAGATCAACTTCATGGCCATGGAGAGATGTTATCTCTTCATCAGTGCGGAGTAAAAGGTCAGTGAAAGATAAGGAAGTTAAACCTACTAACCCGAGACCTAGATCAATGTCTACAGGCATTGAGCCTCTATGGGGCTGTCCCTTGAAGGCTGCACAGGGGAGTGTAAAGACTCACCCTGTGGGCTAAAGGCTTGGGGTTCGGGCTCTTAGGTTTGAGACTGAGGAGGCTCAAAACCTACATTAAGGTCAAATGAGAAGGATGGTGTGACCTCGGACTGAGTGGGAGCCTATGGTTCCACTCTAGCCCTTTTGGTTTGAACTGGAGGAGCTTGTTCAATCAGAGTAGATTGAACAAAGGTTCGTTTGGGGTGTCTCTGGTATGTAATTTTGATGGGTAAAGAAGGTGTTGTTGGCATTGTGGTGGAGGTTGCTGGTGTGGGTTCATCACCTGTGGGGATAACAGGGATGTCACCAGGAGCTATGCGCTCAGTCATCTCTAGAGGTAATGGAGTGTACCGTCCAGTGAAGTTGATGGACACCTTCTTCAATGTTTTGAAGATGGTAGGCCGCACTTGGGGAACGGTAAGAGCAGCTGCGTAGACAAGCTTGCTCGTTCCAGCTCACAATTGATTATGTGTTGAATGTATCTAGGATACATGAAGAATGTATCCCTTCTCAGATTGCCGATTAGGTTGGTCAACACAAATCGTGAGTAGTTGAAGCGCAGACCTCTCACCAACCCATGAACTAGGCATCCCAGTTCATATGGGATTTATCCCATCCCCCTGACTTGTTGGATAAGCAGTGCAGGACAATGTGCAGCAGGAACTTCCAATGGTATGAGAAGTTGAACTTGTGGACGGTTGACCTGCTCACATCCCCACCATATCCCATGAGGATGTAGGTGCTATCCAAGTCTTCTTTGGGAAACTCAGTATGAGCCCTATCATCATGAAGCTCGAGATGCTCCCTGATGAGTTGTTCACTGATGACCAACTCCTGGCCACAAATGCGGGTTCTCAGGACGCGAACCCCATTCAGAACTTCAGCTTGACCGTTACTCCAAATTCAGTCATGTGGTTGAGTAGACGGTGGGGTTAACAGTAAGCGCCGTGAGGTAGGTGGATTCAGTAAGAAAGGTGATGATTTGGGTGAAGTCAGCATCTCTTGACAAATCAAGTAATGCGACTTGGTTGTGCTGAGGGTTTAGCGCCATTGCAGAGAAGTAAGCTTGAATTGGGTGAAATTTCAGGTTTGACAGTGAAGGAATAGTTAGGGCAGTAAATTGGTAAAGAAGATGAAAGTGAACAGTCTAGATTATTTAAAGAGGATGAATTGTGGTAGTGTGGTAATAGGGTAACTGTTTGGGGTAACTGTGGGTGGTATGGTGGTTTTCGGCTGAGAAATGACAGTGGCGGCAAGGGATAATTTTAAATAATCGGACCATCATAAGCAAAATCTTTACCTTTTACAGAGTGGGGCCCAAAAGATATCCGTTACAGAGTAAAAATCTTTATTTCCGAATGTAAAGCATTTTCGAAGGTAATATTCTTCCGAAGGCAAGTTTCTCTTCCGAATCAAGGCATTGCTTCTGAAGGTAAAAATTGTCTTTCTAATGGAGAGTTATATTAGCTTCGGAAGCAGATCTGATGTAAAATCAATCGCTTCTTCCGAGACCAAAAACTCTTCCGAGAAGAAATTTCCATTGAGGAATTTGGCTTTGGAAGATATTTAAGAATATCTTCTGACAGTTAATTCCTCTTCGGAAGGAATTTACACTTGAAATATTTTAAAATCTTTTGTAACAGGGCTTAAATTGTATTGACACAAGACATTACACATTAAAAAGCTTTCAAAAGAGGTTTAATCAATTTTTATCATCCCAATAGCTGATATGAGATACCTAAATCTTTGTTCATCAATGCCTTTGTGAACAAATCAGCATATTGTTCATTTGAGTCAACTTTGATTAACTTTATCAAATTCTTCTCATGATATCTCTAATGAAATGATACCTGATATCAATGTGCTTTGTCTTGGAGTGCTTCACCGGATTCTCAGTAATGGAGATATGCACTGTTGTTGTTAATATGGATAGGAGTAGTCATGAAGTTAATCCATAGTCCATATCTAACATCTGATTTTGAATCCATACAGTTGAGCACAGCAGCTAGCAGCAGCAATGTATTCAGCTTCAGCAGTTGATGTAGAGACACAGGATTGTTTTTTGCATTGCCATTAGATAATCCTTCCACTAAGAAATTGACATCCTCCTGATGTTGATTTCTTGTCAATGTTGCAGCCACCATAGTCACTGTCAGAGTATCCATAGAGATTGAAATCACTATTTCTTGGATACCAGAGACCTAGTTTAGGTGCTCCTTTGAGGTATCTGAGGATTCTCTTAACAGCAGCTAGGTGAGACACCTTGGGAGCAGCCTGATATCTTGCACAAATGCATGTGGCAAACATGATATCAGGTCTACTAGCATGAGATACATCAGAGAACCAATGATTGCTCTATACTGATGTTGATCAGTATCCTCCCCCTCAAGGTCAAGGCAAAGATTATGGTTTCTGGGTAGGGTGTCTTGGCTGGTTTCAGTCCTTCATTTCAAATCTATCTAAGATGTCTGAGACAACTTAGATTGATTTATGAAGAACCCTTCCTTCATCTGTTTCACCTGAATTCCAAGGAAAAGTCTATTTTTCCTATGGAACTCATCTCAATTTCTGCTTCATAATGCTCTCAAAGTCCTTACACATTTGGTCATTTGAAGAACCAAATAGATGTCATCAACATAGACTTGAACGAGCAATATGTCTTCTCCACTCTTCCTGATGAAGAGAGTTTGGTCAATGGTACCTCTGTGTAGTCATTCTTCAGGAGAAACTGAGACAAGTCTCATACCACAGCCTAGGTGCTTGGTGCAGCCCATATAGAGCTTTATCCAGTTTGCACACATAGTTGGGGTGTGCTGTGGGTCTTCAAATCCTGGAGGTTGACATATATAGATTTCCCTATCTATATCCCCATATAGAAATGCACACTTGACATCAGTTGGTAGACTGTGAAGTTCTTAGATGCAGCATAAGCAAGGAAGATCCTAACTGCCTCAAGTCTTGCAACAGGTGCAAAGACATCAGTATAATCGATTCCTCCTCTTGGGTGTATCCTTGAACTACTAATCTTGCCTTGTTCTTGATAATCAAGCCTCTATCATCTTTCTTGTTCTGAACACCCATTTAGTGCCTATGGGTACTTGACCAGATGGTAGTGGGCATAGATTCCAGACCTTTTGTCTTCTGAATTGAAGCAGCTCCTCCTGCATCGATTCAACCCAACTACTATCCTTTAAGGCATCTTCCACCTTCTTGGGTTCCATCTGTGACAAGAAGCATGAGTACAAGCAGACATTCCCATGATGATTTTGTCCTCTTGTTCTCACACCCTCAGAGACATTCCCTATGATGTTCTTATTTGGATGAGTGTTGTGAATCCTAAACGAGGAATCACTTCCAGTTGCAAGATAAGTCCAGATTGGACATATTCTGATCAGGAACTGAATCACTCTGTCCAACTGTTGTTCAAAGTCATTCAATGAGGACTGATTGAATGATTGAGAAACATCATCAATGGTTGGTCGTGAAGTAGTATTAACAGTTGCCTGTTCCTTCAGAATACTACTCCCTCAACCTGGTGTTGTAATGGATCACCTGAAAAACTTTGAGGTTGATCAAGTGATTCACTTGTTGAAGCTTCACTATTCCCGGAGATAGTCACACTATCAGATCTGTGAATGGTTGAAGCTTGTTACCTTTCAGCTCTTGGAGAATTTGGAAGAGGTCTGGAAGCTCAAATAGTTGATCTGCATCAGCATCAGCATCACCTAACACCTATTCCAGCTGAAATTCTCACAAGATGGTTTAGAATAGTTTGAAACAATTCTAAATCAAAGATATAATCAGTCCATTCCCCCTAACACAAGGAGTGTGCTCATTAACAACTATATTGGATGACTCCTCAAATTGTTGATTCTTGATGTTGTATACTCTATAAGCTTTGGAGCTAGAAGAGTATCCAACAAAGATAGCATCATCCGACTTCTCAGCAAACTTTGCTAAGTTGTCCTTTATGTTAAGTATGGTACACCTGCAGCCAAAGGACCTTAGAAAGCCAATGATGGTGGCCTCTTGTTCCATAACTCATAAGGGGTTTTCCATGGGGCTTAACTACAGAACCCTGTTCTGCACATAGCATGCAGTGCTGACTGCCTCTGCCCAGAATGTTAGAGGCAGATTTGAATCAGCTAACATGGTCCGAGCAGCCTCAATAAGTGTCCTGTTCCTCCTCTCAGCAACACCGTTTTGTTAAGGAGTTCTGGGAGCACTATATTGTCTGGCAATCCCTTTTGAGTCACAGAATGAGTCAAGAACAAGTTCTTAAACTCAGTCCCTTGATCACTTCTAATAATCTTAACCTTGTGATCAATTTGATTTTCTATTTTAAGAATAAAAGATTTTAAAGTTTCAACAGTTTCATCTTTACTTCTAAAAAGAATACCCATGTAAATCTTGTAAAATCATCAACAATCACAAGGCAGTATGATTTCCTTCCAATGCTCATTATACTTGTGGGACCAAGAGATCCATGTGCAATAATGTAATGGAGTAGTGATAGAGTTAACACATTTGGATTTATGAGATGATCTGTGTTGTTTCCCTTTCTGGCATGCAACACAGTTATCTTTGCAGAAAAATCCTTTTTAGGCAAACCATGTACCAAGTTATTTTTAGCCAATTTATTCATTGTTTTAAATTCACATGACACAGCGTTTATGCCATAGTGTTGACTCATCACTATCAGCTTTGGAAAAAAGCATGATACTTCACCCATAGGAGAAGCATTATTCATATCCAGCTTGTACATATCCCCTTTCCTGGGAGATCTAAGAAGCACCAATTCCGGAGGAATTGTCATCCCTGGTTTGAGGATATGCACTCATGTTCTGTGAAAAGCATTTGATGCTTTTGGTCACAGAATTGAGAAACACTTAACAGATTGTGTTCAAGCTGTTTGACAACTGAACTTTGTCAATGTTTATTCTGCCATTGGATATACTTCCTCTCTGCCAGAAATATATCCTCCACCTCACCTCCAAATTGGACAGGCCCTCCATCGTAGTTCTGGAATTGTTGAAGGAGAGATCTGTTCCCTGTCATGTGCCTGGAGCATCCACTATCTACAATCCAGACATTGTTGTTCTTGTCAAATGGATGTCCCTGCACATAAGATGAGATGGTTATTTTTGTTTGGAAGCCCAAGCCATGCTGGTCTTAGGCTCTTCCAAAGATAATGACATAATTGAACCAAAAGATATGCATTGGGTTCAATAGAGGTCGTTGAAGAGGGGTTGGCTGCAGCATCTTTCTTGATCTTCCAATCCATCCCTTGGTTGATCTTGAGGATGAGCTTGTTGAAGCTTTTGCAACATGGTCTTCTTCCGAAGCTTCCTTTTCGAAAGAAGCTTCACCACCTTTTCTTCCGAAGTAGTCTTCTTCTGGGATGGTTTCAAGGAGCCTTCTTGTTCTTCCAAACCTTAGAAGCTTTGGCTTCCGAAGTCATTTTCCTTCGGAAGAAGTACTTCTTCCGAAAGCAACTTGGCTTCCGAGACCAACTTTCCTTCTTCATCATTTGGACCGTTTGAAATGGTCCAATGAGAAACCTTCCCTGACTCCTTCTTTTCTAACTTTATTTGCATAATGTGTGCTTGCTGGATTGTAGTAACAATCTTTAGTCATGTGGTTGTGCAGACCACACATTATGCATGCAATGTTAGCCTTCTGGGAATTTGCAGGTTGCTGTTTCTTGGATTTCTTCTCTTCATCAGCAACTTTCCCTTTCAACTTCTGATCCTTTGGTAGGACAGGAGTGCTGGTATTACACTCCTTTCCTGAATCAGAAGTACCTACCACTTGGAATCCAGTAAAGATGAAGACATCCTTTTGCTTTGGGTCAATCTTAAGCTTGGACTCTACAACCTTCTTGGCAGTCCTTCTAGCAGCTTTAGCTCTGCTTCTTCTTGCTTTGGGTTTAGGATTTGTCTTCACAGGTGGAGATGAGTGTATCTCCTGATTCTCCCCTGTGGTGGCCACTATCTTTGCCTCATCCTCTATTTCCAATAGAAAGGGTCAGCAGTTGGAACCTCTTGCTCTTCAGTACCACATCTAGGTAGTCTAATAGACTCATAGAGTGTGGCGGAGCTATTTCATTGGTTCCCAACCCTTCTTTGTTTTGATAAAACATTTGGAATGAGAGGATATGCAAGAATAGCTTGGAAGTTTTGCTCAGCAATAGCTTGCTTCCTGGCCTGAGCCTCAGCAGTACCAACTGCGCTTGAACTTCAGAGTTTTGATATCAGATCTTTAATTTGATTCTTATAGTTGGTCTTTTCATATTTTAAAAGAGACCAGTTTTTTCTCTAACTCCTCAATTTTCTTTTGATAGTCAGATTCAACTCTTTTTAAAAATCAGATTTTAACACATTTAAAGACTCAACATCAGATCTGATTTCCATGTTGTAATCCTTATAGAGTTTAACTTTAGCAATACAGGCAGCAGTACAAAGATGTCATATACCTGATCATCATCTGTTCCGGCCATGAGTGCTTGAGCGGGAGTCACATCCTGTACCATGAAGCTCCAGTCAACCTCTTGAGCTACTGCAGCTGTTTCAGTTGACTTCTCTTCATGCTTTGAAGCAGTGGGATGTGTGGAGGCCTGTGGGGTTCCCGGTTGTTCTTGGGAGCCTTGCATTCCCTAGCAAAGTGACCAAGTTAGTTGCAGTTGTAACACTTTGCTTTAGTCTTGTCAACCCAAACTTGCTGTTGACTGGGTTTTGAGGGAATTGCCTTCCAGTTCTCTTGAAGAACTTCTTCGCTCTGTAAGTTAAAAGAGGCATCTGTTGGACAATGTCCACATACTCCACATCATCTGGACTGAAGCACTCAAGATCATCAAAGCAGTATTGAAAATCACCAGAGTGTCCACTTCCAGAGACAAAGGCACAACTATCCTGAAAGGAGTTATGTTGACCTTTTGAGACTTTGGAGTCTCAGGTAGAGTAATGTGGGGTCCACTATATGAGTTGTCAGGGTAACACAGCAACTGATGTTGTGGTTCTGTGATTTCCCTTTCAACCACATGAAGGGCTGAACTCAGTTGGTTCATGGAGTTACCAGAGGAGTTCTGCATGTTCATCTCTATCTGGGATGCACTTAGGATACCATACAACTCTGTGAGAGAAAGAGTCTTAAGGTCCGAAGTTCTCTTGATCACAACACAATAGCGTGTCCATAGTTTAGGAAGGGAAGACATGAACTTCCTAACTATGTCTCGGTTCTCAAGTGGTACTCCAATATCCACCAGAGTATCTATTATCTTAACATACCTGAAGTATTGTTGAGTCAAGGTCTCACCAGCCTTGAAAGTAAAGTTCTCAAACTGCTGCTTCAAGAGATCCTTCTTGTTCTCTTTGGTTTCCTTGGATCCTTCTACATAAGCTTCAATGCATCCCATAAATCTTTGGCAGTCTTGCACTTCTTGAAGCCTCTATAGATGGAGTTGGGGAGAGCATTTTGGAGAGAAGTCATAGCCCTTTGATCTAGCTCTATTCTCTTCCTATCTTCTTCTGAGTAATCATCAACATCTTTTGGAATGATGCGATTACCAGTGGCAGAAGTAGTGCTTGGTATGAAAGGACCATTGATAATGGAGTCCCACATCCTTGAATCTTGACACTTGATGAAGCCTTCCATTCTAGTACACCATGTGTCAAAATCTTCAGGAGTGATCAGTGGGGACTTGGTCATGGTGCAGGTTTCCATATCAGCCTTGGAGAGAGCGGCCATTTGAGTGAGTGGTTTGTAGTGAGGAGTGAAAAACAGGTTGATTTGGATGGTAAGATCTCACAATCAAGAGCCTGGAAGCTCTGATACCAATTGCAGGATCGTTTGTGTGTGTATGCTAGTCACTCAACAGATGTTTTTTCTCTCAAACTCACCTTGAACAACACTCAGTAAGAGTCTATAAAGAGTTGATCACAATATAACAAGTAACAAGCAGTAAATAAACACAGGATGTAAATTTTCAAGGTACTTTATATATTGCTTCTCAACTCAAAGGATTACAAGACTCTTGGACTCAAATCGCTTGTCTAATGAGTTACAAGGAGAAGATATATATAATACTACCTACAGCCGGATATACTTTGATACCAGCTGGAAACCTCTAACCATACATCTATACTACAAGACTATAGGTGAGGTATCTTAGACATTTTGCCTAAGAGTTGGTAGTCAGGACATGTCCCTGACTTACCTTTTGTCACCAACTAAGTTGGTAACATGTACTATCATAAAAAGGTATATAGTAGAATAAAGTATGGTCAACAACATGGTTCTTTAGGAAGAAGCCATGCTGTATCAGAGGTCTGCAGCGGACTGTCAGAGACCATACTTATGTCTAGTGGACATAGCAGTGTCTTCCGAAGGATAAAATTCTTGGAAGAATAACTTCTTCCGAAGCCATTTATACTTCGGAAGACTGCTTCTTCCGAGGCTTGGAGTCTTCTGTCTTCAAAAGCAGACTTTGTCTTCAGCTCTTTCTTCAGACTTTGTCTTCGGAAGTCTTCAGACTTTGTCTTCGGAAGTCTTCAGACTTTGTCTTCAGCTCTTTCTTCAGACTTTGTATTCGGAAGTCTTCAGACTTTGTCTTCGGAAGTCTTCAGACTTTGTCTTCAGCTCTTTCTTCAGACTTTGTCTTCGGAAGTCTTCAGACTTTTTCTTCAGCTCTTTCTTCAGACTTTGTCTTCGGAAGATAGTCTTCAGCTGTTGGCTTCAGCTGTTGCCTTCAGCTGATGTCTTCAGCTGTTGTTCTTCAGACTTTGGAAGATCTCATGCTTAGCTTCAGAAGCCCTTGAATGTAGCACCAGTATGACTATGTGAAGTGGTTTTGGTTGCACCAGCCTTGAATGTAGCACCAGTATTGGACTTCGAAAGCCCTTGACTATGTGAATTTAGCACCCTTGAATATTTGGGTTCCTCTTCTCTAGTAGAGCTTTCCATAATGGTTAACAGATAGGCCACTATGGAATTTGATGTTTTAGTATGCGTTAGGCATGATGATTTATCCTTTTTTTGTTTATGTTGGCTGTGGAGGGGCTAGTAGTGATATGAAAGAAAGGTGTGATCGTCATTATTGAATGTTGGTGGTGCGGGTGACACATGGTCGGTGGTTTGTAGCGATGGTGATCGATAATCGGAGGTGGTGGCGATTTTCAATGAGTGATAAATTCCATGTCTAATGAGTTTTTTGTCACAAAAATGTATTTGGAATTTCAATTACTTTAATAGATTCCAATTTAATATGAATTCCAGATCTAATTTCAATTTCAATTCTAACACATTTCGTGAACCAAATGCCCTCTTTATATATATATATATATATATTAGGTGTGTGTGTGTGTGTGTGTGTGTGTGTGTGTGTGTGTGTGCGTGTGTGTGTGTGTATTTATAAAAGTTTGTTAGAACATTTGAAAAGCTTTCTAGTGAGATTCTTCATCATATAACTTTTGGTGTTTATTCGATATTGCTTTGTGACTTGATATTTATATTTTTTGATCTTGACTTTATCTATATTGATAATGCGTATTAGAATTGGTCCATCATTAAGAAAGATATGTAATGGTTGGACAGTCAATTCATGATCCAACTGTAGCATCAACCAAAGGTCTTTTGCTTTGCTTCGTTTTTATTTACAGATTACCTTTGCAGGATCGATATACGGTCCAACCATAGCATTAACTGTGGTCTTAATTTCTTTAACTTGTGTAATCTTTCAAAATAATTGTTTCGGATGATCTCAATTGATCTTCTATTGGTCGCGAGCTTCTGTGCAGTTTGTATGAATTCTTTATCTCAGCTCTTTGATGTTTTTGTTCAATATGATAGGAATGAATTATGACATATGATCATTTGTAAGTAACATGAAATATCACATGTTCTTATGTTTGTAAAAATAATAAATTGAACATGCATAACTATGACCTTCTATGCACTAAGAGTTAACATATGTTATTCTCTTTGCGAGTCTCTTAAACCACCTTTACATCTCCTTACAAATTAAGTATGTTTTTCTTTCGCATTCTTCGACTCCTGCTTGATCTCTTTTACCAGTTATTCAAACTTGTTTTCTCCTTTTACAACTCCGGCCCTTGATTATCCTTATCTTGCTTTGATCATCCTCCTCTGATATGACCTTACAGCTCTTCACCAACTATAACTTCCCTACCTCACTAGAAAAATTATCAAGCTGAGTGTTACATTCCCATATACTAAAAATAATCAAATGTGATTTCTTTTGTTAAAGGGTGGTGATTTTCATGTTAAACTTTTATTCTTGTTTCTCTCTCGTGAGATCCATTTGTCTTCGTTGCTAGCAAAAAATTGGCATATTTGTGTGGTGGATTTTGGAGCCCATCTCGGGTCTTAGGTGGTGCTTCTATATTCTTAGATTCATGCGGGACAGCCCTATTGAGATTCTTATGTGGTGAATCTGTATCATAAGAGTCCAATAGCCTATCCGTCGATTTGACTTCTCGATCTATTCCATTGCCCACGTTGGTGCCTATCACTTAGGTCATGGGCTGAAGCAAAGTCAAGGAATTACCAACCACTCTTGTTTCAATCACCATAACCACCCTCATGAAGTGATAGAAAATTCACTTTCCTTACCAATGCGGCCATTGAAATAACATACAATGCATTTGTTGGGAGATATAAGGCTGGTGCAACCAAAACAACACTTGGAATAATTTTTGTACACCTGATAAAGACTTCCGAAGGCAAAGCTAACACTTCTGAAGGTAATGAAGAAGAACTTCCGAAGAATGAATTATGTCTTTCGAATACAGAGTAAAGTCATATTTTGAAGACAAACACTTGGAAGATTTCAAGTCAAAAGACTTCCTAAGTATAAAGACTTGAAGATCGGCAGAAGTCTCGAAAGAAGTAGACTCTTCCAAAGTATAAGAGATTTCGTGTGACAACTCTAAAATTTCACTCGTTTTGAAGTTTTAAATGTTAAAATAAAACTACATACGCTTATTTCAGACTCCACATAATTAGGTCTAACAATTACAACGCGTAACACAAATGAATCCATTAGGCCAAATAAGGCCCATTAAGACCTTTATGCTCATTTGAAGCCTGTTTCGGTAACCCTAACATCTAATATGGACAAACACACTTAATGAGTGACAAATATTAACATTTAGCGCAACAAAACTCTAAAAAGTAGTTAAGAACGTTAAAAATACGATATTAACGCATTTTAACCCAGTTAACCAACCGACGTGTAAACTAGACGAAATAAATATTTCATAAAATTTTCATATTTATTATAATTATTGTATCCTTTAGTTGATAAAAATATATAAATAAATATATATATATATAACGTGACACGAAACAGGTTCATGTGTGATACGAAATGATGCGTCGTAAAGACCCACCTACCAAAACCCTACCTATAAAAGCATCATTTTTCTCATCTCCTTCCTCATTTTAGGGTTTACCAATACTTTTATAGAGAGAGAGAGAGAGTGCAGCCGCCAAACCCCCCCCCCTAAAAACTTCGACCGGTTCTCGGCCACCCCATGGCGGCGCACGGCGGAAACCACCTGCATCGCGCCCATCGTTTCCCTTCATCTTATCTTCTAGTTTTGGAAACAAATCTCGTTTTTAAGGTGCTTAGCAGCTATGATGATGAATGGTGTGTGTTATTAGTGGTGCAAGGCGAGGGTGGTGATGAAGTGGTAGTGGCTCTTGGTCTGTCAAACAAAGGAAACAATGGTGATGGTTTAGGTGTCTGAAAACCGTGAACCGCCACACAAAGGCGGTGGAGGTCAACATCAGATATGGTTCCGATGGTGATGGTGTGGTGCAGGTGGCGGTGGTGCAGGTGGCGGTGCTGCGGTGGTGATGTTGTAATGATTGTGTCGGTTGCGGGTTGTGGCAGTGATGGTGGTGTAGGTTGTGATGGTAATTATGGTTGTGACGGGTTACAAGGGCTGTAATGGTTGTTGGTTGTGGATGTAACAGATAGAGTTCATGGTTGTGGTTCTAGGATTTTCAAGAACGAAGGTCACCGTGGTGGTTTTGGACTCCATGATGATTGTGGTGACGGATCTGGTCATGGTGTAGTGATTGTAGTTGTTCTCGGTTAGACCTATGGCGAAGGAGGTGTTACAAGGTCATTCGGTCTTTGTCAACATTCGGTCAAATCTGGTCAACATCGGTGAAGGATAGCGAACTTGAGTAAAAGAAACTAATTGAGTGGAAATGTATAACCTACGCGTGCAAGTTAGTCTATAAATTCAATGTATTCGATTGGTTGTGTTGAGCTCTAAAAATAAACTTACGATAACAGACTTCATTTAGTAAACGAACAATAAAACGATTTTAACAACGAAACAATGAGCCGAAAAATATAATTGTGTCTTACGTAAATAATTTTTAAAAACATACTACAACACACGCTTACTATTTTTTTATTGGAAATATTATCACATATGATATTATAATTAAATATTATTTTTAGAACCATACTACAACACACGCTTACTATTTTTTTATTGGAAAGAGCATCTCGCCCCAAGATATATTTCACCCGATCCCGATCGACCCTTCACCGGCGACCCCTGCTCGACCGACCTGCTTGATCGACCCCTGCTCGATCGACCTCGGCTTCTCATCCGAGGGCATCTCTCTCGACCCCTCACCGCTGTTAGCCTTCTTCTGCCTTGGATTCGCAACCCTAAGTGAAGGTTTGCTAAATCTAGGGCACATCTGAAGAACCGCACATCTGGTGAGATTGTTCCATCTCTATCTTTTAGTTTCTAGTTTAGGCTGATATTGGCTGGGTTAGGAGTACCAGCAGCTGTTGAGATTTTTATGTAGCTTTCTGTTGCTCTTTACTGGTTACTGGTTTACTGGGTGCATCATTTGTGTGATCTGTTTTCTGTTGTTCTTTACTGGTTTGTGTGATTTTAACCCTTGACTCTTCTTGAGTCTGATATATTCTTGTCTATTTTTCTGCTGACCGTTTAATTCTGTGGTTTGGTGCCTAATTGATTAGTGGATATAACTGCTGATTACTTGTATAATTGTTAGTGTTTTGATATTAATTGCTGAGTAAGTTGTATATTGTTGGTGAGTGGTGTGTTGAGCATTTATGGGTTTTTGTCTGCATTACTGGTCAATCTTAGAACTGTTCGCTACATAGGTTTCATTGGCTTATTTGAATCTATACTCAGGATAGTGTGTCATTGTGTGAAGTGGTGATTATTGTTGCTATTTTTTGATTAAGTTCTGGTCCATCGTGTACTGTTGACCGCGTGTGACGGTAGCAGGGGTCATTATGCTGCCCCGAGATCATGTTCAGTGACGAGAGGTTGCGAATACAAGGAAAAAGGATTTTAGATTAAGAGTGGCATCGTGGAATGTAGGAACCCTAACTAGTAAGTTACTAGAGTTAATTGATGTGCTAAGGAAACGTGGGTCCAGATAGCGTGCCTCCAGGAGACTAGATGGCGGGGTGGGAGAGCAACAGAGTGCAATAGTTATAAACTATGGTATTCAGGGTCTGACGGAACGAAAAATGGAGTAGGGTTTCTAGTTGCTAAGGAGCTCCGATGATAGAATTATGTTGTAAGAATAGTAATAGGGGATGAAGTAGTGGCAGTAGTTAGTGCGTACGCTCCACACGTTGGACTAGGAGAAACAGAAAGAAAAAGTTCTGGGAGAGTCTAGATCACGTTATGGGTGACATACCTACAGACGAAAAAATATACATAGGAGGAGATTTTAATGGGCATATCGGTAAGGACAATGACCACTTCCAGTTGGTGCATGGAGGCTTCGGGTATGGCCTTAGGAATGAAGGCGGTAAGGAGCTTCTTGACTTTGCAGTAGCGCATGACTTAGGAATCATAAATTCGTTTTTTAAGAAAAGAGAATCGCATCTAATCACGTTTAGCAGCGGCGGGAGACACACGCAGATAGACTATTTGTTGACGAGGAGAGAAGATCGTAGCTCGTGGAAGGACTGTAAGACAATCCCAGGAGAGACAGTTGTGACACAACATCATATGTTAGTTGCGGATATACGCGTGAAGAGACCAATTGTCCGACAAAACAAGAGAATTAGACATACGATCAAATGGAGCCAGCTTAAGGACGAAAACATTACCATTTTTAGGGATAAGGTCATACCAATGAACCATCCTGGACCACAGGAAGACGCAAACCAAAAGTGGGAGGCCATGGCAAATACGCTCATCCAAGCAGCTAAAGAAACTCTTGGAGTTACAACAAAGAGGACAGTCGACCATAAGGAATCTTGGTGGTGGAACGAAAATATACAGGAAAAGATACGAATTAAACAACAAAGTTTCAGAGAGCTTATACGCTGTAACAATGAGGATGAACGCCCAGAGCTAAAAGATAAATACAAGGAGGCTAAGAGAGAGGCGAAGAAATCGGTGTCAGAGGCAAAGAATGCGGCGTATGAGATGATGTATAAACGACTAGAGACAAAAGAAGGAGAGCATGACATGTTTAAGTTAGCCAAGGCAAGAGACAACAGAAGACAATACCTGAGAATTGTGAAGTTTATAAAGGCTGCGGATGGAAAAGTTTTGGTGAACGACAATGACATCAAGGGGAGATGGAAAACTTACTTCGATAACCTTTACAACATAAAGAACCCAAACCAACAAGCTGAGATAGATAATACAACCCAAACAACACAACAAAACAATTGCTATTGTAGTTGCATCATAATAGACGAAGTTACGAGAGCTATGAAGAAAATGGGAAGGGCTAAAGCGGTGGGGCCAGACAACATACCGATTGAAGTGTGGAAATGCCTGGGAGATGAGGGGCTCAAATGGCTAACAGATCTATTCAACACTATCTTTACGACAGGGAAGATGCCAGACCAGTGGAGAACCAGTGTCATAGTCCCCATATATAAGAAAAAAGGAGATGTACAAAGTTGCGAAAATTACAGAGGAATAAAGCTATTGAGTCACACGATGAAATTATGGGAAAGAGTTATCGAAACGAGAATTAGACGAGAAACTCAGATAGCGTCAAACCAATTTGGATTTATGCCAGGACGCTCTACGACAGAAGCAATACACGCCATAAGGAGGTTAATGGAGAAATACAGAGAAAAGAAAAGAGACCTCCATATGGTATTCATCGATCTAGAAAAGGCCTATGACAGCATTCCGCGTCAACTAATTTGGGAAAGTCTACGACTTAGAAGGGTACCAGAGAGGTATATCAAAATAATCAAGGATATGTATGATGGGGCAAAAACGTGTGTGCGAGCCCCGATCGGAGACACAGACTCATTCACAGTGGAAGTGGGACTCCACCAAGGATCGGCACTGAGCCCATTCCTCTTCACAGTAGTGTTGGATGAGATGACCAAGTCTATACAGCAGCCAGTTCCGTGGTGCATGCTCTTTGCGGATGATATTGTCTTAATATCGGAATCTAAAAGGGTGCTAAACGACAAGCTAGAACAGTGGAGAGCAGCACTAGAGCGCAAAGGTTTAAGGATAAGTCGCTCTAAGACAGAATACATGCATTGTAACTTTAGTGGCGAGGCGGAAGAGGACACCCAAATCAGTATTCAGGGTATGGCGGTCCCACAACGTCTAGGTTCAAATACCTGGGCTAGTACTTGCAGGAGGACGGAGAGATACACAGCGATGTAGCGCACCGTGTTCAAGCAGGATGGTGCAAGTGGAGAGCAGCATCAGGGATCCTATGTGATAAGAGGTTTCCAGCAAAACTAAAGGGAAAGCTATATCGAGTGGCAGTACGTCCAGCTATGTTATATGGAACAGACTGCTGGGCCATAAAGAAATCGCACGAGAAACAAATAGAGGTAGCGGAAATGCGAATGCTGAGGTGGATGTGCGGTCACACAAGACTTGATCGGATAAGAAATGAAGTATTTAGACAGAAGTTAGAAGTGGCTCGTATCGCAGATAAAATAAGAGAGGGAAGATTAAGATGGTTTGGGCATGTCAAGAGGAGACCAATGGCGGCACCAGTTAGAGCAGTAGAGAACATCATATTAGAGGGTAGGAGGAGTAGAGGAAGACCTAGATTGACTTAGGATGAGGTAATTAGGCGAGATATGATACACTTGCACCTCTCTGAGCACATGATCGAGGATAGGACTGAGTGGAGGCGTAGAATTAAAATTAAGGACTTCTAGTTCGACCTATAGACAGGAAGGGTATTTGAAGTCTGGTTGCGGGGCATGATGTCTAAGTAGCCCATATCTGCCCTTTAACGGTGATTCTACATGCACCTAGGATATATGTATGCTATGTGTTGTATTTATTGTGTACGATATGCTATGTGTTGTATGATTTATTGTGTACGGTATGCTATGTGTTGTATGGCTTTTGTATACTGTATGCTATGTGTTGAATGATTTATTGTATGTGGTCTTGATATCAGTATGGCGTTTGCTATCGAGTCGGGGGTCTATTTGGAAGCGGTCTCTCTATCTAACAAGATAGAGGAAAGACTCGCCTACACCTACCCTCCCCAGACCCTGCTCTTGAGTGGGATATACTGGGTTTGTTTGTTTGTTTGTTTGTTTTTTAGAACCATTATTACTAGAATTATTATTAGAAACAAGACGTCTCATATAATTGTTATTCATCTTAATTTGACACAATATATAAGATTATATGACACAATTAACACCTATGTGGTGGGTAAACTATATTATTTTCTTATGTTGTTATTATTAACTTCGTTATCATTTCCTTAATATAAATATAATCGCTGTTAGTATTAATGATTTTTTATATCATTCTTATGTCTTATATTTGTTTCAATTGTACTATCAATATTAAAAACACTATAGTGCTATTTCATCACACTATGATTATAGTCATCACGTGTATTATTTTTTAGAATGAAACTATATGTTAATAATATACATGAGCATGAATACTTAAAAACTACAAATGTGCATTACTTGATGGAGCATATAAATACACATACTCAAGATACCTAACTATTTAAGATAATACATAAAAAGTGTACATACTTATTCTAGTTAATGAATACCTATATTTTAGACCTTGAATATACATTTTACAAACATAGTATATATGTGCAGTTATACGTGCATGCATCCACTTATTAAGATCAACCAAATTGTTGTTACTTAACAAGGAATGCAACTTCACATATAATAAGAACTAGACATAAAAGTTAATCATTCCATTATACATACATACATAAACAAGATGTATATATACCTGTAAATTTACATATAAGCGTGAATGAAAAATACTTGTAAGTATACTATGACGTAGTAGTTGTCAATAATCATACAAGTAACTAGCATACTATACAACTCAACCATCAAGCTCGCCGAGCACTACACTCTAACTAAACAACAGAGCTCAACCACACGTGTGATAGCGCTACTTTATTTTTAGAGATTGACAATAGTTGTACAAATAGGGTTTCATTGGTGAATGTCTATACCTAGTTACAAGCTCTTGACGTTGACGTACAAATATTTGTTGGAGAAATTAAGGTGAGTCTTCACAACCCCTTTTTAATTTAAAATTCATTTGGGGGAAAGCATGCTTATGTTACTTTACAGATTTGAAAACTAAACGAGCATTTGACAAGTCAATTACAGACGAACATCAAACGAAAACACACTTTACTCGAGGAAATACATGTTTTTTTTCTAAAGGTGAATACACTAATATAATATTTTATTGGACGTCACGAAGCCAAGAAAACGACGGTTGTTTTAGAATAAACACGTAGACCTCATTATGGTCCTTCTTATAGGACATATGTAGTCGTGTTTACAATTCAGTAGACTTCATTTCTTGACACTATCAGTGAGTTTCACGGTCTCATTTTTACTTATTTCTTTTTGAGGGAGATTACATGCAAATTACTATTTTCTTGGACATATTTACTTGTCAATGATTTCACATGTTATATAAGTTGTTTACTTACCGTATGAAGTCCCCTTTTATCGGACCGTTAGTTTATTTCCCAAAGCGAGTTAATCATGGATAGTACTATTGGGTTTGAATACCCCCACCCGGGTTAATTACCCTAACCTTGACCGGAGGTCTAAACGGGTGCATTATTAGCCTGTTCACCCCTGTGCTTACGGTAGGCACGGGTAGGGGCAATCTATTACAGTTACAGTCTAGCTTCGGTTGCGATGCTTATATAATATTGTGCATTGTAGGTACAACAATCAAATCATAGGAAGTCTCGTGGTTCATTACACTGAATTACTGATATTATTAAATTGATTACTGTTTCCTTACCCTGATTATGGTTACCATTACATTGTGGATTTTTCCCCAAATGAATTTTAGAGTATATTCATTATATTAGAGCCTTTAGTTTTCTTTTGTAACAATGTTGTTCTTGATAGTTAGTTTCGTTACACTTTTGCGTTTCCGCTTTAGCTAGGGTGTGACACTTTGGAAGAACTTGTTCTTCAAAAGCCAGTTAACCTTCAGAAGAACTTACTATGAACCAGTGGATATCAGCATGGTCCCTCTGACAAGCCGTTGCAAACCTTTGAGATACTGCATGGTGTTTTTCCACACCCATGTAGTTGACCATACTTTAGTTCACTGTTCATTACTTATCAGTTAGTACAGTTACTAACTTTAGTTGGTAAACAAAAAGGTAAGTCATGGACATGTTATGACTACCTTATCTAGAATAATATTTATTCTAGATACTTTACTACTAACAATATAGTATTTGTTTAGTAAGTAAGTTCGTAGCTGGTAATCTTTTGTATAGCCGGCTGTAGGTATTATTATATATAGTTCTCCTTGTAAGCTCATAAGAGCATGCTTGTAACAGTCTTATAAATTTTGAGTTGAGAATTGATATATACATGTATCTTGAAAAACCATTTCTTGTGTTTTGCTTACTTAGTATATTATTATGAACTCTTAGAAGGATTCTGCTTCATCATTTGAGTGTACCTCTATGAGTTTAAGAGAGAACACTTGTGTTAAGTGACCTGTATTGATCCTGCAATTGGTATCAGAGCTTTCAGGCTCTTGATTGTGAGATCTTACCATCCTAAATCATCTTGACTTTTCACTCATACACTCACCTCACTCAAAAATGGTCATGAACCAAAATCACAAGAATTTGAAATGGGAACAATGACTAAAGCTCCTATCATCACCCCTGAAAACTTCAGATCCTGGCGTATGCGTATTGAAGGCTTCATTAAGTATTAAGATAACAAAATCTGAAGATCTATAACTAATGGTCCTTACAAATCAGTTATGGCATCACCGAATGGTAAAGTGCCATGATAGAGAAAGTTGTCGAAGATTACTCAGATGAAGACCGCAAGAAGATGGACGTTGATAGCAAAGCCATGATTGTACTGCTTACAGTCATACCAAACTCCATCATGGTAGGTTTGAGCATTGCAAGACAGCCAAAGAACTTTTTGATACTTTGACTCAAATGTACTCTAGTTCTAATGACTCAAAGAAAAATTCCATGAAGCACCAGTTCGAAAACTTCACCTATATTACTGGAGAGACTCTTAGCCAGCAATATTTCAGGTATATGGATCTTATCTTATCACTTCAGTCAGTTGGAGTATCTCTTGAGAAAAGAGATCTATCAAGGAAGTTCATGAGTGCACTTCCTTAAGAGTGGACTTTCTACTGTGTCTCTATCAAGAAAACAGAGAATTTGAACACCCTCACAATGACTGAACTATTTTGTATTGTTGATGTATACCGTGTAGAGATGGAAACTCAGAAAGGCCACCAGATGAACAGAATCTATGTTCCTTCCACTAGCAATGCTCTAGTTGTTGCTGAAGGATCAAGAAAACCCCAGTCCTAAAAGTACCTGACTTACTCCCGGGATCAATCATGCTCTTCTACGTCATATATCACTTTCCTGAGACACCAAGGTCTCAACAGGCTCAATCAAGTCCCTTCCTGGACAATTATGCCTTTGTTTCAGGAAATGAACATTCTAGTGACCTTCAGTTCTGCTTTGACGATCTTGAATGCTTCAGACCAGATGATGTTGAATACATGGACATCGTCCAACAAATGGCTTTGCTGACTTATAGAGCAAAAAAGTTCTTTAAAAGAACTGGAAGACAGTTCCCTCAAAACCCAACCAACAGCAAATTCGGGTTTAACAAAAGCAAGGCCAAGTGCTACAACTATAATTAACTTGGTCATTTTGCCAGGGAATGCAAAGCACCAAAATCCAACCCAGGAGCCACTCAAGCCTCCACACATCCTGCCACACATAAAGCTGCTTCAACTGAACAACAAACTGTTGTTGTTGCTCAAGAAGTTGATTGGAGCTTCATGATGCAAGAAGTGACTCCTGCTCAAGCACTCATGCTGGAACTGATGACAGCAATGTATATGAACATCTTTGCACTCCAGCTTGTATTGCTAAAGTCAAACTGTATCAGGACTATAACATGGAAATAAAATATGATATTGAGTCCTTAAACATTAATGTGTGCGGATAGTATATATATTTTAATAAAAGAATTTCACACAGATTTAGTTTTAAATGATTGTTACTACTACTAACTACACACACAAAAGACAAGTGCACCTATCGTGAGGTAATATAGTGATGGTAAGAACCGATTATCAATCCATGGACACAATGAGCCTACTCAACAACCTTTATGATTGACTATCAGAGTTGATTTTTGTTTAGGAGAATGATAAGTTGCATTGATGTAAATTGGTTTTTTTTAGGGTTTTAAAAATAGAAATAACAAATAAAGTAAAACAAGTTGGAACTTTTGGATTTAAAATCAGGGGATAAAGGCTATCATCCTAATTTGGATTACTCTTATGTAATTGTGATGAGGTGGTGGTGTGATTAAAGATACTGAATAAGGTAATTGTGTTAATGTTTATAAAGATAAGCTAGCGTGATTTCTCGTCTATCCGCTCCGTAGTGACTAGGACCATGTCAGGTTGAGATTTACTGCTTAGGTCAAAGCCCTAGTAATGTAGGTGAATCTTTTGTGTCCTTTTCAACATACGATTTCTAAAAACATAACTTAATGTAAAAAGAGAGTTGATCAATTTCCTTTCCAACATACCATTAATTTTAGAAAACCATAACAATTACTGTAGATTTCTCAGACTAATAAAAGGGAACCCGTAAATGATCAGGAAGTTAAGGTAATATGATTGCTAATAACCATCTCTAGTTAATTAGCCATAGTTTTGTTATGAATAAAAGTTGATCATACGTTTTTCAACCGTGTATGACAATCACAATTACAAATCATAAGTTTATAACCCCCCGTTCAAATGTAGGTGCTACCCATCGAAAGTTTTCCTAAGACCACCATAACATTAACACAATATAAATTACACCATTAGTTCATCACAGATTACATAAGTTTCATCCAATTAGGATGATAATGAGAGTTTAGCTCATAATGAGCTTGAACAGAACAACACACAACATAGAAGATAAATATGAATTCATCGGTGAAATGGAACAATCAAATAGGTGATCCACAATGGATGATGTTTAGACAATCCTGAGCTTCTTCCAAGTGTTGTATGCACCTCCGGAGCCTCCAAATGATCTTGAAGACTTGAATCCCGAGACAATTCTGCAGAGTATCACCCCACCAAAAGCTCCCCAAAATGTTGAACATAGGCCTTTATTTATAGGCTTTCCGGAGTGTTTAAGCACGGCCCCGTGCCAAAAAGGCACGACCCCGTGTTAGTACAATGCTTACGGAAGTTGGTCGGCTCGTACGTGAAGCAGCTGTCGGGCACGACCCCGTGTTAAATGGGGCACGACCCTGTGTTGGAGGTGGGGCACGGCCCCGTGTTCACTTTTAGGGGACAATACTTTTTGTCCTATCAGATGTTCAAACACGGGGGGTGTGCCAAATTAGCACGGGGGTGTGTTTCAGGCAAGGCATGGGGGCGTGCTTAATTAGGCACGGCCCCATGCTTGGAATTGCAAGCTTGGATTTCTTCAATTTGTTGTCAAATATGCTTTTTTTGTCCATCTTGCCCTTTACAACACCTGAAAACACAATTAAACGATTTTAAGTACATAATCATCATTTTACGGAAGATATTAAGGAACAATTGATGTGCTTTTGAAAGTATTTTTATGTATAATTTAGGGCACATCAAATATTCCCACACTTGAACTTTGCTTGTCCTCAAGCAAAAATCACTTAAAATGACAATTTCACCAAAAACCAAATAAATCAAAAGATAAATATGTCTTTCGGGAAATATGCAAGTAAAAATTATTTCATCCAAATATAAACATTTTAAGCATGTATAGAATGATATCCTAGCAAGCAATGGAGTTATTTAGTAAAGATTATAATCATGTAAAAATCCACACTTCTCACAAGATCGCACTCACACTCGGCTAAATATATGGAGTCATAATTAGGGTTAAGTATGACTAATACACTCAATTTCCTAGTATGAATACGTGTGAAATCATATGCTTGTTAAGGGATCTCCACCTACTTAGATTTTTACTTGCATAAATCATTAGGTCTTTGATGGGTTGTAACTTGGCTCGGGCTCAGGTATGGAATATTTGGAAGAAGTGGCTAAATGCTAAAGACGACGGTCTTGGCTTATTTTTCTAACATAAGCTACAAGAAAAGCAGTAAAAGGCTCCCTATACAATACTTCAAGCTAGAAGAGATATGCTAACTTGAGGACTCGTTTAAGGTCAGATTGTCTAGACCGTATTTTGCTTTCAAGAACCTCACTTCGTCCTTCACCCGAAGATACACAAAACTTTCCTTTCGTAAGGATCGTTCGGCTTGAAGCCTAATAGCACCCAATCGGATCAGTTCTGTGTATTCGTATTGAGATTCGGTTTGGTTCTTTTTGCATTTTCCATTGTGGGACCAATTTCCACAGTTAAGACATCTTTCGTATCTTTTTGTCCGCCTCTTTATAGCGCTTTTTGAAATTCCACAAAATGGCGGAACTTGTTCCTTTTTTCGCCATTTCTTTCTTGCATCGAACGTGAGTTTGAAAATTTGTTCACGGATTTCCGGGGAAGTCCCGGTTTTGCGTGGTGAAGGCTACAAAGCAAATTAAAATCAAAAGAATGCATTCCAGTTCTTTTAGGTCTGCCGGTAAAAGACCAAATTTCTCTTTTCCTTTTTTTTATATGCCAAAAATGTGTCTTTTGCGAAAAACGGGTTTTGTTGAAGGCTTTTTGGTTAAGTGACTTGGTGGTTCGGGTGATCAAAATAAAAACGTTTAAGCTCAACGGGGCTAACTAGGGTTGATGTTCGGGTAAGGAAAGTTAAAAGAAAATAGTTGGGGCTTGAATGGTTAATGTTTCCTAATGCCTAACTCATTTTTATGCAGAAAATACTAATTAAGGTCTTGAAATGTATACCCAAAGCAAGTTCTAATCACACGTATCATAAGGCACCCTAAATTGAATCCAGAATGAAAGTAAAATTGCAAAGGTTTGTAAAAGTTGTTTAAGGCTCAAAAATAACTCACAAACGGATGGAATTGGGTGAAACTGTTTCATTTAACATGATTGAAATTTTTACTGGATTATTTCTTTTAAGGATATCACAAAAAACACATTTTCAATTTTTGTATTTGGATTTCTTTTATTTACTTATTTATTTTCCAAAAACGTAAATTTATAATTTGGTTTATCAAAAATTGCTTAAATTTTTGGTTTCGTGTCACAAAAATTAATGGTTAAGTGATTTTAAACATTTTCAATTTGGACCTATTTTTAGCAAAGTATCACATGTGTATCTCAATTAATCCCATCCCCACACTTAAAGTTCACATTGTCCCCAATGTGATCAATAATATGAAACAAAGAATGGTAGCGAGATACTCCCCTAAAAAATGATGAAGTCGACTCATGCCTTAAATTGTGAGACTCGTCGGGATCACCTGAAATATCATCCAATTATTGAAAACATTAAAACTTAAACACACAAAATAAAAATAAAATAACATGAATTAAAGGATAGATTAGCACAAAACAATTGTGCCCGAACCCTGAAAGTGATACGGCTTTTCAATGGGTTCGTGGCGGGATATCCCCCCACTCATGATACATTCGTTTTCTGATGTACGTGACATCATTGCTCAGGTCATCCACTCGGGAGTTCAGATTTTCGACGCGGTTGAAGGCTTGTTGCGTGTATTCGAACGATCTCCTTGCGTGGTTGCTGGTGGTTTGGATTGCTTCATAAAGGTCTAACATGGTCGGGAATTCTCCAGCGTGTGAGCTGGAAGCCCCATCTTCATCATGATGTGTCGGCATATCAAGGTCCATGATAATCTCCTCGGGATCTACTGGATCCCAGATTTGTCCCTTCCTATCCATAAACCTCGGCTGTCCATTTGGTAGGGTTGTTATCATGTACATGTTCGTACAAATGCTTAAGTCCAACTATCCTAGCATTACTCCTTCGGTTCCCTCCGTGTTACACCCATAGCTCTCATATAAGTTTAGGCTAACAGATTACAAATCAAAATACCCAATGTAGCATGGCAATTGATTTGTCATACAATACAAAATAAACAAGTCCCTCAGGCTAATAACTCCCTCGCTTTGACCACGAGCTGTTATTGAATGGCTAAGCAACCGATGAATGTAACACAGTAACGGGTCATCTGACTGCTTTTGGTTTTACTCGAGTTGAACACCCCGGTTCCAATTCTTCCCAAAATGCTTTTCTCATGGCACCGCTTTCCGCGTCCCTACTCTCCTCATCTAGAAATTTATGGTAAGATGGTATTCCTGATATTGCTTCCTCCTCCATTTCCTGTTTTGTATATACTCCCAGATAAACGCCAAACAAAGTGATAGATGTTTTTTGCCATTGCCCACCTAGTCTGAATGTAACTGCTTTATCATCCTAAGGGTCGGAGTCTTTCATGCTAAATTTGAAAGATGCTAAAATTCAAGAGTCAGTTAATAAACAGAATGTCTGTTTTGTTAAAACAACCACTTCCACTGAATACTCAATAAATTGTTATATCTTTCGAGCTGTTCGACAGCCGTCAAGGTTTCCTCATCTGCTTGCAAATGTGACCTTTCAGCCCTTTGCAAGCGTCTTTGCAACCGATCACAACACCATCTTTCACGGTTTCCTCCAAAGTGCAAATATGGGTGGTTCATCATCCTGAAATTTTAACAAATAAGTTAAACTATACAACTCAAATTTCTGGAGCAGTTTTATGACATTGGTGAAGATCATGGGTTTCACAAAACATAACACCCAAACCATTCAACTCATGTTTAAAAACAGTTAAAAACTTGACATCCAAGAAAAAGTTTGTCAAACATGGGGTGCGTCTTGTGAGACGTGGGGGCGCGGTTGACATTTTGAGATATGAAATTTTGACTCGAGCACGCGGGGTTTTGTTTGTAAACCATTGATTAAAAATGGGTTTAACATTTTCTTGTTTGAAAAACCAAAGATTATACGTTAAGCATTTTAAACATTAGTTAATAATTCAAGACAAAAATGTATATATTGTTTAACACTACTTGCTAATTCTTGTAACTTGAACATTATTAACAATGATTTCACCACGCATTATGAAGAATGCTAAAAGAAAACATACTAATAACTAATAACTAACTAATCATACTAATTAACACTAATCAATTTGTTGGTACACATGTCCCCAGTTCTAGTCTAGTGAACTTAAATGTAATAGAACTTCTTCTTGTAACACATATGTAATGTTTAATCAATATAATCAGAATCTCTTCTATATATGGATGTTGGTTATTTAATGTTATATCTATTTATATTATTAGTTGTTACACACATATTATGACCATGTTATATAGGTTTACAGTTGTGAGGCATAGTTCTGAATCAGTAACGGTTCGAGAATGTGTTTAACTAAGTGTCCTGATTCAGTCGCACGACTGGACCATGCGAATGGTCCAATCGCACGGCTGAACTAGGTGATTGAGTCAATCGCACGGTTGTGTCATAAGACTGACTCAAGCGTACGAATGAACCAATCGTATGACTCAGTCGCACGACTGAGCCAGTCGCAAGGCTCAGTCGTACGAATGAGATCTGTAACCTATAAATACCACCTAATTCGTGGAAAAACGTAACACTTCGAATACTTGAAACACTAGTCGACCCAGAACGTCCAGTTCGTCAATTCCAAGTTCATAGAACGTTTCTGATCATTCCTAGTCTATTATTAACGTTTTCTAATCGTTGGGATTGATCTTGATTACGTTCTCCCTGATTGGATCACCAATCAAATAGGATTCCGCACTATTTGATCCGGTTTAACGAAGAATCAGTTAGTACTTCGTACGTACACGGTCCTAACAAGTGGTATCAGAGCTTTGGCTCTTGATTATTCGTTGATTCAATTGTTTTTGTGAAAAAGTCTACGTTTTTACGCGAAAAGATCCAATCTTTCTGCTAAAAATCAAGTCTTTACGTGTGCATGTTCTGAAAAATCAATATTTTTCGACTTACAACCGTCTAGGGTGTCAAAACTTGCGTTTTAGGTCAAAAGTTGCGAAAAACCTCGATTTCAGCAGTCTCAGTCGCACGATTATCTCAATCGTACGACTGAAGTCCAGTCGCCAGGTCATTCGCCCGATTGAGTCAATCTCCGTGTCAAATCACCCGATTGAGTTAGTCGCCCATTTCAGTCACCCAGTTGAGTCAGTCGTTTTGTCCAGTCGCACGATTGAGTTCAATCGCACGATTGTGTCTCATTCGCCTGTTCAATCGCACAGTTGAGTTCAATCGCATACTGTTAGTGTCAATCGCATCCCAGTCGTACTCCCCATTCGCATTAACAGTCTGCTTTCAAGTTTAAGTCAAACTTCATTATGGACTCCGAAAACTTCGCATTCTCAGCAGGGAAAAACTCAAGGATCCAGAACCTACTGCTTCTGGAAAATGAGATTGGTAACCACAATAAGCCACCTAAGCTTGTATCTATTGATGAGTTCCCGCAGTGGAAACAGAGATTTGAGATTCATCTCAATGGTGTGGACACTAATCTCTAGAATTCTGTTGAAACTGGTTACACCATGCCAGTTGGTGCTGATGGTTTACCATTAACGTTGAGTGGAATGACTGATGCTTAAAAGACTGCCTATAATGCTGAAAAGATGGCTTACGAGATGCTCACCCAGTCTATTACTAAAGAGATCTTCCATCAGTATTCGGATCAGAAACAAAGTAAAAAATTCTGGAAAGCTCTCGAGAAAAGATATGAAGGGAGCTCAACTCTGAAATCGTTGAAGTCCAAAGCACTCAAAAAGGAGTTTGACAATTTTTCTGCTATTGGGAACGAGAGCTTGGATGACATTATTGACCGCTTCTATCATCTAATGAGTGAACTTCACACTCATGGGGTAACAACGTCTAAAGAAGAAAAGGTCACTAGTTTAGCTGAAGGTCTTCCAGAAAAATGGGATTCATTTATTTCCACCTTGAGACACAATTCAGTTCTCGAGACTTTAGATATAAATGTCTTTATTCTGAAACTGCGAGAGGAAGAGGTTAGACATAAGTATAAGGCGAAGAAGGGTTCATATGCTCAGGATCCTACTCTCTACAATGTGACTCCAACTCCTATTGCAAAGTCTTCCAATGCTCCTCTGCAGACTGCTTTTGTTTCTAATACATCTGGTCAAAGCTCATCGTCTAGGGGTGAGTCATCTGTCTCATCAGGGGTTCAACACAGTCTTACTGAAGCTCATTCGACGAAGTTAATAACTCAGAACCTGGGTAAAGTCACTATGGAAGTGGCCAAGGAACACATGGACCTACTTGCTGCAGTGGTTCATTCCTATGATGGTTTGGTTGCAGGGAAGATAGGGAACTGCCACTTGGCTGATGAAGATTATGAGCAGGTAGATGAAAATGAGTTGGAGAGGATGGATATTGTGTGGGCTCTCGCGAGTGCTGTGCGACGAGCAAAGAAGTTTGTGAAGAAGACAGGGCAGAATCTCGTGGCTACAAAAGATACTACCTTTAGGTTTGACAAGTCCAAAGTCACGTGTTTCAACTGCGGGGAGAAAGGACACTTCAAGAGGGAATGTGTGAAGCCTAAAAAGACTGGGAACGGAAATCCATTCTCCTCGTTCAACAGACAAGATAAAGATAAGAAGACAGTTCCAGCAGGGAGTGATTCTAAGGCTATGGTGGCACAAGGTGATGAAGGACAGGACTGGTCCTTCCGTTTCTTATCTGATGGTGAAGCCAACATTGCTTCTGTTGAGGACCTGAATGAAGACTCAGCAAGTGAGGGGAAGAACTCAGCTGAGCCTGACACTACTGAATTGGATGATGACATAGCTGATGTTGATCAGCTTGTGGAGAATGAACTGAATGCTGAATCTGAAGCACAATCTGAACCCCAAAATGCTTTCATGGTTGGAACATCTACATCAGCACAGGTAGAATCAAAGGATGAGTTATTTACTAAACATGCTTGTGTTGATTGTGAAAAATTTAGGGAGAGCGTTGACCTGAAATTTGCTAGGTTATTAGATCATAATGATAACTTAGTAAATGACCTAAAATTATGCATAGAGACAAATGGAATCTTAAAACAAAATGAAAACAGTTATAAAGAAAAGATTGAAGCTTTAAAGAAACAGTTAAAAGAAACTGAAGTTGTTGCTTTTAACCAAGAAAATGATATCAAGTTTTACTTAAAGACAATCGAAGAAATTAAGAAGGAACAAGCGGTTTTACAAGTAGAAAATGAGTCTTTGAAACAAAGACTCCACAGTCTAGCTAGTTCCTCACATATTTTGAAAAACTTGGTTAAAGAACGCAACAACGGGGAGGGTTTAGGATACAAAGTTGTGCCACCACCACATGAGACCTTTTTGAACATCAAACAACGTCCAATTAATGATAACCCCATAAAGGATCATGTGGTGACAACTCCTCTAGTCAGTGATCCGGATACAGCAGTTAACTCTGCCCCTTCGGTTCTTGACCAGACAGCTTCTGCATCAGGCACAACCAGCACACACATCACTGGCAAATGAGTGGAAGAGAATGTTCAAGCATCTCTTGGGTTGGGTAAAAAATCAACTTCCACACAACCTAAGATTTCCAAAAACACTCAAGCTAAACCAGTGAAGCAAGATAATCACCAGTTTCTAAGACAAAACACAAATAATGTTAAACAAGTCAAATTTGTCAAAGGAGGTGAAAGTCTTAAAAGTGATAATTAAAAGAAAGAATCTGAAGTTTATTCACCACCCCACAAGAGATCTCCTAGCCCTGATGAATGGAGGTCCTGCTATACTTGTGGACAGCGCGGTCATATTTCGACAAATTGTCCTCGCTATCAGACTCCAAGACTCAAGGTTGAGCTGAACAACAAAGTTAATCTAGATTCAAAACAGCGATCTAAAACTCCGGTAAGATCGAAAACACCTATTAGGTCTAAAACACCTTCTAGGTCGTTTTCGTCTCCTCCACGCCAAAGGCAAAACAGACAAGTCACTAACAAGTCTGTGATGCCAGCGGTAAAACCTGTTTCTGAATCTAAACCATATGCTCAAACCGTAAATCAGTCTAAGGTTTACCATAAACAATCCTTTCACAGGGATGGGTTGTGGAAAGCCAAAACGACTGATGAGTCTGAAAGCAAGGACAAGCTGAAAGTTGAGATTCCATCCACTGATAAAGGACAGTGGGTCGAATTCATGATGGTTGATTCCTCTGGGAAACCCAAGCCAGTCAAGGCTTGGGTCCCCCTCCTTAACTGATTATTTTCACTTATGTGCAGGTTGTCCGCTATAGTACGTCTACAAATACATGGATCGTAGATAGCGGAGCTTCCAGGCACATGACGGGAAATAGGTCTCTCCTTTTCAATGTCAAACAAATTAAAGGGGGACATGTTTCCTTTGCTGGAAACAAAGGAGGATACATTACCGCTCAGGGAGAAGTAGGTAATGAAAAGGTAAGGTTCGACAAAGTCAACTTTGTTCAGCAGTTAGAAAACAATCTGCTTTCTGTGTCTCAGATTTGCGACAAGGGATTCAAAGTCATGTTTGATAATCGCAAATGTTACATTCTGAAGAAAGAAATGGATATTCCAGAGGAGCAGGTATTAATGTCAGCATCTAGATATAATGACTTGTATGTTCTAGATATGTCTAATGCTTCTACTAGTTCTTCTACTGTTCAATGTTTCTTATCTAAAGCTACAGAGAAGGACTCCATTTCGTGGCACAGAAGAATGGGACACATTAATCATAGGAAGATGAATCATCTGATTCATAACAACCTAGTTGATGGAGTTCCTGTCAAGAACTTCAAGCTTCCTGATTTTTGTGTCTCATGCAAGAAAGGAAAGCAAACCAGGAAATCTCACAAGACCAAGAATGTCAATTCTATCGAGATGCCCCTGGAGCTACTGCACATGGATCTTTTCGGTCCAGTTAGTACGAAGAGTATCGCAGGAGACTGGTACTGCTTCGTAGTCACCAATGACTACTCACGATTCTCGTGGGTGATGTTTCTGAAAGCAAAGTCGGAAACCTTTGAGTCATTCAAAGTGCTGGTCACCACTCTGGAATCACTTTACAAACTGAAGGTGAGAAAGATTCGCTCAGATAATGGAACCAAGTTTAAGAATCGGTGGATGGATGCGTTCTGCAAAGAAAAGGGAATTGTACATCAATTCACCTCTGCATACACACCACAGATGAATGGAGTTGCTGAGCGAAAGAACAGGAGTCTGATTGAGACCGCCAGGACTATGTTGGCAGACTCAAAACTGCTAGTGTAGTTCTGGAACGAAGCTGTAGCCAATTCCTGCTACACACTCAATCGTGTGTCAGTAGTGAAGAGGCACGGAAAGACTTGCTATGAGTTGCTACAGAAGCGTAAGCCTAAACTGGAGTATCTGGAACCTTTCGATGCTCCTTGTACGATTCTGAAGAAAACTCAAGAAGGCAAGTTCAATGAAAAGGCAGATCAAGGGATCTTTCTGGGATACAGTATACCCGACAAACGAGTTTACAACAACTCTACAGGTCAGGTAGAAGTATGGTGCAATGTTGATGTTCAACGTTTCACTATCCCCCTGCTGGAAAAGGTCCATCGTCATTCTTTGACTACGATGGCTTTTTCAAATCATTCAATCTTCCTCAGATAGTTTCAGATGATGATATTGCTACTCAGATGATGCACGATGTTCTCAACTCACCGAATCTGGATACTAGCAATACCACTCCTGCAAGTGGGTCATCGGGATCTGCCTCAGCCGATCAGAATGATAGTGAAGACTCATCAGAGGATGAAGAAGCATCTGAACCAGCACAGTCACCTAATGTTGATCATGAAGGAAGCTCTTCAGCTGCTACTCCGGCATCTGGAAATACAGATATTGAACCTCCAGTCACCACTATGGACTCTGAAGTTGTTGTTCCTACAACTCCCATGACTAGGATCAGTACAAGTCATCCGCCAGATGCTATCATCGGTGATCTCCACTCCGGCATGCAGACTAGAAGTAGATTGTACACTGCTGATTACGCTGACGTAATGGAAAAGGGCTACGTGAATGATGGAGCTTACAGATGTTTTGTTTCTCAAATTGAACCCAAACACGTAAGTGATGCCCTTAAGGATGAAGCATGGGTCAATGCTATGCAAGAGAAGTTGCTACAGTTCAAGAAACTTGGAGTGTGGACTCTTGTTGACCGACCCAAAGGAGTCAAGGTAATTGGTACCAAATGGGTACTAAAGTGCAAGAAGGATGACCAGGGTGTTGTTATCAGAAACAAGGCATGGTTGGTTGTTCAAGGCTTCAGACAAGTCGAAGGGATCGACTACAATGAAGTCTTTGCTCCCGTAGCTAGAATGGAAGCTATTCGTATCTTTCTAGCCTACGCCTCTTACATGAAGATTAAAGTTTATCAACTAGATGTTAAGAGTGCATTCTTGCATGGGGAAATCCGTGAAGAGGTCTATGTCAGTCAACCCGAAGGATTCGAAGATCCTTATCATCGGGACTGAGTCTACAAGTTAGACAAGGCTCTGTATGGGCTACATCAGGCTTCTCGAGCTTGGTATGAAAAGCTCTCCACCCATCTGTTGAAACACGGCTTTCGCAGGGGTGTAATTGACTATACATTGTTCATCAAAGAGAAGGATGGTGATTTGCTTTTGGTCCAGATCTATGTGGATGACATAATCTTCGGTTCACGAAACGAAGAGTTATGTAAAGAGTTTGAATCTGTGATGAAGGCTGAGTTTGAGATGAGTGCCATGGGAGAAATGAAGTTCTTCCTAGGATTACAGGTGGACCAAACACCTACCGGCATCTTTCTGTATCAAACTAAGTATGTCGGTGACATTCTTAGTCGCTTTGATATGGAAAATGTCACTGCAGCCGGTACCCCTCTCGCCACAAATCATGATGTGGCTCCTGATAAGAATGGGGATTTGGTGGATGCCACCATGTATCGTGGGATGATCGGATCTCTCATGTACCTCACTGCCTCACGTACAGATATCATGTATGCTACATGTTTGTGTTCCCGATATCAAGCAAAACCTAAAGTCAATCATCTGATTGGAGTCAAGAGAATTTTTCGTTATCTGAAGGGTACTCCAACACTGGGGTTGTGGTATCCTTATGATGATGACTTTGAGCTAACGGCGTATAGTGACTCGGATTATGGAGGCTGCAAAATGAATTACAAGTCTACGTCAGCAGGATGTCAATTTTTCGGGAGAAGATTGGTAACTTGGCAGTGCAAGAAGCAGACATCAGTTGCTCTGTCTACCTGTGAAGCTGAATACGTTGCCGCCGCCAGCTGCTGCTCTCAAATCATTTGGATTCAACAGCAAATGCGGGATTACGGTTTGCATTTCACTTCTACTCCTATCTATGTTGATAATTCTGCTACAATTGCAGTAACTAAAAATCCGGTTCAACATCCTAAGACCAAACACATAGGCATAAAGTATCATTTCATACGCGACTGCTATGAAAAACACTTAATTGATGTAGTCAAAATTAACACGGATTTTCAACGCGCTGACCTCTACACCAAACCATTTGATAAACCCAGATTTTTCTATCTGCTAGAGGTCAACAGGGTTAAAAAGAAAAGTGACGTTATATTAGAAGACACAGATACATAGTCCGACACCTGTTTTCTTTATTTTTTAGTATTTCTTTTATTTTATTTTTTAATTTTCTTGTCGTTATAAAAATCCAAAAACACAAAAAGATTTTCTGTTTTAGAATTTTAGGGGGAGATTAGGTTCAATTCAGTATTTATTTACTTAAAAAAAGGAGGGGAAGGTGAGTAAAGCTGAAAAGGCATAGACAACAAAACTGGAAATGTGACTCGATGAAAATTGGAAAATGATAGTACACAGGCATCGAGCTACTTGGAACAACAAAATGATTTTGAGATCAGAAATGTTAATTAAATCACTGAAAATGTAGAAATCAGAGAAGTCTAAGTATAACAAAATGGGAAAATGATAGTACGTTTGATTGTTACTGTAATTACACGGAGAAAGTTGATCTAGGGAGGTGCTAGTTCACTATATGATGTGTTGGTAGATTCAACACAATAGACAAGTAGACGTCATTGGTAAACTTAATCTAAACTAAACGGTTCAATCAACTTCGGGTTCCCATCTTATCACTGGTTAACACAATCAGTTGTTTCCGATAAGGGATAACGAGCAAATAAACGCCACCAAAGGTGTGCAAAGGACCACAAAAAGAGCAAAGCACGAAAAAAATGAATACTAGCGCAATCAAGCTGATAACTTATGTTGTTGGTGCGTTATGTGCAAAATAAAATATGAAATGCTCTAACAAGGAGATAGGTTGTGTGCCTCTGTGCTGTGCGATGGCACTGAACTGGGGATAAGCATAACCTACATATTCTAGATTTCATTGTTGTTTGCCGCCTCTCTGCTGTGCGATGGCACTGACCTGAGGATTGGCTTCTCTTTGAAAGATCTAAGAATAGTCTCTTCTTGTAAAAATACCTATAGACCGCTCGAAAGTCCTTTAAGGAATGTTGATTACCATATAAGCGTGGGATACACAAATTTTGCTTGAAATAATATAACATAATTTATTACCAATGCGTGTCAAAAGTCTGTGTATGAATTTAAGTGGACAAGTATACTGACAATCGTCGTGAATGCACCGTCTGAAGTTGACGATCAAAGTGTGTTACGTATCATATCAAACATAATTCCCAGTTAGTACTTAGAAGTCTTAAATCAGAACAAACTGTGATATGTCATCATGTAAGGTGTAATTAGCTCAAAATGTTCCAAGTAATGGTGTATATGCCTGTCTGATTTCAAATGAGTCTGTTCCTGATATAATGTCAATGCTAATAGGCTACACAAACCTGCCCTAACAAAAATCATAAAAAGATGTTCATTTTGTTCGTAGTTTAAATTTTTTTTTAATTTATTAGTATAAGTGTGTCAATGTCGGACTGTGTATATTGTTACTTGTGAATGTCACTAAACGAGCTTAATGTTTACTTAAATAAATTGTTTCTGAAAGGATAAAAGTATCACGTCTGAGGTGATAAGGTGGATAAATGGATCACGTCTGATCGGGTGGATAAATGAATCACGTCTGAGGTGATCAAAATGTAGTTTATTAAAATGGTCATGTCTGAGATGATCAACATACTCATAAGGTTTTATCTACTGGTAAATGGAACTGAGGGTCGTTATGGTAATATGGTCAAAAGATGATAAGGATGGCCCAGTCGCACGACTGAACCATAAATATGGTCTAGTCGGACGATTGGAACACACTAATGAGTCAAATCGTGTGAATGGGAAGTGCGAATGAATCCAATCAAACGATTGGAGGTGACCGACTGTAACAGTCGTTTGGTTGAACCTCAATCGCCCGATTGGAGATGAACGATTGGGTAGATTGAACGACTGAGACTCAGTCGTAAGACTGACCTAGACGACTAGGCTCAGTCGCACGACTGATCTAAGCGACTGGGTCAGTCGCCCGACTGAGATTTGACCTAGTATAAATACAGGCCGAATCAGAATCAGTCGCTCATTCACCTAAATCGCCTCCTCTATACGCACGACCTAAAGAACCGCTGCCAAAACTTCTTTGGATTCATTTTTACCTCCTATTGGTGTGTTCTAACACTTATTTGTGTTTAAACAGGTAATATTCGTGGTGTTCCATCATTGAAACCGATCAATGACATCAAGAATCACGTGAATTCTGACCCAACAGTAACCGAAAGTTTAACGACCAAATAGACAATCAAAACTAATCTAAACGTTCAAACAAAAGTTAAAATATGCTTAATCGGTCATTTCTGAGTATAATGAGCAAAATTTCGACGTTTAACACCAAGTATAGCTCAAAACACAAATTTGAATGGACAAACCGTCGAGTAGGCGACTAGACACACGGATGAACTCCAATCACCCGACTAAGAAGACGACTAGTCTCAGTCGCTCGACTGAGATGGACGAATGATTCAATCGCACGACTATGTCCATTCGCTTGACTTAGTCGCCCGTATGAATCAATTCACTCATATGAAGCTCAGTCGTTCTGCTCAGTCGCACGACTATGTTCATTCGGTTGCTCAGTCGCCCAACTTAACCAAAGTGTAAAACTCATTGACTTTAATTTGCTATCTTCTGCATGCACTGACGTTTACTTACATTGTGACAGATGGCAAGTCGTTGGGTCATAAGCACGAAGCATAACATCTGTGCCCATCTTGATCTGACCTCCAGGAATGCAACGGAGTTCGCGGGCATAATTTCATTCCTACGGAGATCGAGGATCTTCAGGGCGATATCTACACCCTGCACTCCGTACCGCTCATTACAGCAGACATTCTGGGAGAATGCTGCTGTAGATAGATCAGTCGAGCCCTATCGTATCAGGAGCTCCATCCTTGGTCATGCTATAGAGATCACAGAGGAGGACCTAAGGACAGTCCTCGAGTTTGGAGATGATGGTGACTGTCCTACTCGTTTACACCCGATGACTGTTAGAGGGTGTTTCCTACGGGCAAAGTACATTGGGACATCAACTCAGGGATGCTCAACAAGAGCAATCTCTGCCCCCAGTTCAAGTATCTCGCCCACATGATGCTCAGATGTATTGCCTCAAGGAAAGGAGGCTTCGATGAACTCTCTGAGCAGATGCAGAACGCCTATGTTGTGTTAGTGTTGAACCACCCGTTCAGCTTCTCCCGGATGATCTTCACTTACCTAGTGGAGAACATAGAGGTGAAGGGCAGAGAGGGCTTCTGCATGTACCCTCGCTTCTTGCAAATGATCTTTGACCAGAAGCTTCCTATGTTACCAAAGGAGAAGGAGGATGCAGTTGTGCTCGAGGTGATGGATGATACCACCTTGGGCAGGATGAAGGTTTACAGGGGGAAGCAGGTAAAACCCCCTGTCAGGCGGTTATTTGGGCATCTGGCCTAGGAAAATTATGTGGCGCCGACAAGAAGGAGATGGCGCCACGAGGACAGTGACTCTGATGTAGAGCAGGTGGCTCTACCCTCCGATGATTCCGACGATGATGACCACGGTACTGATCAGGGAGGAGATGGTCAAGGAGGACCAGAACCAGCTCCAATCCACCCTGACTTCCACATGCAGGAGGAGGAGGATTCTGATGAGGTACCGCTAACCCGGACTGTGGGCAGTCGGGTAGTGGCCACTGAGGAGGGATTATGGGCGGTTGGTGGACGCCCAGGAGAGTCGGGGAGCTCTTTGGCAGACCCATCTTATACCCCAGACACTCCCATCAGCCAAGAGGGAGCTTCAGGATCCAAGGGATCCAGGATAAAGAGAATGTCTCAGCCCCACGGGAAGAAGCCCAAACGCCGAAGGCTTACTCTGCTCACTTCTACCACCACTACACAAACCACCTCAGTCACTACCACAGCCACCACATCCACTCCATCCCAAACACCTCAAGCCACCACTACTATCCCTACATCTCACACTCCCACATCCACCACCACCACCACTGTACCCATTACTACATCATTCCCATCCTCACCCATATTCACCACAGCCACCACAACCACCACTACTCACCAAACCGGACCCACATCAGCTCCAACTAGCTCATTCATACCGCCTGTCTCAGTGACAGAGCAGCTTGCAGCACTCAACAGCATGGTGCTTCAGCTGCTAGCTTCTGATAAGGCCAAGACTGCTCAGATTCAGTAGTTAACAGAGCAGTATTCCTCCCAGACAGTTGAGATTCATCAGTTAAGGGAGTTGACTTCATCTCAAGCTTAGCTGATCGCTGCACAGACTGATCAGATCACTGGTCTATTAGAGCACGAGATTGAGACGGACAGGAAGTTGGAGGAGTTACAGGCTGAAAACAAGTCTATCTTGCTAAAGCTGAAAGGAACTCAGAGTGAGCCTCTCAAGATTGGGGAAGGGGACGATGATGAGGAAGACGATGGTGATGAGGATGAGAGTGATGATGATGATGAAGATAGTGGTGATGATCAAGCCAAGGAGGGGCAAGATGATAATGATGATGATGATGATGATTCTGCTTCAACTGATGCTGCTTCTGGTCGGGAACAACGTTCAAAAGAAGACAAGACCAGGGAGCATCATCTGCTGCATCACCCACCTCCCCTTCTGCCGGAGATCCAGTGATGATTCAAGACAAAAGTACTGGTTAGATGTTTTATTTCTAAAGCTTTTGTACTTAATTCATCTTTTGATGTATATGAAACTCTTGTAAATATTTAATGATTAATGTTTAATTAACTTGAGTTTATACTAATGATTGCTACTCTACATGTTGATATTAAACAGATAAGGGATTTCAACAAGATGAGCATGATGTTGCTCCCCTCCAACAGGTCAAGTCTCAATTCACAATGATTCTTGATCTGCAGGGGATCGTCAGAAGGTCAGTGAGTTATACTCCTGAAGAAGGAGAAATTATTCACGACCTTACTGATGAGCAGCTTGCTGAAATATTTCGTCTGAATCCAGACGAAATTGTTAAGGATGCTCCAATGTTTGATGATGCTGATGATGACGAGCTCAACGATGTTGAAGAAATCGAAATTGAAGACATCACAGATCAGCACTATCCAGAATACACTGATCAAGAGGGAAACGTGTTTCCAGATTTGGTAAACAACCTTGACAGTGACATTCTGGATAAACTCAGTGATAAGGAGAAAGGAGCAGAAGCCTCAACAAGTCAAGCCCAAGCCTCGGACGCTGAAGTTGATATTCGAAAGGCTGAATGGGCGGCTTGCTTTGCCGAGGTCCGAGCCCAACGTGCTACAGCAACTCAGAGTACCTACACCAAGCTATACAAAGTAAAGAAGAATATGAAGGTGTCAGGGAAGATCATTGCTTGGGCTCATTTTGATGACCTTGGCGTGTATGCAGTGAAAAGGGAGAGGGGAATCGAGTACTTCAGATTCCCTCATGATCTGAAGACTCTCCCAGGTTTTGAGCTCAACCAGTTGGCCCGACTAAAGCTTCTTTATGCTGATCCTAAGAAGATGTCTGGCTGGTTTGAGGCTGCCTTGAAAAAGGAGTACAGGACTAGATGGGTAAACTTCAAGCCTCAGCAGGCTACGAGGTACCTCAGAAGGTCTGAGGTGAGTCCCATCACTGGTCAGCCGAAGATAGTCCTGAAGTGGCACCCTCCGCGCACAATGTCCCGAATTCCACTGAGGGAGATGCCACGGACTTTACCCCACACTTTAAGTAGTGGTACTATGACTGGCGCTCGGGAGAGGCAGTCATTGTTTTGGAAAAGGACGGGTCGATGGACACAATAAGGGTGTTTGACCCCATGTGGCTAATAAACTTGTCAGCGTCTGATGTTTATACGTTGTACAAGTGGCCACTGTTTTATGACACGCAGGATATTGTGCAAGCACTACAGTTTCAGCATATCATACGTCTATGCTTTGCACTGAATATCCATGCAGGGGTTTCCAAAGAAGATAGATTAAAGAGATTTGAATAGTTCAAGAAAGAAGTCAAAGTCTAGATAGAACTAGGTCCAAGGGGGAGTTTGTTGGTACACATGTCCCCAGTTCTAGTCTAGTGAACTTAAATGTAATAGAACTTCTTCTTGTAACACATATGTAATGTTTAATCAATATGATGAGAATTTCTTCTATATATGGATGTTGGTTATTTAATGTTATATCTATTTATATTATTAGTTGTTACACACATATTATGACCATGTTATATAGGTTTACAGTTATGAGACATAGTTCTGAATCAGTAACGGTTCGAGAATGTGTTTAACTAAGTGTCCTGATTCAGTCGCACGATTGGACCATGCGAATGGTCCAATCGCACGGCTGAACTAGGTGATTGAGTCAATCGCACGGTTGAGTCATAAGACTGACTCAAGCGTACGAATGAACCAATCGTATGACTCAGTCGCACGACTGAGCCAGTCGCAAGGCTCAGTCGTACGAATGAGATCTGTAACCTATAAATACCACCTAGTTCGTGGAAAAACGTAACACTTCGAATACTTGAAACCCTAGTCGACCCAGAACGTCCAGTTCGTCAATTCCAAATTCATAGAACGTTTCTGATCATTCCTAGTCTATTCTTAACGTTTTCTAATCGTTAGGATTGATCTTGATTACGTTCTCCCTGATTGGATCACCAATCAAATAGGATTCCGCACTATTTGATCCGGTTTAACGAAGAATCAGTTAGTACTCCGAATGAACAAGAAGGTTTAAGGCATTCATCATTCCACGATACGTTTAAGTACAAGTCTTTACATATAATTGCTAGGATTTCGGTTGTTTAGAGAACTAATCACCTAACTACATGTAAATGACCATAATAATCATAGGAATTAGTATACTAACCTCTTGATCAATACTCTTGAAAGAAACCTTGAAAATGTGAAAGAAACTTTGAAAAAATAGAGAAAAATGAAGAGGATACGACCTTGCAGAAGATGAGATCGGTTTTTAACATGCACAATTGATGGGGAACAAGACAAAAGGCTGAAAAAAATTCAGATTGTGTCATTGTTTGTCGAACATGGGGGCGTGCTTATATAGGCACGGGGGCGTGTTCCCCTTATGCAGTTTTGTTTCAGTCTTTTCTTATTTCGTTTTTCAGTTTCGCGCATTACATAATTAACCTGGTTAAGTTTTGTCATATCCAAATCATCGGAAAAGCTACGAAATTAGTTCTAGAATCCATGAAAACAAGCAAAATGACAAATACATTTTCCTAGTTCCTACGGTTACATAATACGTTAAAAGCCAAGAATCTGAAACTGCAAAACCAGACTCCTTCACGCGCACTAGCGCACATAACACATCACAGAATGCTTCTAGAAGAAGCCTCCAAACATTTCATGTGGGAGGCTCGGGATGGGATAGTGCGAAGTGCGGTTGCTAAGTTCCGTGAGCCGACGATTGACAGAAACGAGTTCCTCGCCCATTTCCTGAACTTTTTGGATAAGTTCTGCTAAGAGTTGAGATGCGGTGAGGTTCATCTCAGTCAATTTCTTGATTAGCTCGTGAAGCTTTAAGAAGTATTCTTGAGTTGTTGGTTCCCGTGTTTCAGAACGCGGTTTCCTTGCAGGATTCGAACTGGAGCTTCTGTGACTTGATTTTTTCATCTTTTCAGGAGGTTTTAAGGAGAAATGGATGTGATGAAAGGTTGGAACAAGTGTTTTATTTATACACAGGTAGTGGAAAGTGATCACGGGGGCGTGCTTGGCTAGGCACGGCCCCGTGTTTGTCAGAAACCGTCTTAAATTCGACCTGCAACGTTCCAGAGTCGTCAGCGGAGATCGTGGAAAATTTTTTGTTAGAGGCACGGGGGCTTGTTTAGTGGGGCACAGCCCCGTGCTTATGCTTGTGTGTCCTACAAGAAGTTTAAAAATTTTAATAAAATCTATGTACAGGTGTCGTGTTTCAGTTTCGGGTCTTCGGCGCGACCCTTCCCCGCACTCAGTTTTCGTCGGGGCGGAGGTCTAATTCCTCCAAAAAATCTTGGTTGGTCCATCGTTATACGGTTTTAAACGATGTCCATTTACTTTGAAACTTAAACCGTCGTGGTTGTTGATTTCAATGGCACCATTCGGAAACACGTTTTTGATCTTGTAAGGTCCAGACCAACGTGATTTCAGCTTTCCGAGAAACAGACGTAAACGAGAGTTATACAGTAAGACGCGTTGTCCCACATGAAAACGTTTAGTGTTCTTTAATCGAGAGTCGTGAAATTTCCTTGTCTTTTCCTTATAAACCCTGGCATTTTCGTATGCTTGTTCTCTTAGTTCCTCTAGTTCATGGATTTGTAGAAAGCGATTCTTTCCGGCAAGGCCTTGGTCTAGGTTTGCTGCTTTGAGTGCCCAATAGGCTTTGTGTTCCAGTTCCGCAGGTAGATGACACGACTTCCCATAAACAAGTTTGAACGGTGTTGTGCCAATAGGGGTCTTATAGGCTGTTCGAAAAGCCCATAATGCATCATCTAGCTTGTAAGACCAATCCTTGTGATTTTGTCCTACGGTTTTCTCAAGGATTCGTTTGATACCTCGATTAGTAACTTCAACTTGCCCATTCGCTTACGGATGATAGGCAGTTGTAAAGCGATGGTTCACTCCATAACGAGTCATTGCTCTATCGAGCTGGTTGTTATAGAATTGGGTTCCTCGATCACTAATCAAAGCCTTGGGGGTACCAAAACGAGAGAATAATTTCTTAAGGAATCTGAAAACATTTCTTGCATCATTGGTAGGTAGGGCTTGAGCTTCGGCCCATTTTGAGACATAATCGACTTCTACCAAGATGTATCGATTGCCAAATGACACCGGGAATGGCTCCATGAAATCAATACCCCATACATCAAATACCTCGCATACTTGAACGGGTTTCTGAGGCATCTCATCCCACGTCGAGATGTTGGTTGCTCTTTGACATGCATCATAGGTGCGTACCATGTTATGAGCATCCTTGAAAATTGTGGGCCAATAGAATCCAGAGTCAAAGACCTTCTTGGCTGTTAGGGTTGCTCCATGGTGTCCTTCTGTGGGTCCTTCATGACAGTGCCTTAAGTTCTGTTATGCTTCACTTCCGTATACGCATCTTCGAATGAGTTGGTCTGCACTGATTTTGAATAGATACGGGTCTTCCCAATAGTAATGCTTAATGTCAGTAAAGAATTTCTTCTTTTGCTGATAAGTCATTCCTTTGAGTAGGATCCCGCTTGCCAAGTAGTTCGCGAAATCGGCAAACCAAGGATGTTCATCGATTGAGGATTGGATGTTCATAAGGAATTCGTGAGGAAAATTATTGTTTATTTTGAATTCCTCGGTTCGTGAAGGGCTTGAATCTTCAAGACGAGAGAGATGATCAGCTGCTAGATTTTCCGCTCCTTTCTTGTTGCGAATTTCAATGTCGAATTCTTTAAGCAAAAGTATCCACCGTATCAATCTCGGCTTTGCATCTTGTTTGTTGAAAAGATAACGAAGGGCTGCATGATCGGTGTAAACAATTGTTTTTGAAAGGATCAGATACGAGCGGAATTTGTCGAATGCGAAAACTACCGCAAGAAGTTCTTTCTCGGTGGTGGTGTAGTTTTCTTATGCGTCATTTAGGGTTTTGTTCGCATAGTGAATTGGGTGGAATTGTTTGTCTCTCCTTTGTCCTAACACGGCTCCTACCGCAAAATTGATTGCATCGCACATGAGTTCAAATGGTAACGTCTAATCAGGGGAAACCATAATTGGAGCGGTGACCAATCTCTCTTTTAACAGATCGAATGCACTGATGCATTCGTTGGAAAACACGAATTGTGCATCTTTATCAAGAAGTTGAGTCATTGGTCGTGCGATTTTTGAGAAGTCTTTGATGAAACGATGATAGAATCCTGCATGACCCAGGAAGCTTCTAATTTCCTTCATGGTTGTAGGATGTGGTAGTTTGGAAATAGTGTCAACTTTGGCTTTATCAACTTTGAGGCCTGCTTGAGAGATCTTATGTCCCAACACTATTCCTTTAGTAACCATAAAGTGACACTTTTCCCAATTTAAAACAAGGTTAGAATCCTCACATCTAACCAGCATCTTTTCCAGGTTTTCAAGACATTGTTCAAATGAGTTTCCAAAGACGGAGAAATTATCCATGAAACTTCCATTGAGTGTTCAATCATGTCATGAAAAATTACTACCATGCATCTTTGGAATATAGCAGGGGCATTACATAATCCAAAAGGCATTCGTCGATAAGCAAAAGTGCCATATGGACAGGTGAATGTCATTTTCTTTTGATCTTCGGGAGCAATGGGAATTTGAAAATACCCTTAGAAACCATCGAGGAAACAATAGAACATTTTTACAGATAGTCTCTCGAGCATTTGGTCAATGAAAGGGAGAGGGAAGTGATCCTTCCTTGTGGCGTCATTGAGTTTGCGATAGTCGATGCAAACTCTCCATCCTGTAACCGTACGAGTTGGAATAAGCTCATTCTTCTCGTTAGTTACCACAATCATTCCTCCTTTCTTTGGAACAATTTGGACAGGACTGACCCAAGGCGAATCAGAAATAGGGTAAATCAAACCGGCATCTAGCAGTTTGATTACTTCTTTATTCACCACCTCTTGCATGCTCGGATTTAAACGTCTTTAAGGTTGAATGACGGATTTGAAGTTTTCCTCCATTAATATTTTATGAGTGCAAAAGGATGGATTGATTCCCTTGATGTCCATGATTTTCCATGCAATTGCTCGTTTATGTGCCTTCAGCACATTGAGCAACTTGTTCTTCTCATCATTTGATAAGGCGGATGATATTATGACAGGAAGTTGAGAGGTGTTTTCAAGAAAAGCATATTCGAGATGAGACGGAAGTTCTTTGAGTTCTAAAGCCGGAGGGTCTTCGATAGAAGGTTTGGCTTTAGGTTCTAATTCTTGATCGATTATCTCAAATACTTCTTGATAAGATGATGTTTCATCAACTTCAAGTTCTGGAATGATTTGGTTCTCACAGATAGGTTTGATGGCTTGGACTTCTATTAATTGAGTATTGCAAGCTTCAATTTGACGAGTGTTCTTCAGATGACAGCTTATGATTGAGTCGCAAACATCAATATAATAGAGTGAATCATCATGATGTTGAGGATGTTTCATGGATTGTCCTATGTCGAATGTCACCTCCTCCTCATCCATTCGGAGTGTGAGTTTGCTGGTGCAAACATCAATAAGGGCTCGAGCGGTTGCTAAGAAAGGTCGACCTAGGATGAGAGGAACATTCTTATCCTCATCCATGTCGAGGATCATAAAGTCAACGGGAAATACGAACTTGTTGATTTTAACTAAGAGATTCTCAACAATGCCTTTCGGATATTTGACAGAACGGTCAGCTAATTGGATGCTCATATGGGTAGGTCTAGGTTCTCCTAAGTTTAACTTTTTGAAAACCGCATAAGGAATAAGGTTAATGCTAGCACCTAAATCGGCTAACGCATTGCTGACAGAAAGATTTCCTATTAGGCAAGGTATGGTGAAACTCCCTGGATCAGTCATCTTTTGAGGTAGTTTGTTTGAAGAACTGCTGAGCAATCCTCATTCAAAACTATGTGGGATAACTCTTCCAGTTTCTTCTTGTTTGACAGTAAACCCTTTAAAATTTTTGCATAATTTGGCATTTGGGCTAAGGCTTCCACCAATGGCAGATTAATGTAGTTGCTTGAGCAACCCTAGGAATTTGCCATATTGTGCCTCCATTCGTTGTTGTCTCAAACGACCAAGATATGGAGGTGGTGGGACATAGGGTGGCGATGGTACGTATTTCTTGGCTGGTTCTTCAACAACAACAGGTTGCTTTTGTTTGTCTCTTGCATTACTTAGAGTTTCGAGTTCTGTTTCTTCAAGGATGGGCTGTAATGCAGGTGCGTCACCTTGAGTGGTTTTGCCACTCCTTGTGGTGATGGCTTTGACTTGAGCATTAGGGTTTGTCATAATGTTGCTAGGCAAAGCACCTTGGGGTCTTGCAGATAGTTATTGTGCTATCTGACCTACTTGGTTTTCATTGGTTTGCAATGATGCTTTGCTGCTTTTGATGTCAGCCTCGTTTCTTTGGAACCTCTCCTAATTTCTTTGATCAGATTTCCGGATGTATTCATCTATGGCTTGTGTGGTTAACAACAATTGCTGCAATAAGTCTTCCATCGATGATGTTCCACGGTCTTGATTACTACTACTTGGACCTTGGTATGGTGGCTTCTGTTGTTGGTAAGGTGGCCTACGGTTGAATCCAGATGATAACTGATTGTTACCAGCTTCTCTATAATTCGAGTTGCTCCTCTAATTTGAGTTGTTGTTATGTGAGTTGTTTGGGCCTCCTACGTAGTCAACATCTTCAACCATCATAATGCCTTGTGGGCATTCATTAGTCTTGCGTGAATTTCCGCACGTGTTGCATCGTGTTGGGGTCTTTTTAAGTTCGGCTTGTAGTTGTTCGAATCGTTTGGTTAGGGCTTCTAACTGGGCTGTGATCAGCGTTTCAGAGTCTACTTGATGAATTCCTTTAGAATTGATTTTGTTTCTCAAGGGATTGTAAGCAAAGCTTTTCTTAGCTGCTCTCTCTAAGGCTTGGTATGCTTCTGTTGGCATGACACTTCCGAAATCTCCTCCCGCACTTTGGTCTACAGCTTGTTTGTGTGCTCCGCTAATTGCATCGTAAAAAGTTTGACAATGTAGCCACAGATCAAGTCCGTGATCTGGGCATATCCGAAGGAGACCTTTGTATCTCTCCCACGCTGTGTGTAATGATTCATCATCGTCTTGGCGAAAGCTTGTGATGCTGCTTCTCAATTTGGCAGTGCAATCGGGTGGAAAGTATTTCAATAGGAATTGTTCAGCCATTTCCGCCCATGTGGTGAAGGAACCAGGCGGAAGTGAATCAAGCTAGTCAATGGATTGACCACGAAGTGAAAATGGAAAAAGTCTTAGTCTAATAGCACCGTCTGAACAGTTATTGATTTTGAAGGTTGCACAGATACGAAGGAATCGTGCGATGTGAGCGTTAGGGTCTTCGAATTGCAATCCGTGAAACTGAACAGAGTTCTCTACGAGTTGGATAATACTAGACTTAATCTCGAAATTGTTGGCCGCTATTGCTGGTTGGACAACACTAGACTCATAACCATCGATTGACGGTGTGGCGTAGTGCGTCATCTTCATTTCCTCGTCTTGATTACCATGTCTTTTTCGGATGGTGTATCTTCCGAGATGTCTTCTTCGATGATTGTTGCTGCTTGTTGTGGCCTTTCACGTAATCTTTGTTGGAAAAGTCGTTCAGGCTCCGAAAGAGGTGAAACAAGTTCAGGACTAGACGAGTCGGACATACACTAACTTAAGGAAGCATGAACTAACTAAGGCTTTCAATGAATCAGGCAAATGTAACTAAACTAACTAAGGCAAACAAACTACAAAATTAAAATAAATTTGGACAAAAATATATTAACAAGATATAAACAGGATAGTCAAAAATTTGGATTGTCTTTCAAACTTGCTGTGTGTCCCCGGCAACGGCGCCAAAAAACTTGACGCGTGCGGATAGTATATATATTTTGATAAAAGAAATTCACACAGATTCAGTTTTAAATAGTTGTTACTACTACTAACTACATACACAAAAGGCAAGTGCACCTATCGTGAGGTAATATAGTGATGGTAAGAACCAAGTATCAATTCGTGAACACACTGAGCCTACTCAACAACCTTTATGATTGACTATCAGAGTTGATTTTTGTTTAGGAGAATGATAAGTTGCATTGATGTAAATTAGGGTTTTTTAGGGTTTTAAAAATAGAAATAACAAATAAAGTAAAACAAATTGGAACTTTTGGATTTAAAATCAGGGGATAAAGGCTATCATCCTAATTTGGATTACTCTTATGTAATTGTGATGAGGTGGTGGTGTGATTAAAAATACTGAATAAGGTAATTGTGTTAATGTTTATAAAGATGAGCTGGCGCGATTTCTCGTCTATCCACTCCGTAGTGACTAGAACCATGTAAGGTTGAGATTTACTGCTTAGGTCAAAGCCCTAGTAATGTAGGTGAATCTTTTGTGTCCTTTTCGACATACGATTTCTGAAAACATAACTTAATGTAAAAGAGAGTTGATCAAGTTCCTTTCCAACATACCATTAATTTTAGAAAACAATAACAACAACTATAGATTTTTCAGACTAATAAAATGGAACCCGTAAATGATCAGGAAGTTAAGGTAATATGATTGCTAATAACCATCTCTAGGTAATTAGCCATAGTTTTGTTATGAATAAAAATTGATCATACGTTTTTCAACCGTGTATGACAATCAAAATTACAAATCATAAGTTTATAACCCCCGTTCAAATGTAGGTGCTACCCATCGAAAGTTTTCCCAAGACCACCATAACATTAACACAATATAAATCACACCATTAGTTCATCACAAATTACATAAGTTTCATCCAATTAGAATGATAATGAGAGTTTAGCTCATAATGAGCTTGAACATAACAACACACAACATAGAAGATATATATGAATTCATCGGTGAAATGGAACAATCAAACCGGTGATCCACAATGGATGATGTTTAGACAATCCCGAGCTTCTTCCAAGTGTTGTATGCACCTCCCGAGCCTCCAATTGATCTTCAAGACTTGAATCCCGAGACAATTCTGCAGAGTATCACCCCACCAAAAGCTCCCCAAAATGTTGAACTTAGGCCTCTATTTAAGGATTTCCTGAGTGTTTAAGCACGGCCCCGTGCCAAAAAGGCACGGCACCGTGTTAGTACAATGCTTATGGAAGTTGGTCGGCTCGTACGTGCAGGAGCTGTCGGGCACAGCCCCGTATTAAATGGGGCACGGCCCCGTGTTGGAGGTGGGGCACGGCCCAGTGCCTTATGGGGCACGGCCCCGTGTTCACTTTTAGGGGATAATATTTTTGTCCTGTCAGATGTCCAAACACGGAGGTGTGCCAAATTAGCACGGGGGTGTGTTTCAGGCAAGGCATGGGGGCGTGCTTAATTAGGCACGGCCCCATGCTTGGAATTGCAAGCTTGGATTTCTTCAATTTCTTGTCAAATATGCTTCTTTTGTCCATCTTGCCCTTTACAACACCTGAAAACACAATTAAACGATTTTAAGTACATAATCATCATTTTACGGAAGATATTAAGGAACAATTGATGTGCTTTTGATAGTATTTTTATGTATAATTTGGGGCACATCAAACATCCTAAAATCTGATTTTTAAGGGCAGAATATGACTATAAATGAAAATTGAAGAGTTAGAAAGAACTATGTCCTCTTTAAAACATGAACAATCCAATTATAGGACTCAAATCAAAGATTTAATTTCTAAGTTAACTGAGGCTCAAGCCCAGCTAGTCATAGCTAAGGCTAAAGCAAAGAAGTATACCATTGAAGAGCGTAACTTCAAAACCATTCTTGCATCATCCTTCCACTCAAAGATATGTTATCAAAATAAAGGTGGGTTGGGAACCAATGAAATTGCTTCACCATACTCTTATGAGTCTATCAGACAACCGAGATGTGGTAGTGAAGAGCTAGATGTTCCATCTGTTGACCCCGTATCTTATGAGAAGAAGAATGGTGCAAATATGAAGGCCATTACAGGGAAGGATCAGGTAGAAAAATCCATCCTCACTTGTAATGAACAACCTCTGACCACCAAAGCCAGAAGAAACAAAGCCAAGTCAGGCAGAAAACTGCAAAGAAAGTAGTTGAGTCCAAGCTGAAGATAGACCCAAAACACATTGACATCAGGTATCATTTTTTCATATATATTCATGAGAAAAATCTGATCAAATTAGTCAAAGTTGACTCTAATGAACAATATGCTGATTTGTTCACAAAGTCATTTAATGAACAAAGATTTAAATATCTTATTACAGCTATTAAGATGATAAACATTGACTAACTTATCTTATATGAAAAAAATCTTTTAATATGTATTCTTTCTATGTCAACCAATCTAAGCCCTGTTACAAAAAGTCTTTTTCTTTCAAAATTTGCTAAGTATGAGTTCTTCCGAATAGAAACTTTCCCTCAAAAGATATCTTTGCTTAAATTCCGAAGGCAACTTTTCTAATACTTGTAGTATCTTCGAAAAAGTTTTAACCCTCGGAATAACACTCAAAGGGTTATCAAATCTATTTCCGACATAATAAAACTTTTCATTCGAAAGACCTTTCTTACTCTCAGAAATGAGACTATCTCACTCTCGAAAGTAAGTTTGACTTCGGAAGATATTATACTCGGAAAACTCATACTCTCAGAAGAAAGCTTCACTGTATAACGTAAATCTTTGGGCCCACTCTATAAAAGGTAAAGATTTTCTTAATGATATCGGAATATTTAAATAACATATCCTTACCGCCCCTTTCACATCATACCCCAAACTGTCATTTCACCTTATCTATCCGTCATTTTACCACATTTAAATACTTTCAACCTCTCATTAATCTTTTTACCCATTTGCAAGCCTAACTGTTCTTCATCTTCACTCTCACTCTTCCAAATTTACCCTACTCATCCTGAACTTTTTCAACAATGGCTCTAAACCCTCAGCACAACCAAGTCACGCTCCTTGACTATTTAAAGAATGCCGACTTCTCTGAAACCCTCAGCACAGAGTAAAGTCATCTTCCGAAGACAAACACTTGGAAGATTTCAAGTCAAAACACTTACGAAGTATAAAGACCTGAAGATCAGCAGTAGACTCTTCCGAAGTATAAGAGACTTCGGAAGAACTTGTTCTTCTGAAGCCTGTTAACCTTTGGAAGAACTTACTATGAACCAGTGGATATCAGCATGGTCCCTTTGACAAGCCGCTGCAAACTTTAAGATACTACATGGCTTTTTCCAACACCAATGTAGTTGATCATATTTTAGTTTACTGTTCATTCCTTATCAGTTAGTACAGTTAAAAAATTTAGTTGGTAAACAAAAAGATAAGTCATTGACATGTTATGACTGACTTATCTAGGATAGTGTTTTATTCTAGATACCTTACTATTAACAATGTAGTATTTATTTACTAAGTTCTCAGCTGATAATCTTTTGTATAGCCGATTGTAAATAGTAGTATATATAGTTCTTATTGTAAGCTCATATAAGCATGCTTGTAAAAGTCTTGTAAATTTTGAGTTGAGAATTAATATATATACAAGCATCTTGAAAAATCATTTCTTATGTCTTGCTTACTTAGTATATTATTATCAACTCTTAGAAGGATTCTGCTTCATCATTTATGTGTAAATCTGTGAGTTTAAGAGAGAACACTGGTATTGAGTGACATGTATCGATGCTTCAGCATTTTTTCTCATTAGTTGCAGCATTTTTTCTCATTAGTTGGTATCGCCTCGCAATTTCATCTAGGCATAGATGAAAAACCCATTCTCAGAGGTCACAGGTTCAAGCATGAAATACACGTCCTAGGACTCTCTCCTCTCTTTTAAATATGTAAACTTAAAAACCTTTAATCAAACATTGACCTAGTTCAAAACCCAAGCAATCCAGTTTAGCCGGTTCTCGCAAAATCAACCAGCCCATCATGACACGGTAACCAAGTTCTATATGAACCGTCTAACCAAGTTCTATATGAACCGTCTGACCTCTATTTTCAACTCTTAAGTCCTGTTTTCAAAACAAGGATCGAATTCGATAGAAATGAAAAATAAATAAAAAGGAGTCATCTTTCTCATAAAGACCAAATGTTAGATCTCAAAGTTTAATTAATAAAATAACAATGATAGAATTAATTGTACAAAGCTTACATTCACTCGAAAGACCGGTCTTATTAAGCAAGTAATTATAGAGCCTAGAAATATTGTTTTAAACAAACTTCATCTTTTTAAAGAAAAAAGAATAAAAAAATTACAAGATGGAAAAAGCTCAAGCTCACTATAAAATGGCTGGCATGACATGTGACAATTTGAAGGCACTAAATAAAAGTGTAAAACTCTTACAAACTCATGTTCTAGGTTACTGCAAAAATACATGAAACATAGACCACATGCAAACAGTCACCATGGTGAAACAAGCCTGTCTTTACATACCATCTCCAGCTGCAGCCTGGGTCGGCCCGTTTGATCTGAATCCACGACCCCTGCCACGGGCTCCCCTACCACGTCCACGTCCTGCAAAACTCACAAAACACAAATGAGGAGATCATGAGTACAATAGCACGATTAGGTCAAGTGGCAAATTAATTTTTTTAAAGGGGGCGAACTCAAGTTTTATATAAAAACTTACACGACCGGACGAAAAATTTACACTAACGGACTAAAGTTTAATAAAACAATTTGGTTAGTTCTATGCATTTGAATAGATTTCAAATGGCTTTCAACCCATTTGACCACCTCAACCAATTTGACCCGTTTGGTTTTTTGGTGAATCTAATAGCATAGCCCACTTGATCTGCTAGAGGTAAAACACAACCCATACTGACCCATTGGTGTATAAACAGGTCAATTTTATGGGCTCACAAGAATAATGACTATGATATGAAGTTTGTATCTGTCAATCCGGTTGACTTGAAAACACTTTTCTGGTTTTGAAATATATAGTTGAATATTCCTCATGTGCCCTCTGGAATATGCAGTTTTGCACATTTCGGACATTCAAGAATCAAACTAAAAAGGCACCTCTAAACTCTAGATTAAGTCAATATCACTTTTTAATTACAGTGGGCTACGTTTTAGAAGACGTGAGGCTCTCCCAAGGGGTTTAGGTCACAAAAGCTGAGGCGCAAGGCGTGTAGTGAGAGCTTCACTTAAACAACTTCGAATGCTTAATTCTACATGGCATTTTCTACTTGTTAATTCTCGAGTCGGGGATCTCTTTGGAAGCGGTCTCTCTATCTCTCTAGATAGAGGAAAGACTCGTCACCACCTACCCCTCCCAGACCCTGCTTTTTAGTGGGATATACTGGGTATGTTTGTTTGTTTGTTTATTTTCTACTTGTTAACTATTAAACAGAGGTTAAACACAGCAACATGCGATAATAGAACAGTTAGGTCAACTTGAAACGACCAGGAAGATTAGGTGCTACCATGCTATTGTGGTAATACTAATCCACAAGCCTAAATCACCAAAAGTGTTGTTTGATCAGAGCCCCAGACACAAAAATGTGTGGCCAGAGCCCCAGACACAAAAATGTGTGACCAGACCCAAAAATTTTGACATACTACATGAAGCACAACGTTCACACCTTTGCCGGCGAAGCGCCACCTAGGGACTCCTAGATCCGTTTCATGTAAAACCCTCGGCTTGCCACCTCTAAAACGCTATTGTCACTAGAGCCTCATGCCTCAGGCTTTTAAACCATGTTAATGGACCAGACTGTCCAAGCTCTGAACCAAGAGAAAATAAAATTCAAGCAAAAGATTCCCAGATCACACATTTTATTATGATTTATGGATCCACACGCTTGGTTTTTGTCATCTTAGATGAACGGTCCTACACGTAGTACAATAAAAACAAATCCAGCGCCTAAACAATAACATTGTAAGGGTGGCAAAGCAGGCAGGTCTGGTAACTGGTCAATTGCGTTCAGGTCCAATAAACTTTCTGGGCCAGGATGAATTGAGTTGACGCACAAACACTTGTTTGTCAAAAAAAATTAAATATTACTATGCACATATGGTTACAAAGCTATCTTATTTCAGATTTACGATAATAATCTAAATTTCTAGGGTGGGTGTTGGGTCTAATGGCAAAGCCAATAAGAGTTAAAGTGGTGAACCTTCCATTGAAGTCAAAAGTTCAAGCCCTACCTATGGCGGGTTTGAGTGAATTACTTGTGCACTGTGGATTAGATAGAGTAAAATAAGTAGGGTAATATGTAGCCGTACAAAAGAAAATTAAAAAACTAAATAAGCAGTTTAGCAGGTTGTATGGATTAGATATACCCTTCAGGGATTTCTCACATGTTTGACTCTACTAATCTGTTTCTTCTAATACCTAATTTTTTTTCCTTTTTTTTATGACCGACCAATTACAGATAAAGCTAACCCTGTAACCATTAATATGAAAATTCATACTACAAGGCTTTAAAAGATTAAAAGGCGGTACCTCTCCCTTGCTGCATGGGCAGTGCTTCTTGATTATATCCTCTTTCATATTGATCATCCACGTAGGGACCATTGTTAAGATTGTAACCTCCCCTTCCACGACCTCTGAAATTACGACCTCGTCCTCGGCCCCTACCCCTTGTGAAATCACGAGGTGCATCCCAAGCCCCATCCTCATACTCTCCTGTTGAATAGCCATTTTTAATCTTGTGATTATAGACCTCTTAAAAAAGGAAACAAGTCAAATAGGACAATACTCCAAAGTCTATTGTCAATGAAGACAACCTACTAAAGCACTTAATTCAAAAAATTAGATTATTATGATAATATGATTCTTGTGAGCATATTTAACAAGATAGGCTGTTCTATACTTGTTACAGCAAAGTAATCAGATTAAACACTTTTAAGACAATAATGCTTACATTGTTCTAAATTTATTAGGCTTCAATAAACAAATACCAACATGTGTAAACCACTTCAAACAAAAACTTTATTTTAGATTAAAAAACTTTGTTCGCTAGCCAGTCCGCAGCAAAAACCTTAATTGTTTTATTTATCGTGTCTATGAGCCTATGGCTGTACCAAAGTAGATGACAGTGAGAAAACCGCACCAAACATATAATCCAATCACAGATTCTGGTTTTGCAGCATGGTATCCATCATGTAAAAAGTCGATCATTAAGGACGGCTTAACTTGAGAGAGCTTTCAAAAGCTATTTGACTCTTTATATGAATAAAATGACAAAGTTACATCAATACTGAATTTTGCTAAATTAGATCATACCAGGCATGGTGGTTCGAGACCTTCCTCTTCCCTTCCCCTTCCACCACGTCCCCTGCCCCTTGCAGTCGGTGATCCCTCTGCATAAGAAATAAAGTCAATAGATCCACCATATAGTTAACAAATATAGAAAGTCACCAAATATAGGATGCCTAGAATGGCATACCTCCTTCATACTCAAATTCAGTTGCCACCTTCACCTGATCAGCTGGCAATGGAGGCTGATATCTAAAAAAGGTTAATTCATAAGTATGATTACAGAAATAATATAATTGCAATGATCATTGATTTCTTGGAATATAATAACTCAAAAGTCTATGGCTCTATGCATGCATTAAAAACAGACCGTGTCACATGTAGTAGTTAGAAACACCCCAGAACATATACATATTTAATCAATACTATCAAGAACTGTATACTTTTAATGGAATCATTACTGTAGCTACAAAAAAGAAACATTGCAAACGTAATAAATCAACTCACCCAATTGATGATGCATTTAGCTCCTTCTTAGAGAGAGTTACAGTGATCATTGAGACATGCCTAGTGGTTTCAAGACTGCAGACGCACAAAACATAAATAAATTTTAATAATAAATACAAATCAATGATATCCAAATTTTCACTACAAGAAAGCCCAATTTACAATATAAGCATAGAGATTATCTTACGGAAGTAAGCCTTCCTCTAGTGGTTCCCATGTATCAGTTATGTCTGTTGATCCAATGGTTGTAATTTGATGAAGACCAACGACTCTCCTCTGTGATACATTAAGACTTCAGAACTGGAACATAACAACAAATGGTGAAAGATTTAAGATGAGAAGCATTGCATACCTTTATTAGCTCCACAATTGTAACAGTTTTATTGATTGCTCTGCCCATTGCTTTAAACACAATTTCTGACGACCCTTTTTCCTATTAAATGGATTAATAAAGTGACGTGCACAAAAACAGATGGTTATAAGAACATACAACACTTAGTTATACAAAGAAATATCTACCGGATTAAAATAGAAAGACCTGATATATATATGTGCCAAAAGAAGAGTGTCAATTCTTACAAGTTCACATAATATTAAGAAACAAGTTATATGACTATCAAAATTAGCAAATTCTTAACCAGACTTCAAAATTACTTTCATTTGAAACAAAGCAAAGTAGATACATATGTCTGTTTTCTAGCAAGAAATTGAGCATGTCAATAGTTAGGTCATTCAATGTCAGCAAAATATAATACAAAAAACAAAATAGAACTCAATCATGCTCATTATCAAAACAGTTAAAGCAGCATGCTCCCAGTAGCTTCCAACATTATTATTGGAAGATGAGCATCAGCATATTTACATGATTGTGACAGGCAAGAAAAACAACAAAACACAGCAATCACAAATCAGTAGGCATACTAATTCTCCAACAACAGGTTACATTACCATAGTAAACTAAGTCTAGCCTTAAATGTTACTTTACAGACAGCCTTGTATACATGCAGAAGCATAATGGATTAAAGCCAGAAGGTCAACGTATCCATTTGGCAACAACTTTTACTATTTGGGAGAAATAAAAATACCTGAAGCAAACTGATGGCATAGGTGATATAGTTCCGCATCCTTCCCTGGCTGGTAATTCGAATCTCATTCTCATCAATTGGTTGCTCTGCTCTTGGCTTTTCCACCTTTTGGTACCGATCCATCTTCAAAGCTCAAATCCACAATTCAAAATCTTATATAAATCACTATAAATCACTAGAAGCTCATAACTCCTAACTTCTAGAGTGTAAAACATGCTATTTCCTCAACAACTGCCTAGCTTTATGACGAAAGTATGCAGTCAGACAGTAAATCCATGCGGTTTGAACCAACATATATTTTTCAAAAAACGTATGAGTTTTGCTCATCATTTGTTATAAAGAATAGCATGTATGATTAAGGAGTGTGTGCGCATTACACTGCTTTTCAGAGGATAGCAGAAAACTCATTAATTAAAACATATAAGACCTCCATTGAAACCATAACTCTCATTATCAACTACAAAATCATTAGCAAATGAACTCAAAATGCATTTAAACTGGAATCTAATAACAATTAAAAAAATCAAAATCAAAGACAAGTAGTTAAATTCAAAATCTGCCTTTATTAGAAGATAATAATAGGACCACAAAATGAAATAATCAAAAAAGAAACAAACTAATAATTCAAATCAAACCAGAAAGGAGGAGATAATGGCTATGATTATTAAATTATAATCAAAAGAATATTAGTACGATCTAAGATTACACAACAGTAAAACACCGTCAGAAAAAGGGTACAAACATCATCATTCAAATAACAAATTTCAACAGCTAACATACAAACAACCACACCAAACAAACAACGTAACCACAACAGAATCAAAGTGCAAATGAGTCCGAAAACGGGAAACATGAATCGAAATCTTGTGAATTACATCGGAACAATATTAGAATTAGAATGAAGGAATTTGAAGTGAATTGAGAGGATATACCTGTGTGTTAATTGATTGATTTTAAGATAAGACGATGAAGGAACAGCCCTCTTCTCCGGCTTCAATGTTGTTCGTTTAAGCCCTAAACTGTTTTGTGTATGGAGTTGGGGTATTTATAGCAGATGCTTGCCCTAAACTGACGTCTAAACCGTTGAACCGGTTAGTTGATTTGCTTATCGCTGCTGGGCCGGGCTGCCGGTTTATGTGTCCCTCTTGGTGAACACAAAAAATAAAGTACAACCTTGATGATGTTAACTTTGTTTTTAGTTTATTTGATTTTACTTGAATAACTTTTTTTTATAACTTTTTTGGCCTTTTAGTTTTAAATGTGAACTTTTTAGTTGCTATAGTTTTATTTTTGCTTTAGTAAAAGCTAGGCTGTTAACATTAATTTTTGCTTTTGTAGATTAATGTGGAAAATCATAATGTCACAGTTAATAAAAAGCATAGAAAAATATAAATATTGCATTTCCTTTAAAAACGTTTAATTTATAGTACACATTGCTTTACTCTCTCTCATTCTCTTTCCTTATTCAAAAAATCCATCTCAAGCCGTCACCATCCTTTCTCTTATGACCAATCTACTTTCACTACATCTACTATCTTGTTCTATTTTCTCTAACAACGACACCATCACCAAATCAGCATCGCCACCGCTTCCAAATCCCAATCTTCAACCAAACATAAACCACCACTATTGGCTAGGTTATCTCTTTCTCTCTCTCTCTAACATCTAAACACATCAAGAATGGGAGCCCCGCTAACATCTAAACACATCAAGAATGGTCATCGTTGGTGGTCATCAAAGGGGCTGATGATCTTAGCAATGACGAGCGAAGGCTTTATTGTTTCAAAAAGTTTGAGTGTATGAGTGTGACAGACAACACAAGTGATTATGTGTATCGTGCCATATAGAAATTAAGAATAAACAATGCAAGATATGAAAATTTATGATGTGTCGCAAAACACATTTTTTACCTATTGTTTCACTAGTGGTAGTGTGCAAAAGGAGCGAAAACACAACTAGAATGTGAATAAACAAGCACACGAAATAAAAAGGTCAAGATATGAAGAGAGAATATGAAAATTCTAGGTTTTGGCTTGTTACTAGGTGATGGGCAGAGCAAGACCTTAGCGATTCGCGAAGAAGCCAAATCGAGGACATGACCTTAGACCTTAATTAATCTTTAATAAGTGACTATTGAGATATATTTTTAATGATGGTTTTGTAAATCATAATTGAGCTTTGCTTGAGGACAAGCAAAAGGTAAGTGTGGGGATTGTGATCGGGTGGTGAAAGTTCAACGTTTAATGACTTTATTTCCGAGTTTTATGTATAAATGCATGAGAAATAGAGTTACTTTGGGAGTATTTTGTATTTGTAGGTAAAACGTGAAGAATGTGAAAAAATAAAAAAAAACGGGATGATAAATGGAGCTCGAGAAGTCAAGATATGATAAATCGAAGTTGTACGACAACGGTATCTTAAAACGGGCATAACCTGAGCTAGGAGAGGAGTTACGGGACCCATGACCTATCAGCGGAAAGGTCTCAAAAAGTTACACATTGAAATCAAGGTTGCACAGGAAGGTGGCGCCACCGACGTCTCCATAGGCGCCACCGACGTCTCCATAGGCTCCACCGACGCGGGGGTCCGGGTTTTTGTTGAGATTGGGCCTATTTTGAAGGGATTTAAAGGGGAAAAACCCTATTACGAATTACAGCTTTACACACAACATTCTTGGATGAAAATTGGCAATCTTGGATCATTCTCAAGCTCTTCCAACATCAAGAACATCAATTTCATCCGAATTACATGATCAAATACACTCGTGTTGAAGAATCGATGATAATGCAAGGCTAGATCCATTGTGATTCACTTCGGGGGAAGGGTTTGTGCAAGATCTTATTTTTCTTAGCTTGTAACCTAGATTTGAGATAAAATCTTGAACCTTTCAAGTTCTTGTTGGATTTAATTTATGATTTGATTAGTTTAACGGTTTGATTATGATTTAACCTAATTTTGATCTTCTTTAACTTTGGTTGTCTATGATCATTACGTGATTGATTATTAGAATTAGGGTTTTATTATTCAAATTAGTAATTATGTGAATAAACTCCTTTAAACTTTAATCCATAGTTGTCACTTAAATCATATCATGTGTAAGTCACCATTAATGACTTCTCACTAGGTTTCATTCAAGAAAAATTATAACTTTGCCAAACCTGGATCCTAAAGTGGGTTGCTTTTTCTTCAAGATTGTTAAAAACTTAAACTTTATTTCATTAACTTAATTATTTCTTAATTAAGTACATAAATGAATTTACTTTTCAATGTTTAGTAGCTTTAAGTTAATTGTTACTAGCACTTTCCCGTGATTCCCTGTGGATTCGACACCCTACTTACCCTTGCTATTAAGGTGATTAATGACTCTTTAATTAATATTGTTAACCGATCACATGAAATAGATCAATACCCTACTGCAAATGTTATATCTGGCCTAGTCTAAGTCAAATACCTCAGTGAACCGACTAGCCTTCTGTACACTGTTAAGTCTAAATCTTCACCATTTTTAGACTTAGATAAATTTAACCCAGGTTCCATAGGTATCTGCACTTCATTGCATTCATGCAAACCTGCTAGTTTGACCAGTTTGGTTGCATAACAAACTTGCTTTAGTTGAATTCCCTCTTTGTTTTGTTCAACCTCTATCCCAAGATAGAAACACAGTAAACCTAAGTTTGTCATTTCAAACTTAGTCTGCATTTGCTGTTTGAACCTATTTATCTCAAGCTGATTATCCCCAGCTACCAATAGATCATCAACATACACTCCCAATATTATCATTGTCTTATTTGAGTATCTCATATAAACAGCTTGCTCATGTTGGCATCTTTTGAAACCTAACTCCATCGACATTGTATTCAACTTCAGATTCCAAGCCTTTGGTGCTTGCCTCAGCCCATAAAGATCCTTAGTGTAACACCCGGACCTCCAAAGGGTCCATTTAAGTTAAATAAACATGCGGAATTTGGTCCCAGAAAATTTCATTAACAGTTAACTTCCAAAATATGTGTTTCGTGTCAACCGACACTCAAAAATAAGGTTTAACAATCCATTTACATAAACACATAATAAGAAGTTTCAAAATAATGTTAACGCGTTAATTGTTACAAAAGAATCGCGTATGCAAGTCCCGTTCGATCCTTGTTTGCACTATCGATCACTTTAGCCTTCCGGTCCCGTAACACCTGAAAACACACGTTTAGACATCCATTAGTTCATAAGAACTAAGTAAGTACATTCTAACATTCATTTCGGGTCTTTACGGGGGTTTAAACGGACTCGAAACGCATTTAAACGATAATCAACAAAAACTGGAAACTGGGCCCTACCGTAACTTACGGTAGCCACCGTAAGTTACGGTGGCCTCAGTTTTGCTACGGTGGTATCTTTCTGGCTTACGGTAGCCCATTTCGCCCAGGGACCTACCGTAACTTACGGTACCACCGTAAGCTACGGTGGACCCTGCAGCAAAAACATTATTTTTGACCCGTTAAGGGTCGTTACGCGTTTCCGAGCCACCCCTTTCGATCCCGATTGTTTCAAACACCTAGAAATAACATATTTAATCATATATGAGATTCCCACGGAGTTTCAACGAGTCTAACCCGACTCTTGGCAATATACCAAAAATTTTTTATTGTTTGGTATTTAATTCCTTAATTATCCCAATTATGGTTCATTTATTCGTTAGAGCTACCGACCGTCCCGACAACCATGGAACCGGTCTATTATAACATATTACATATGTTTAGTGAGTTCTTAGACCCAACCCATCCCATTTGCTTAACATAACGCAAATTTTCCTTTTTATACCGAATTTGCCCCTTATAGGGTCAAATTCCATTTTATTGAGCGGTTTGCCATTCTTTCACGAACGACCGCTTTCCTTGGCGTTACCCAACGTCCACACACGTTGCAGATCGTAGGGATAACCCTTTACCCTAGTGTTCACACACGATGTGAATCACTTTAATCCGGGTTCGTCCTTTCTTCCCATTTTCATGGGACGGTCACACACGTTGTGACTCGTTCTGTTCCACAACCATGTGGTATAACACTAAAGTGTTATTTTCCTTTATGTTCACGCACGTCGTGAATCATTTGTCATAGAAGCTCACATACGGTGCAAGTCAACTATTTATCCTTTTTAAACGTGGTTTTCATTTTTGTTTGAGTTTATGAGCACATGGTCACACACATTGTGACTCATGCCGTTATTTTCCTTTATGTTCACGCACGTCGTGAATCATTTGTCATAGAAGCTCACATACGGTGCAAGTCAACTATTTATCCTTTTTACACGTGGTTTCATTTTTGTTTGAGCTTATAAGCACATGGTCACACACATTGTGACTCATGCCTTTGCTTTGTTATGCTCAATTTAAAGAATGTCTTACCTTGAGTCCGGAAGGTTTAAGTGGTCAATTAAACGTGTTCCTTGCCGGTTCCCTTGGATCCGCTTGCCACACCACTTCCTATTACCATTTTAAGGACCCATTTAACACATAACATTCATTTAATCACACATATGGTCTATTTGACCATTTATCACATTTAACCTACAATCTAGGCTTTCACATTGCACATTCTTGCAATTAAGTAGTTCATTCATGATTTTCATCTAATTTAGGCATTTCATCAAACACCTTATGTGCATAACTTAACATATTGGTTATTTACTAGCTTTTAAACATCATCAAGCTAGTTTTACACCCAAATCACATAACACACATGTGATTCATCAATTTCAACCAAAGGTTATGCACCTAATCACCTTTCTACAAAAATGAACATGGATTCTACAACTAGCAACTAGTTTACATGAAGAATCCTTAGTTTAACCTTCTAGTAACTAAACCCATTTCCATGGTTCATGTAAACCTTCAATTAAGGAGAAATTACACATCTAGTTACTATAATACACACATACACATGATCATCTAGCACTATAACACTAGGATTTCATGTTTAAACCACCAATTTCTACACCCATCATGTGGGTGACGATTTTACACCTCAAGAACATCAAATAACACTTACTTGTAGCTCTTGATGAGATGAAGAATGATTTCTAGGGTTCAATTTCGGATCTTGCACTTGAATCACCAACAATTTGAGCATGAGATGACCAAAACCCTTTTTCTCTTCTCCTCTTGTGTGAAGAACGGGAATGAGCAAAGAATGCTCACCAAATGTATGGCAAGCCATACATATCCATGTGTGGGTTTCATCAATTGGCAAGATCCACCCCTCTAGTATCATTTTTCATTTTTCCACCACTTAACTAACTAGAAATTTTCTAGTTAAGTCTTAAATATTTACTATATTAACACATGATACATTAATTGTGTTTTAATTACATAATACGAAATTCGGGTCGTTACAAGTCTCTCCCTCTAAAGAGAGTTTCGTCCCCGAAACTTTACATACTAATCAAATAGATGAGGATAAGACTTCCTCATTTCATCTTCCGATTCCCAAGTGGCATCGGATCCCTTACGATTCTTCCATTGCACCTTCACCTGATTGAGTGTCTTGTTTCTCAGTTGTTTGACCTTTCTATCCAAGATAGCCACCGGCTTCTCGATATAGTTCAATCTGTCATCAACTTCCAAATCCTCGTACGGGACATAGGCCGACTCATCAGCCAAACACTTCCTCAGGTAAGATACATGGAACGTGTTGTGAATTCCTTGAAGCTCTTCCGGCAATTCCAACCGGTAAGCAACTTTACCCACACGTGCGATGATTTTAAACGGCCCGATAAACCTCGGACTCAACTTTCCCCGCTTCCGGAATCGTATAATACCCTTCCATGGGGAAACCTTTAACAAAACCAAATCGCCCACCTCAAACTCGATGGGTCGTCTACGCTTATCCGCGTAAGCTTTCTGACGGTCTTGCGCCGCCTTCATGCGAGCACGGATTTGCTTAATCTTTTCATCCGTATTCATTATCGTATCGTGGCCCGCGAGTTCCCGTGGACCAATTTCTCCCCAACAAATGGGAGTTCGGCATTTTCTTCCATATAAAGCTTCATACGGAGGCATCTCGATGGTGGAGTGGTAGCTATTATTGTAAGAAAATTCCGCCAAAGGCAAATACTCATCCCAACTACCCCTAAAGTCAAGAACACACGCTCGTAGCATATCTTCTAATGTTTGAATGGTTCTTTCACTTTATCCGTCGGTTTGGGGATGGTATGACGTGCTTAGCAATAGCTTTGTCCCCATCTCCGCTTGAAATTTCCTCCAAAACTTGGAAGTAAACCGTGTGTCTCTATCGGACACAATCGACACGGGCACCCCGTGTCGTGACACTATTTCGTTCACGTAAACCTCCGCCATTTTCTCCGAATTGTAAGTCTCACGAATAGGAAGGAAATGAGCGCTCTTGGTCAATCGATCGACAACAACCCATATCGCATCGTACCCTTTCTTCGTTCTTGGAAGTTTAGTAATCAAATCCATTGTTATCTTTTCCCATTTCCATTCCGGAATATCCAACGGTTGCAATTCACCATGAGGTTTTTGATGTTCCGCCTTCACTTGCAAACAAGTTAAGCATTTCTCCACGTATTTGACAATATCGCGTTTCATGCCCGGCCACCAATAGTTAACCCGAAGGTCTCTATACATCTTAGTCGCTCCCGGGTGAATTGAATACTTGGATTTATGGGCTTCATCCAATAGATCATTCTTCAAGGTATAAGTAGGTGGTATCCAAACCCGACCCCATCTTGTTTTCAATCCTTGACTATCATCTTCCAAGTTTTGAGTTTGACCTTTGATCCGATTTTTCTTCAAATTTTCTTCCTTTAGCGCTTCAGTTTGTGCTTCCTTGATTCGTTCAACCACTTCGGATATAACGGTTATCTTCATTGCGGTTATTTTGATAGGAGTATGATCCTCCTTTCGACTCAAGGCGTCAGCCACGACATTGGCCTTTCCGGATGATATAGGATTTCACAATCATAATCCTTTAGCAATTCCATCCACCGCCTTTGTCTCATGTTTAACTCCTTTTGCGTAAAGAAGTACTTTAAACTCTTATGGTCCGTGTAAATCGTACACTTTACACCATATAGATAATGCCTCCAAATCTTTAACGCGAACACCACCGCGGCTAGTTCAAGATCATGGGTTGGGTAGTTCCTTTTATGCACTTTCAGTTGTCTCGAGGCATAAGCAATCACCTTGCCCCTTTGCATTAGAACACAACCCAAACCGGAGTAGGAAGCATCCGAGTATACCACAAAATCGTCGGTTCCCTCGGGTAAAGACAAAACCGGAGCTTGAGTCAATTTCGACTTTAACTCTTGAAAGGCTTTCTCTTGCTCTTCACCCCATAGGAACTTCACCTCTTTCTTGGTAAGCTTGGTTAAAGGAGAAGCAATCTTAGCAAAGTCTTGAATGAATCTCCGATAATATCCGGCTAACCCAAGAAAGCTTCTAATCTCCGTGGGAGTCTTGGGTGGACTCCATTTGGTCACCGCGTGAATCTTTGTGGGGTCTACGTGTATACCCTCCGAGTTTACCACATGACCCAAGAATTGTACCTCTCGCAACCAAAAGGCACACTTGGAGAATTTTGCGAACAATTTCTCCCGACGAAGCGTTTCGAGAACTTCACGCAAGTGACAAGCATGATCACCTTCATTTTTAGAATAAATAAGGATATCATCTATGAATACAATGACAGATCGGTCTAACATGGGTCGGCACACCCTATTCATCAAATCCATGAATGCCGCCGGGGCGTTTGTCAACCCGAAAGACATACAAGGAACTCATAATGTCCGTATCTAGTACGAAATGCCGTCTTGGGGATGTCTTCTTCCTTTACCTTCAACTGATGATAACCCGACCATAAGTCGATTTTCGAAAACCACGATGCACCTTGCAACTGATCGAATAGGTCATCAATCCTAGGCAATGGGTAACGGTTCTTAACCGTCACCTTGTTCAACTCTCTATAGTCGATACACATCCGAAGACTTCCATCCTTCTTTTTCACGAAAAGAACCGGTGCTCCCCATGGCGAAGTACTCGGACGTATGAACCCCTTGTCTAAAAGATCTTGCAATTGTGTCATTAACTCTTGGAGCTCCGATGGCGCCAAGCGATAGGGAGCCTTTGCAATGGGTTTAGCTCCCGGGGTTAGGTCGATTCGAAACTCGACCTCCCGTTCCGGTGGGACTCCCGGCAAATCCTCCGGAAAGACATCTGGAAAATCCCGTACAACCGGAATATCTTCCAACACTTGAACTTTCGTTTCTGTGTCTATTACATAGGCTAAGAACGATTGTCCCCCATGGCTTATGTATTTCATTGCTTTGACCAAAGAACATAAAGCTACGCCACCGCGTTTTGCACCTTGGATTATTACCTCATAACCACTCGGAGATATCAATTGGATGCACTTGCGATTGTAAACTATATTGGCGTGGTACATGGAAAGCCAATCCATACCAATTACTACATCAAACTCCCCGAGTGTCATGGGTATTAAGTCGACCGTATAATCCTCACCTTCGATGGTAAGTATGCAATTTCGATAAACGTGAACACTAAGAACGTTTTTGAATCCGCTACCTCAATCTCTAAAGGACTAGGTAAGTTGTCTAACACCATGGAAAAATGACTCGCAAATTTAACCGAAACAAACGATCTATTAGCACCCGAGTCAAATAGCACATAAGCAGGTAGTGAGTTGACGAGAAAGGTACCCGTCACAACGTCGGCTATAGATTTGGCTTCTTCCGCCGTAATCAAGAAAGTTCTCGCCTTAGCTTTTCCTCCATCACCCTTTTTCCCCGAACCTTGAGCAACCGAGGATTGACTTGTACCATCCTTCTTTAGTTCCGGACATTCGCTCTTTTGTGGCCCGGTTTGTAACAGTTGTAGCACACACTTAGCGGGCTTGTGCATTGAGATGTCGAATGACCCGACTTTCCACACTTGAAGCAATTTTTAGATCCGTATCTACAAACTCCCCATGCTTCTTTTTATAAATCTTGCAATGTTTGGAGTCTTTGTCGTTCCCAGACTTGTTTGATGAAGATGAAATCTTGGCTTTCTTAGACGAACCCGTCTCCGTTTCAGCCGCACGCTTCTCCCCACGATCAACTTGTCTTTTCAATTCCGCTTCTCGATCCCTAGCACAATCGATAAGCTCTGCTAGAGTTTCACATTTGGACGGTGTAAAAAACTCTCGATACTTGGCACTCAACATGCCATAGTAGTGGTTAATCCACATCCTTTCATCCTGGAGCAACTGTGGGCAAAACTTGGCTTTGTCGTAGAAGATGGCCGTGATGGTATCAATACTTTCATCTTTTTGTCGTAACTGTAGGAATTCTTCTGCTATTCTGTTGATAGCGGCTTGTGGGCAAAACCGCTTTGTGAACAACTTCTTAAATTCTTCCCAAGTCATACTTTTGATACCTTCCCGCCCCTTCTCATCCCGTTGCAATTCCCACCAGTCTTTAGCTCGTTCCGGAGTTGGCTTGCAGCAAACCTCACTTCATCAGATTCTTCGCAGTGTGAGGTTTCAAAGGCACTTTCCATATCTTTGATCCACCTTTGACTAAGTAGTGGATCGACCTCACCCTTGAACGTTGTAGGGTTGCATGCAACGAACTCCTTATAGGTCACTTTCTCTTGTTGGCCTTTCAGTTTCTTTGTCAGCCTTCAGCGCCACAAACTCTTGTTGAATGAGATCCCGTAGATCTCTGCGTACATCCTCGATGTATCCCGGCAATAAAGCCTCAAAAGCCTTGCCAACTTCTTCCTTGACCAATTCCCGTGTTGCATCATCGGGATGGGTCTCGTGATTCTCTATATTGATCACGTGATCGTCACCAGCCATGACCTAAGACTGTGACAATTTACCTTTGCGTTAGTACCATGTACGTAATCTATAGCATATACACCGATGCTTATGATTCTACTATCACTAGGGCCTAACCTATTCACACAATACCCATTTCCATCCTTAAGTTTAAAACAACATCCCTAAGAATCCATTCGCGTGCCTTTGATTGTTGTTAGACTGGCCAGGCCTAGCAACAAGCTCACCACACGGATGCCTTCTTAGTTCCATTATTCCAAACTTAAGTCAAGAAGCTAGGTTCAATCAATTCATATGATTCATATCATACATATATCATACATATATCATACATATATCATACATGTGTCAATCCTGTTACGTTTATAAACGGCACACTAACCTTGTACCTTTAGGCTCAGTGATCGGCTTCTTGGATCGAACGCTTGCATTTCTCATATCTAGAGCTCAAAAGTTTGAGTCCAAGTGTTCGCGACGCACTTGAATCTCTCAAACCGTTGGCTCTGATACCAACTTGTAACACCCGGACCTCCAAAGGGTCCATTTAAGTTAAATAAACATGCGGAATTTGGTCCCAGAAAATTTCATTAACAGTTAACTTCCAAAATATGTGTTTCGTGTCAACCGACACTCAAAAATAGGTTTAACAATCCATTTACATAAACACATAATAAGAAGTTTCAAAATAATGTTAACGCGTTAATTGTTACAAAAGAATCGCGTATGCAAGTCCCGTTCGATCCTTGTTTGCACTATCGATCACTTTAGCCTTCCGGTCCCGTAACACCTGAAAAACACACGTTTAGACATCCATTAGTTCATAAGAACTAAGTAAGTACATTCTAACATTCATTTCGGGTCTTTACGGGGGTTTAAACGGACTCGAAACGCATTTAAACGATAATCAACAAAAACTGGAAACTGGGCCCTACCGTAACTTACGGTAGCCACCGTAAGTTACGGTGGCCTCAGTTTTGCTACGGTGGTATCTTTCTGGCTTACGGTAGCCCATTTCGCCCAGGGACCTACCGTAACTTACGGTACCACCGTAAGCTACGGTGGACCCTGCAGCAAAAACATTATTTTTGACCCGTTAAGGGTCGTTACGCGTTTCCGAGCCACCCCTTTCGATCCTGATTGTTTCAAACACCTAGAAATAACATATTAATCATATATGAGATTCCCACGGAGTTTCAACGAGTCTAAACCCGACTCTTGGCAATATACCAAAAATTTTTTAATTGTTTGGTATTTAATTCCTTAATTATCCCAATTATGGTTCATTTATTCGTTAGAGCTACCGACCGTCCGACAACCATGGAACCGGTCTATTATAACATATACATATGTTTAGTGAGTTCTTAGACCCAACCCATCCCATTTGCTTAACATAACGCAAATTTTCCTTTTTATACCGAATTTGCCCCTTATAGGGTCAAATTCCATTTTATTGAGCGGTTTGCCATTCTTTCACGAACGACCGCTTTCCTTGGCGTTACCCAACGTCCACACACGTTGCAGATCGTAGGGATAACCCTTTACCCTAGTGTTCACACACGATGTGAATCACTTTAATCCGGGTTCGTCCTTTCTTCCCATTTTCATGGGACGGTCACACACGTTGTGACTCGTTCTGTTCCACAACCATGTGGTATAACACTAAAGTGTTATTTTCCTTTATGTTCACGCACGTCGTGAATCATTTGTCATAGAAGCTCACATACGGTGCAAGTCAACTATTTATCCTTTTTAAACGTGGTTTTCATTTTTGTTTGAGTTTATGAGCACATGGTCACACATTGTGACTCATGCCGTTATTTTCCTTTATGTTCACGCACGTCGTGAATCATTTGTCATAGAAGCTCACATACGGTGCAAGTCAACTATTTATCCTTTTTACACGTGGTTTTCATTTTTGTTTGAGCTTATAAGCACATGGTCACACACATTGTGACTCATGCCTTTGCTTTGTTATGCTCAATTTAAAGAATGTCTTACCTTGAGTCCGGAAGGTTTAAGTGGTCAATTAAACGTGTTCCTTGCCGGTTCCCTTGGATCCGCTTGCCACACCACTTCCTATTACCATTTTAAGGACCCATTTAACACATAACATTCATTTAATCACACATATGGTCTATTTGACCATTTATCACATTTAACCTACAATCTAGGCTTTCACATTGCACATTCTTGCAATTAAGTAGTTCATTCATGATTTTCATCTAATTTAGGCATTTCATCAAACACCTTATGTGCATAACTTAACATATTGGTTATTTACTAGCTTTTAAACATCATCAAGCTAGTTTTACACCCAAATCACATAACACACATGTGATTCATCAATTTCAACCAAAGGTTATGCACCTAATCACCTTTCTACAAAATGAACATGGATTCTACAACTAGCAACTAGTTTACATGAAGAATCCTTAGTTTAACCTTCTAGTAACTAAACCCATTTCCATGGTTCATGTAAACCTTCAATTAAGGAGAAATTACACATCTAGTTACTATAATACACACATACACATGATCATCTAGCACTATAACACTAGGATTTCATGTTTAAACCACCAATTTCTACACCCATCATGTGGGTGACGATTTTACACCTCAAGAACATCAAATAACACTTACTGTAGCTCTTGATGAGATGAAGAATGATTTCTAGGGTTCAATTTCGGATCTTGCACTTGAATCACCAACAATTTGAGCATGAGATGACCACAAACCCTTTTTCTTTCTCCTCTTGTGTGAAGAACGGGAATGAGCAAAGAATGCTCACCAAATGTATGGCAAGCCATACATATCCATGTGTGGGTTTCATCAATTGGCAAGATCCACCCCTCTAGTATCATTTTTCATTTTTCACCACTTAACTAACTAGAAATTTTCTAGTTAAGTCTTAAATATTTACTATATTTAAACACATGATACATTAATTGTGTTTTAATTACATAATACGAAATTCGGGTCGTTACACTTAGACAACTTATACACTTTTGCCTCAGACCCTTTTCTTTCATAACCTCTGGCTGTCTTACATACATATTCTCTTTAATTCTCCATGTAAGAAAGTTGCCTTAACATATAAGTGATACACACTTCATCCCATCTTTGCTGACAGAGCTAATATTAATCTGATTATTTTAATTCGAGCAACAGGTGCAAAAGCTTCTTCAAAGTCAATGCCCAATTGCTGCACATAACCTTTTGGAACTAGTCTGGCTTTATGCTTTGTCACATTTCCCACTACATCCTTTTCAACTTAAACAACCATTTTAAGCCAATTGGAGTACACTTGCAGGTGGCTCAGTTAAGATCCAGGTTCTATTCCTTTCTATTGCTTAATTTCATCATCCATTGCAGCCCTCCACTCTTTACTTTTAGCAGCTTCTTTATATGAGTTTGGCACTCCATCATCTGCCAGTAGTAGCTCAGCTGCTTCTTCCTCTTCTTATCTTTGAGCATCATGTTTAATCCTGCTATCAAGAACGTAATCTGCCAGTCATGTAGGCAGAACTAAAGCCCTGGATGACCTTCTAAACTGGGTTGGTCTCCTTGGTCTATGTCTGGATCAAGGTTATCATAGAACTCAGGATGCTGCACACTTATACTCCAGGATGCTACTGTTGTTCACTTGAGTATGGCGCCTGAGGAGAGATTGTGTTTGAGGAAGGATCTGTCCTCTCTTGATCTTTCCAGCCCTGATCATTTTGATCTCCAAGACTCTGGGAGATTGGGTTGTCTTCAACTTAGAATTCTTCATCCCCTAATGAGTAAGCTGACTTCTCCTCATTACTCATGTGTTTTGACCAATTCCATTGTTTGTTCTCTTCAAAGACTACGTCTCTACTTACCACCACTTTGTTTCTAGGAATATCAAACATTATATGTGCCTTAGAGCCTTATTCTACTCCTAAATATATCATGGGCATGCTCCTATCATCAAGTTTTTTAGGTGTTTGACAATACCTTTACATACCTTACATACCCGAAATTCTCAAGTGTTGTAGCTCTGGCTTTCTCCTTTTGAGGGATTCATATGGTGTAGAATCCTTCAGGGCTTTAGTTTGAATTCTATTGAGGATGTAGACTGCATGTCTCACTCCTTCTCCCCAATACTTTTGTGGCACATTCATTCCCTTTAACATGCTTCTTGTCATGTTTAGGATGAAACATATTTCTACTTTCCATGGATCCATTCTGTTAAGGGGTATAAGGTGTTGTGAGTTGTTTACTTATTCTATTTTTCAGACAGAATTGATTGAATTCATGAGATGTAAACTCCCCTCCTCTGTCAGACCTCAGGGTTTTACCTTAAGGCCAATCTCATTTTCAGCTATTACCTTGAATTTCTTAAAGTTTTCAAGTGCCTGATCTTTGCTCTTTAGCATATACACCCACATGAACCTTGTACAATCATCTACTATGAGCATGAGTACTTATTTCCAGCTGGTGTAGGTGGAGTGATTGGTCCACATAAATCCATTAACAGTAACTGTAATGGATGTCGTGACCTATATGGGGAGTTAGTGGGAAATGGATGCTAGAGTGTTTTTCCAGCCATACAGGCTTCACATAGCTTGGAAGGCTAGTTTATCACAAAGACTCCTTTTATCATCTCCTTCTTGGTCATGTTTCTTAGTGAATCAAAGTTACATGACCAAGTCGCCCATGCCATAACCAAGGCAGGTTTTCAAGCTCGGTTTGAAAGCATATTGGTGACCCAATGGTTAGTTTAGTTTTGTATAACCGGTTGGGTGACCTGACTACTTGCATCAACAGTTTCCCATCTTTGTCATGCAGCCATAGGTACTCATTCTTCATGCTTACTACACATCCACCTTCGATAGCCTGTCCCAGGCTAAGTATATTGTTTTTCAGCTGGGGAATGTAGTAAACATCTGCTAGGAGCCTATGCTCCCTATCTTACCTTCCAAGATTACTGATCCCATCCCCTCAATTTCTACACAGGAGTTATCTCCAAACCGTATCCTTCCCCCACCGATCTATCTAGTTTTGAGAAGATAGAGGGATCACCTGACATATGGTTTGAAGCTCCATTATCAAGATACCAATATTCATTTTGTTGGTGTCTTGTGCATCTTGGTGAAGGTGCTTTGGGAGTATACTTTGTTCATTTAAGAACACCTATTCTTTCTTCCTTTTCATGTGAACATTCATCAGCAGTGCTGGTCCTTCAACCTCCGCTTCTGTCAGGTTGGATTCTATATCGTGGGTCTTCAATGATGGACATCCGGACGCACAGTGGTCGAGTTTGTCACATTTGAAGCATTTAATCTTGGACTTATCCTTCTTGGGTTTTTGATGCTTCACTTCTCTTCCTTTTTGAGTGAATTTGTTCTTTTCACTTAGATTGGAGCCATTACTCCCTTCTTTTGCCTTGCTCCACTTCTTGTTCTTGACATTATTGTCCTTTCTACGGGGCTGCCATTCCGAGTAGGTCATGAGTAACTGATCATCTTTGGTACTCGAGACTCTATTCTTCATTCTGGTTCTTTCTTCGAATTCCTTCAACCTCCTAATCGCTTCTTGAAGTTGCAGAGTGTCAAGATCCACAAATTGTTCTATAGAAGCAACAATTTGAATGAAAACAATTTAATGAATCTTTCGGGTACTACTTCAAGGAATCTGCGAACAAGTGTCGGTTCACCGTACGGTTCTCCTAATTCAGTCACCTTTAAGGAGATCACACTCATTCTGTCTGCAAATTCATCGATGCTCTCACTGTCTTTCGTCTTCAGACTTCGAAATTCCGTTTTCAAGGTCTGCAAGCGAGCCTTCTTCACCTGATCTGCACCGACAAATATGGTTTTCAACGACTACCAGATGTCTTTCGCCTTTGTCAAGCTTGACATCTGAAGGACCATTTCCTCTGGCATGGCTTGAAACAGATAGGCTATGGCCACATTGTTCTTCTTCACATCTTCTTGAGCGCCTTCCGCTGGCTCAATTGCCTCCCACAATCCATGGACATTGAAGATTGCTTTCACTTTCACTACCCAGATTGTGTAATTCGTGTTGGTGAGGATTGGACACTGCACGGGAATTGTTGTGAAGTTATCCCTAACAACAATTTGGTTGTTAGTCGCTGAGGCTGCCATCTCCGATCTTCTTTGGTATGTGACTCCAAATCGAACATCCAGATCCCGTCCTTTCAATCACGACGAACGATCTTTGATTTCGAAGCTCTGATACCAAATGTGATACATGTACCAAGACTTGATTAACAAGAACAAGAGTTTATATTAAGAAAAAACAAAGTAATCGAATCATACAAGATCAGGTAGTTAAGTATTTCTAACTAACATTACAAACATTTACAACTATAGTCCCTCACTTATCTTGGAATTACATATTATGGCTAAAACAAACTAACAGCTTTTATAGCTAATTCATTTCTTCCATCCACACGATTCAAGTGTCAATAATTTAGTTGTAGCTCCTTTCACATCTCTGTCCTTCTCCACTTTCTTAATCTTCTACTTGATCTAATTCGACTTCATTTTCATTGTGAAATTTTTTGTTATCTCTACCATCTTTGTAAATCACAGATAGAATAGATTATGGAATCTTACCTGGAATTATCTTTCTAGACTTTACCCTTTTTGAGGTGTTTCGGTACAACATTTTGAGGTGAAATACACGAGAGTTGAATCTACATAGTGTTGACTTACACATAGTTTCACAATTATATATTTGTTGAACTTTAAGTACCCACACAACTTTCAAGCATATTTTACTATAATTTTCTTCACCACCCTAAATTTACTTGATTAGATATTCAGACTATCAGGTTTTCTTATCCTTTGCGAGCTTGTGTTGTTAATAAAGTGTTATTATGACTCTCTTTCATATAGATCACTAACATATGGAGGATTAAACTGAGTATCATGCCTATATGTTCCAACATATGATTGTGTCGAGTCTCATATATTCTTAAACACTAGCTCAATGTATATAAGATGTATGTATGAGAAATGCCTACAAATTTAAAATGTTAATATCTATAGAATTCTAGCATATCAACTTTCTAGCTGAGCGAGGGCTTTCTAGAGCTTACCGTGTCCATTTCAGGTTCTTTATCCTCTTTAAAGGTTGTTGCAACCTTGTTCTAACAAGGTTCTCTGGCTTATGTCGGTCTTATGGAATTTTTGATTATTCTAATGTTCATTAGATTGATGATGTTTGCTAGATATTTGAATCTTATTGAAATTTGTCAATATGTGGTGTGAGGATTGGAGAATCTTTTGAAATGTAAGAGAGAGCATTCTAGGTGAAATATCGCTAATTTCCTTGTCCTAATTTATAGGATTTGCATGGAAGTACTCCAATCAATCTATTCTTCATCATCAAGATGCTATATATAGGGATATCTATTTTTTTTAACGGCCAACGAATAATTTTTAAGCCCGGTCATCCGGGTAAACCCATTGACGAAAGGCCACCCACGCCCGCGAACACAGACAGTGCTGGTGACCCGGCTCGCCCACCATTCCAAGGGAAACCCACCACTCAAAGGCTCACTTTGGTAAAACTCTTAGCCCACTTGGAGCATATTACACCTAGTGAGACTCCAACCTATAACCTCCACTTGAAAAGTCATAGGATGCCTCCTTCTAAACCTGTTGATCTAGGACTCATTGGCTAGGGGAATCCAATTTAATCACCTCACTTTGTTAATAATATATTTTCATATTAGTGACCCATAGTTAGCCTTTTAATTTTTTACTAAGGCAAACATGACAAGAATCACGTTATCCCAACTTCCTACTTTGGATTTTCGGACCCTATGTTCCACAGTTATTCAAATACCCTACATCTTTCATTGTTTGAAATTAATATTTTTTCTGTTGTAGGGAAATATTAGTGTCATATGATGTTCTCAAGTCAAATACCATGATTGAGTCGTTTGCTTCTTCATCATCCTCCGTTTTCATCATATTTACCCTTATTAATTTATTTTCACATTTGAAGCAGAAATCTTTTGGGCGCAAATTAACTTGGTTTTAGTAAGAAGCTTCATAAACGGACGGACAGTGCTTCATTGCTTCGATTGCGATCTTGACTCTTTCGCCATATTAATTTTAATTGAGATAAGCCAGCATCATGGTTTTCCTTAGAGAAACTGCCATTCTTGGCGATGAACATGACTGAATTATGATTCATTTGAACTAGAGGAACTAATACGAATTGGTGATGGTGTGATGCTATATATGTTGAGGTTTGAGAGTGTTTTCGGAAGAAAAAAGATAAGAGTTTGATTGATTCTAAAGAGTTATCGTAGTATTGTGGTTTCAGCAAATGAGAGATAATCTTTGAAATAGCAAGTATGTGTTTTGATCAGGATGTATAAGTCCCTTGATTGGTTAGTAACAGTTCAACGATAAGTTTTCCAACGGTACAATCAAAATCTCCCCAGGGTTAACTTCTTCTTCTTCTTTGAAAACATTCAATTGTATATTTTTGGGCTATACAATTCCCTTAATCCCTCTTTTAGATAAAGAGCTTTTTTGTTTCTAAACAAATGTTAAAGTTTATTAGCGCTCAAGTTAATTTTTAAGTGTTCAATCAAAATGTTTGTCTAATTTGAAGTGGAAGTAGCAATAATATTTTTTTAAACGTAGAGTTATAATTTCATATATGCCCTAATAAACATTACAAATATCATATATACCCAACTAAATATTAAAATATCATATATACATAATTTTAAAGAATGGACTATTCTACCGCTTTCTCTTATGCCCATTTTTTCTTGTCTTTTTTCATCTATTTCATTAGTTACCATCTACATTCCAGCCACCATCGTCGGCAACACATTAAAAGGTTAAAACCATCTCCATCCATCATCGGTTCTTCACCGTTGTCGTCCATCACCCATTGTTATCCATCAACGTTTCAACATAAACCCGAGGCTACTATGGATGAACAGATCCAAACCCATGCCGGACCTTAGTAGACCTAATCTTGATAAAACCCACCTTAACTCTTATCTTTTGTTTATTTTGTTTACAATTGCAGTCTACTACGAATTAAATTTATTTTGTTTTCTATTCACCATTGTTAGACTGTTAGGTGTGCATATTAATTTTTTCTTTAAGCATCTTCTTAAGGTTAAAGAATTGGAGTATGAAATTTGTTTTAAGCTTGAGATATAGGCATATAGAGAAGCTGTGAAAGGATAAAGGACAACCTTAAAAAATATTTTTGTTGGTAAAAAGAAATGGATACTTGAGTCTTGAGTTTTTATGTTAAAGATAGTTTATTTTTTATGTTAAAATTAAATTTGAGATTGGATGGAAAAATCGGATTAAGAATTTGACATTTTTTTGTGATTACAGTTAAAAAAGTACATTTTTATTGAAACCAAGGCTAAAATGGTTATTTAATTGTTTTTAATGAATTGGATATATCTTTATCTATATATAATACTAAAAGAGTAACTTGTGGGACACTTGTCACATTCTTAAGCCTCCTAAGTTGGTTTTTCTCGCCTATCTCTCCTCTTAAATAGTTACCTAAGTTAAATATTAAATAATTTTAATTATTTTTAAGATTAAAAATATTCCTTAATAAATTAAGAAAAGAGTCTTTTATTAATGTTATTTCTAGAAAATAATTTTTTTATAAAAATAAGAGTTTTTCTAAAACATCAAACATTTTTAAAAATATGAAATATCTTAGAATTGATGTTTTTAAAAAGTAAACTTCCTTCTTTGTAAACTAAAAATAATTAAAATTAGGAGTTGTAAAAAAAATTACAAATGATATTTTTAATATGATTTGTTTGGAAAAAATGGTTAAATTTATTTGAAATAAAAATTAAAATTATTACTTATAATTATTACTCATATGTAATTTTAAATATATCTTATTTTAAAATATCATTTTATATTTCATAAACTTTCATCATAATTAATATTTTATTTTTTAACTCGTGTAATACAGGGGTTTACTAAAGTTAGTATTATATAAATAACAATCAACAACTAATTTTATTTTTTCAACCTGTGTAATAAATTTAGTTTTATTTATGTTTTTGTGTTATTTTTAGGGGTGTTCATTTTCGGATATCCGAAATTCGGATATCCGAATTTCGGATATCCGAAAATTTCGGATAGTGGATTTTACTATCCGAATCCGAATCCGAAATTTCGGATATCCGAAATTCGGATATCCGAAATTTCGGATTCGGATTCGGATATCCGTTCGGATATCCGAAATTCAAAAAAAAATATATTTTTTAATAAATTTTATAAAAATATAATAAACTTTTATTGAAATTTATTTATATATCCAAAGTTTTTGTTAAAATATCCAAAATATCCGAAAATATCTAAAATATTTAATTAATATTTAATATTTTTAATTTTTTATATGGATATTTCGGATATCCGATATATCCGAAAATTCTCAAAATCACTATCCGAATCCGAATCCGAAATTTCGGATATCCGAAGTTCGGATATCCGAATTTTCGGATATCCGAAATTTCGGATATCCGAATTTCGGATTTTCGGATATTTCGGATTCGGTTTCGGATTCGGATATTTTGAACACCCCTAGTTATTTTAATACTTAACTCTCCACCTCCCGTGTAATACACGGGTAACTAAAACTAGTATATAATAAAGGAAAAGGGCTTTGCCACTTGTCATCATATTAAACACCCTTTGACACATGTCAAATTTTTAAACAAATATTGCCACTTGTCATCATATTAAACACTTATTTAAACTCCAAAAATTTCTCTTAATTTGTTTCCTTAAAATAAAAACTTTCTAAAATTTGAATTAATATCATTTTTATTTTATATTCAAATAAATGTTAAAATGGAAACCATTATTTATATTCCTTATAATTTATTTTGAGAAAATAAAAAGCCGTTTTGTAATATATGTACAATGATTTTAAACCAAAATTATGGTAAACAGAATCTAAATTTTCAAACATAATGTTAAGAGATTAATTTTTCATAATTTAATTTTATATACAATCACAATACAACTTAAGTTGGCATGTTTCTTCATATTTGCAGCTAAGTTTGTTATAACATTTTATCAATTTTATGTTTTAATAAATTATTGGCTTTTATGTTATATGTTGTCACATGACACACTCTCAATAAGTTATTGCCACGTGTCATTCATATAGCGAAAAGTTGTTTTAATGAAAATTTTGCATCCCTTAAATTTCGCATCCTTATATATCATTCTTATATATTATTCTTATATATTAGAAGATTATTAATATTAATTCTTAATTTCTAATTGTAAATATTCGTTATTTTAGTTTTTTCAATCCATGTAACACACGAGACGTTAGGCTAGTATATATATATACACACACATTAGTGTGTGAATCTGCGCCTTCCTGCAAGTTGTTAAAATTTATAACACTTGATTTCGATTACTTGTACATAGTATTCAATCCGTAGTTATGGATACAAAATTATATTGACAACTCTGTTTTGAAAAAAATCATGTCGAAACGTTGATATAATTTACCATATCATAACGACGAATTTATATTTTATAAATAATCATATTTTTATAATTATAAGAGAAAAACGATATAAGATACAAAACCTTGAAGCAGTATTGAGACTACCACTACTACTACGACTACGACTACCACAACCACTATGACTACTACGACCACTACCATTACGACGACTACTACTACCGCTATTACTACCATTATGACTACCTCTAAATAGTATTAAATAGTAAATAATATAATAATCAATTTAAATAGTAAATATATAAATAAAAAACATAAACTTAATGTTGATTTAATTTATTATAAATAAAGTAATATTTAACATAGTGAATTAAATCATATGCATTAACTCATGTCTTATTTAGAATAAGCTTATTAAATGAGAGCCATTAGGAACACTTGCATAAAACACTTGTACCATATGCTTAAATAGTTGTTTTAGACGTCTTATGAAAAATAAAAAATTATCAATCTACCCATGGGTTTTGTATTATATAGTAGTAAAAATATTTTATTTATTTTTTAATGGGCATATATGATATTTTTAGTGTTTGTAAGGGTATATATATATCTAATTGGCACTGATATTTTTATTTTGATAATCTTTTTTAAAATTTAATAAATAAAGTTAGAAATTTTAGTTTTTTAGATTTTATATAAACTTTTGTTAATCTTAATTACATATAATCAAATTCTGATTATTTATAAAAAATAAGTATCTATAAAAAGTACAATAAGCAAGTGAAATTAAGTAACTTAGTTAGAGGCACGATGAAATGATTCCACCATTAAAAAAAGTTATAGGCCCGATGAAGTGACAAATATTAAGTCTTTTTGGACTCCAAATAGTTTATGCAAACTAGCTTAGATGATGTCGGCACCTCATGGTCTAGGGGTCAACACTATTTTACTTGATACACCAAGCTATACTATATTATTCATATAAAACATTGAGCAACAACCATTTTTTTATAGGGGAATGGAACAAGAATAATTTCTCAATAAGAAGACATCTAAAAAGACATAGTTTTGATCGAAAGGCAACTAAAAGAACAACAATGTCTCTATTAGAAGATATTTGAAGGATAGTGTCGTTTGGTAGTAAGCGGATCGATGATTTTCCTCCATCCATTGTAGTCTATTGCTTCGGAATCATTGAACGGAATCATAAATCCGTTAACAAAGAAAAACGGCGTGCCATACACCCCTCTTGAGCAACCATACTACAAAGACAAAAACAAATGAGCATTATGCCAAAGGTGTGTTTGGATATACATTGTGAAATTATTTATCTACCGAATACAACTCTCAAAAGCCCGCATACAAACACTATTAACATAAATGAAATATGTTACAACCCTAAACCCTAAACAATAAACCTTAATCTGTATACAGTCCACTAGTGGTCTTCAATAATGATACTACTTTTAAAGGAAAACATAGAACACATAGAGCATAGTTCTTGACGAAGCAGGGTTGTTCGATTTTACCTTGAAGGAAGCCCTAGTTTTGATACTTGTATACGAGTTATTGAATCCAGACTTGATAGCGGATTTCATCGAGTTCCCAAGAGTGCTTGACGCGAAATCTATAACTTCATCAAGAACGGCTTCTCGGGACATATTCAAGGTCTGGGCGCTATAAAATCGCTCCTGTTTATTTGTCCAAAAACACATGATCAATGTACAATAGGTTTCGGATAATGGAACACTGCATCTAAAAGAAACATACTTTATGTTAATCTAAAACATACTTCTAATATCTATGTTTAAGATGTTATATTATCAATATTATGCAAGGGTAATGATTCTTTACATGACAAGAAAATAATTAGGTCCTGTTTTTGGTTCTCACATATAATTTATTTTTTAATAAACATGTCATCTTCAAAACACATGTTTAATCTGTATAGTTATACTAGTCAACCTATTAATCTTTTATACTCATTTATCATAATTCACCAGCCAATTATGCTTTGTTTAGCAAGCTTACAACCCATCAACCCTTTTAGATAAATGAGTTAAACAAATTGTGTTCACGTCATACACTTTATGTGTATTAAGGTTGATGTCTTTGACACAAATAAATATATGGATAACGTTCATGTCTAGTGATTCCAACATATACCTAGAAAACACCTTTTTTGCTACGTAACTTTGTGACCCAAATTTTGAGTTGCAATTGTGTAATAAATTATGTCACAAGTGCATAGCAAACTGTTTCCAAGAGTATTAATTTTTTTGTCACAAATGCGTAGCAACATGGTTTTCCTATGCGTTTGCGAGGGAAAAGTTTTTTGTTCTAGTAGCGGCACATTGACCCAAGATGATTACCACCGCTAATAATGTATATGGTAGGCAATCAAAAAAGAGACTATTCAGGCAAATAAACATATAGCATGCCTTCAAACGTTGATTTTGAAAGTACACTCCCTTTAAAAAAGACCAATTTAAAGTACTTCTTTACGTATAACTCTCATTATGCGAAATCACTAGAAATGAAGTTTGGAGTTGTCACCTGATGCTTAAAAAACGCGTTCAACAAATGGTATGTAGCTGAAGCGTTTAACTCATTGACGATATGCAAAGCCCGAGAAGTAACAAAAGCGTTGTCATGGTATCTGCAACACAATTCTTATGAATCAAGAGGAACCGAGTCGAAAACAAAACTGGATGATAAATATATAAATAGGCAGATATTGCAACAAAATCAGAATTCTTAAAAATATTTCTAAAGATCTAATGCTTAATCCCAAATTTAAGATCGTTCCCCGTATACACCAAACTCTCAAAACTAATTACGACAAGCGATTACGAACTTAGCTGACCAACTAAACATCCCAATAACAAAATGAGGACTATTTAACTGGGTCATAGTAATTTATTTTTTATATTCATGTCAATTACTCGTTTCAAGTTCAACTATTATATAGAAACAGTTGTTAGAGTGAGGTTAAACTATAAGAAAAGAATGACGCTTCTAGAGGGTTAAGAAATAGTCAAACCGCCCTCTAGTTTCGCCCATTAAACACCCATTTACTTTAAATATAAACTTAAAAAAATTTTACGATCTTACAAATACAAAATATAGTCAAACTTTTAGTGAAATAGTTATTAATCAAAATCAATATAGTGACAAGAAGCATCTAAATTTTATCAAGAAAAAACATCTTTATCATCCAACCAAATCATGTCGCCTCACAAGAATATTGCATTAATTAAAGGAAAATTGGTTATCATAGGTTCCAAATATAGCTTATTGGTAACTAAAGGTTCCAACTTTTAATTTGGTAACTACAGGTTCAGAGTTATATGTTATTTGTTGTCATAGGTTTCCGTCTACCAGACCCTTAACACCGTTAGGGTCTGGTGACGTGGCGTTCCAACATGGCAGTAAACATGAAATCCTCTCTTTGACTTAAATCCAACATGTAAAAACCCTAACCCAATTAACCTCCGCATCCAAATCCTCATCCGGATCATCCCTCTTCCTCCTAGCCCTCTCCAACCTCATCGCAGCTTTCACCATCGAATCCTTCGCAATCTCATACCGCGCCTTCAACAACGCCACCGACCCCTCCGTATAAAACGGATACTCAACCACCTCCCCTTCATCATCACCCCTCCATCCTCCACCCCCACCACCGCTTCCTCCTCCTCCAACACCTTCATCAACCGTTCCAACTGCCCTTCGGAATCCAACTTCGCCATAATCATCCTCAACCTATCCCTCCTCTCCATCTTCGCCATAATCATCCTCGACCTCACCGCCTTGTCGTTCGTCGGCACCGCTAACGCAGCAGCCCGTTGCTTCATCAGGAAATCCTGTTTCGCTTTCTCTTGTTTCTCTCTGAACAGCCTGCTCTCCTCTGAAATCTCGTATTCGGGAACTATATCGTCAACGTCGTCATCGGAATCGGTGTTTTCATCCAACATCACCATCCGGATGGGGGTGGAGGATTTGTAGAGAAATTAGGTTAGGGTTTTTTTCTGTTTGTTCGGCATTTAAGTCAAAGAGAGGTAACAGGTTTTTACATGTTGGATGCCACATCACCATTTTACTGCCATGTTGGAACGCCACGTCACCAGACCCTAACGGTGTTAAGGGTCTGGTAGACGGAAACCTATGACAACCAATAACATATAACTCTGAACCTGTAGTTACCAAATTGAAAGTTGGAACCTTTAGTTACCAATAAGCTATATTTGGAACCTATGATAACCAATTTTCCTTAATTAAATGTTGTAATACCAGCTTCAAAATGCTGTACCTTGATGTAGCAAATAATATTAGAATGCTTTTGCTTTACAGAGCTTACTATTTTATCCATTGTTGTTGAGACCGGATCGGACCGGCCGGTCCGACCGGGTCCGACCGGGAATCGGGGACTGGCCCGGTCCGGTCTGGGGTGGTTCGTTTTGGCAGGTTGAACCGGCCGGTCGTACCCGAAACGGCGGTTGGACCGGCGAACTGGGCCGGTTCGGACCGGTTTTCAATTTTTTTTTATTTTAGTGGGTAAAAACCGGGGTATTAAACCATAAATTAGTACGTCGGATATACAATATAGTTAAGTTTTATATATAACTATAAAATATATGTATAAATCATATATAAATTACTTATATTTAATTACATATATAAATATAATTAAAATATAGTTAAACCCGGTCCGACCGGTCCGACCACCAAACCAGTAAAACGTCCGGTTCAACGTCCGATCCGGTTCTGAAAACATTGATTTTATCTCAAATAAAGAAAGTTGACAATTTGGTGCTATCGAACAGATGATGAACTCAACCCATGTCTAATGTAATAATGTGCTCCTTTATAGCGAAAATCTATCACATATAATAAAATAATTTTTTTAAGAAACCTGTTATCATTATAGTATATTAAAAAAATTATTTTCTCGCCTCTCTTATAATAAATACAAAAATTATAAAAACAATCAATTTAACTTTTCTTTTTTATTAAAATATGTTAAAACAAATATCTATGTTTGTATTTCTTCTCTCTCATATTAAATAATAATTATTTTAAATAAGTAAATTAAACTATTAAAATTTAAAATATAAATATTATTATTTTAATAATTTATTAATAATACTAAATTATATGATTTCAGACATATTTTATCTTTAAATATAAAGTAATAATTTCTAATTTCATTATTTGTTATAAATTTTAAATATTTATTATATTAATGATTTTGATATGTTTTATTTATTCAACATATGTATGTAATACATGAGCTTTAATTTAGTACTGTACTACAAACATGTACTGTATGCTTAAATGTTACTCCTGAAAAACGTTCTAAACTTGGTGGATGCAACAAGTAATATCATTTTATACAGCACCATAAATCATCGCACTTAATAACTATATAAAAAATAACATAAAGTATTATACAACGGTGTCCAACACTAATGTTAGTTAATTCATTGTATTGTTTAGTGTTTAGTATGTTGTATGATTGTATTTTGTGTTTAGATTGTAATAATTCATAGTATAGGGACTGAAAGTGAAAATGTGGGATAGTTAGTTAGAGCTTCTAACTACTATAAATAAGTAGTTTTACATGTAATTGGGTTAACACCCTTTCAATAAGAATTACCTACCGTTATGTTCAAAACTGTCAATTGGTATCAGAGCGAATAATGCTCTCGATTCAATCAAGGGAATTCTGTGAGAAACCCTTCCGATACAAGTTCTTGTCCTTCCGAACCCACTGCCGCCTGAAATTGAAGACGCCGACGACACAGATCCGCAACTGCAACCCCGACGGACTGCAATTGAGCTCACACACGAACAATTGACTCAATCTTGCCTCGAATTGAAGAATTGTGACTCGATTCCATGGCGGAAAGCAATCGACAAGTAGCATTGAGAGACTTGACCGATTCGATTTCGTTCAAGATTCCGATCCTAACGCCGACCACGTACACCTCCTGGGCGATTAAAATGGAGGCGTTCATGGATGCCCAGGGATTCTGGGATGCAATTGAACCCCCGACGACCGCAGAGGTCGATGCGAAGCTCGGCAAGAAGGCCAGAGCATTCATCTTCCAGGCATTGCCGGAGGATGTATTAATGCAGGTTGCTGCATTCAAAAGTGCGAAAGATATTTGGGGAGCCCTCAAGAAGAGGTACGTTGGTGAAGATCGAGTGAAGCAGGCAAGAATTCAAACGCTAGATCATGAGTTCGAGATGATGGCAATGGCAGACTCCAAGTCAATCGATGACTTTGCTGCCAGAATGGGAGAATTGGTGTCGAAGTACAGGGCTCTTGGAACCACAATTGAAGTCGCTAAGCAGGTGAGGAGAACCTTGAAGGCTGCTCCTGAAAGATATCTCCCAATTGTGGCTGCCATAGAGCAATTTTCTGATCTTGAGTCTATGACCTTCGAGGAACTTGTGGGAAGGCTGAAAGCCTATGAAGAAAGGCTCAAGCCAACCTCCCAAATCAAGAACACCTCAGGTCAATTACTCCTCACAAAGGCTGAATGGCAAGAAGGAGTCAAAAGTGAATCAAATGACAAGCAGTCAAGTTCTAGGGATTCAAGAGGAAAAGGTAGAGGTCGGGGGAGGACTGGGAAAAGCAGGATCACTAGACCCAATCCTGAGGGTGGTGATCGAGGTGCACCACCCAAGAAAGACAAAAGAAACATGAGATGTTTCAATTGTGATCGTTTAGGGCACTTCTCAAGTGAGTGTAGGGCCCCTAAGACAAGGGCTGATGAAGCCCATTTGACCCAGTCCCATGAGGGTCAAGAACCCTCCCTGCTGATGGTGAAGGTCATACATGACCTGGGTTTACTTGAAGAAACCAGTGTCTACCCAAAGGCCATGTCTGCTGAAGTAGATTACTGCACATGGTATCTAGACAATGGTGCTAGTAACCATATGACATGAGTTAAATCTCATTTCACTGAATTGGATGAGATTATTACTGGGAGGGTGAAATTTGGAGATGGCTCGGTTGTAGCCATAGAAGGCAGAGGATCAATATGCTTTCAGTGCAAGAATGGGGAGTACAGAGTAGTTACACATGTGTACTACATTCCTGCTCTCATGAGCAACATATTGAGCCTAGGCCAACTAGATGAGGTAGGCTGCAAAATCTTGATGAAAGATGGATTGTTATGGGTGTTTAAGAAATGTGGAAGGACCCTTCTAAGGGTCAAAAAGGGACAGAACAGGCTTTACAGGGTAGATTTGGATGTAACCCTCCCCAAGTGTTTGTTAGGAGAAATCCAAGATGTGGCCTGGAAGTGGCATGCTAGATTGGGTCACTTGAACTTTGATTCAATCAATAACATGTCCAAGCATAGTATGGCAAGAGGGTTGCCCAGAATAAAACACAAATCACAGCTGTGTGAAAGCTGCTTAGTAGGGAAGCAAAGGAGTCAATCCTCCCCTACTGCAAGTGTCTATAGGGCAGAACAACCCTTGGAACTTGTTCATGCTGATCTGTGTGGACCATTAGATCCACCTACCCCGGCTGGGAACAAGTACTTTATGTTGTTAGTGGATGACCACTCTAAGTACATGTGGGTGTACTTTCTGAGGTCAAAAGATGAAGCCCCTAAAGCTTTTCAGTCATTCATTTCTCACACTGAAGTGGAGACAAGTTTCAAGCTTAAGGCACTAAGAACAGATAGGGGAGGGGAGTTCACATCCCACAAGTTTGAGCAGTTGTGCAGCTTGGATGGGATCAAGAGGTATCTTACTGCACCTTACTCTCCACAACAGACTGGGGTTGTGGAGAGGAGAAATCAAACTATAATGGGGATGGTGAGGCCGATTCTTAAAGCAATGAACATGCCCTTGTGGTTGTGGGCAGAAGCAGTGAGACACTCAGTCTATTTGCTTAATAGAAGTCCTACTAAGGCTTTAGCAAACCTGACCCCCTATGAAAGACTGTTTGATAAGAAACCAACTGTGAAGCACTTAAGGGTGTTTGGGTGTGTGGCACATGTAAAGGTCAGCACTCAACTCAAGAAACTTGATGATAGAAGTATACCAATGGTGCATTTGGGTTTGGAACCTGGCACAAAAGCCTACAGGATGTATAATCCTGTGACAGGGAAAGTAGTGGTCAGCAGGGATGTACAGTTTGAAGAAGGTGAATCTTGGAACTGGGACACAACTGCTGCGGATCAGTCCAACCAAAACTATGCTAGCTTTGGTGGGAGTGTGTGTGTTTCAGATCAAGAGAATGGATCTACCAGTCAAGGATCTACCAGTCATGCAAGTCAAGAATCTATGCATTCCTCCTCTGAGGCAAGTGAATGGAATGAAGCAGGTCAGTCACATGGTGGAGAACCAGGTTCAGGGGGTGAGGAAGGGGAACAAACATCAAATGGAGATCATGATCTTAGATCTACATATGATGATACCCATCCTAAAGGGTTTGTTTCCTTGGATAATATGTTCAGCAGGACTGATGTATTGGAGAAGATACCCTTTGTACCTCCTAATTATGATGAATCAGAGTTATTGTTGCATGTGGAAGAGCCTGTCAGATGGGCTCAAGCCAAAGATAGTCCAGAATGGATGAAAGCTATGAGGAGTGAAATGGAAAGCATAGAAAAGAATGGCACATGGAAGCTAGTTGACTGCCCTAAAGGTGTGAAACCTATAGGCTTGAAGTGGTTATTCAAGCTGAAGAAGGATGCAGAGGGTAATGTGATCAGACACAAAGCCAGACTGGTGGTGAAGGGATATGTACAGAAGTATGGAGTCGATTATGAAGAAGTCTTTGCTCCTGTGGCCAGGTTGGAAACTGTGAGGTTGATATTGGCTATGTCAGCAGTGAATAAGTGGAAAGTACATCATCTTGATATAAAGACAGCTTTCCTGCATGGGGAATTGAAAGAAGAAGTGTATGTGATGCAACCTGAAGGTTTCATAAAGCAAGGGAGTAAGAGGAAAGTGTAAAGCTCCAGAAGGCCCTGTATGGGTTAAAGCAGGCACCCAGGGCTTGGAATGAAAAGCTGCATGAAACCTTGATTAAATTTGGTTTTGTTAGGTGTCCTAGAGAGCATGCTGTGTATAAAAGAAACACAGAACTGGGTACTCTAATCATAGGTGTTTATGTGGATGATATCCTAGCTACAGGTTCGAATGATGGTGTGATCAAAGAATTCAAGTCAATGATGAAGTCTTGTTTTGAGATGACAGATTTGGGATTGCTCAACTACTATCTGGGAATAGAGGTTAAACAGACAAATGAGGGGATCTTTCTAACCCAAACTAGGTATGCTAAGAAGATTCTTGAAGATCAGTATATGTGGGAGTGTAACTCTACTAAAATCCCTATGGATCCAGGTCTGAAGTTAAGTAAAGATGAGGAAGGTGAGTCTGTGGATGTGACCCAGTATAGGAGGATTATAGGGTGCTTAAGATATATCACTCAGACCAGACCAGATTTATGTTACTCAGTAAGGATTGTTAGTAGATTTATGGCAGATCCTAAGGCATCTCATTGGCAAGCTGTCAAGTCTATTCTTAGATATTTGAAGGGTACTGTGGAAAATGGTATATGGTATAAGTATGGGGGTGTAGGGGAGCTGATTGGTTACAATGATAGCTCACATGCTCCTACTAAATCTGATGGAAAGAGTACTACAGGAATGGTGTTCTATTTTGGTGGTGGTCCTGGGAGTTGGGTGAGCCAAAAGCAGGCCACGGTGGCTCTGTCTTCTTGTGAAGCAGAGTTCATGGCAGCTACAGCCACAGCTCAGCAGGCTGTGTGGCTTAAAGGGTTGCTAGAGTATTTGACAAGTGAAGAATTGGGTCCTATTCTGTTATGTGTGGATAATAAATCAGCTATTCAGTTGATGAAGAATCCTGTATTCCATGGCAAGTCTAAGCACATAGATGTGAGGTACCACTATATTAGGGGATGTGTTGAAAAGAACCTAGTGGTGGTAAAGCATGTCAGTGGAGAGGAACAAAAGGCTGATGTGTTGACAAAAGCTTTATCAAGGATCAAATTTGCAGAAATGAAATTAAAGCTGGGAGTTGGAACAATACAAGAATTAAGGGGGTGAATGTTAGTTAATTCATTGTATTGTTTAGTGTTTAGTATGTTGTATGATTGTATTTTGTGTTTAGATTATAATAGTTCATAGTATAGGGACTGAAAGTGAAAATGTGGGATAGTTAGTTAGAGCTTCTAACTACTATAAATAAGTAGTTTTACATGTAATTGGGTTAACACCCTTTCAATAAGAATTACCTACCGTTATGTTCAAAACTGTCAACTAATGTCCAAGTATAGAAAATTGAATGTTATAGTAGAAAAACTTAGTTTTGGTTTATCAGGATAAGTAGGTTATAAACATTAAGGGAGCGATTGGTTGGAAGTAATGGAATAAAATTAAGAAACTAGTATAATTTTCAAGTAAAATTATGTTTGAGTGTGTAATAAAATATAAAACTCAAGGGAATGTTTCACCTCAAATTCCATTGGTTGTGCAATTCCCTCTATAGGTGGATGGATTTTGAAATCACACAACCAAAGGAATTTGAGGTGAAACATTCCCTTGGGTTTTACATTTTATTACCCACTCAAACATAATTTTACTTAAAAATTATACTAGTTTCTCAATTTCATTTTGTTTCATTTCATTCCTTCTAACCAAACGCTTCTTAAGTTTTCTTATAAAGTTTCTAGTTTACTTATATTAATAACTTATATTTGTATTTTTTTAAATTTAAGTACCCGTTAAAGACGTGACAACTTACTACCAGAAAAGTAAGGTCCATCTTCTCTCTTTACATACATTTTATCTTAAAAAATAGAAAATTATATCAAAAAATAAGAAAATCAAATTTTATCACATTAGAGCAGAGCATTTTACGTTAAGTTACTCGTTTTTATTCATATAATTTGAGTAAAAATCATGTTAATCCAAAACATGTATTATTTTATAAAAACCTTATATATCTTATTTCCCATATTTTTCCCTGTTCAATTATGTATTTTACATTTGTTCTTATTTTATTACCCTATTTTTCTTCACCCAATATTAAAAAATATAAAAAATGGAATATATGAAACGAACAGTATATCTAAATTTTATAATATTTAGAAAAGATGCTCTTAGTTTTGTTTTACTTCCCAACGAAAACTACGTTTTCATTTATAACTTTAATAATTTTAAAAACACAAATTTTATACTAAATTTTTGTAAGACATTTAATTTAACCACATTACCCAACAAATAATAAACTATTTTCTATCAAAATCATAATAATAAATAAAACGAGGGCCCGTTTTCCACAGCTAAAACCAACAATCTACTTAGAGCATTCACATCCCGTTCCTTATCTTTATCCATATAATTACACTAAAAATCACTACTTCTTCTCTCTCCTTTCAATTAAATAATATATTTTTATACCTTTTTCATTACCTTTTCTCTCTCCTTCACTCACAACCACTTTCAAAAATATTAAAAAATTTATAAGGATTGTACAGTGATTCTTCAAATATACCAATCCACAATAACATTTTCTCTCTCCTTCACTCACAACCACTCAAAATCATTCCATATAATATACCAAACACACTCACATAAATATAATGCATGGGTTGTGAATGCTCTTAGGCATAGGTTTTCTATTTCTTATTTTTATAATTATATTAAAAATCTTTGTTTTGTTTCTCTTCTTCTCGATTAAAACAAACAGAAAAAATCATCATCAAACAAAATACTCTAGGTATCCAAGCAAACAGAATTGTTTTTCTAAATAACTATTTAATCTAATTTATTATCTGAAATCAAATATTACAATATCAGCTTAAAAAATATTCATGGTTGACCTAGGGTTTTTTTCTAGAAAATACGGGTCATTATCCCACCGATCATCTGTTACTAATTTTAACACTTGTATCAAAAGAGATAGAAAAGAGTATAGAGATAGAACACTAACGGTAACGGGAACGTATGAACGATGAGCGAAACAACATCAGGCCCGTAGTGATCAACCGCTTGTTTAAGCGGAGCCCACGAGTCCCTACTATCGGGGCACACGGGGTCGTAAAACGCCTCGATCAACACAGTGGCCGTGGACGCAGCGCGTTTGCGGTACACGAATCCGTCGTACCGCGATGGAATTACGGGCTGTGATCGGAGTAGAACGGATGAGTATGTTAGAATGATGAACAGAAGAGTTAAGGGGTTTGACATGGTGGTGTTTGTGAACGATGGAGAGATGTTGTGTTTGATATGGAGGTTGAGTGGAGAATAATGGAACATGGGATTGTTTGATATGGTCCACGTGAGATATCACCAACTTACGAAGAAATAGCCAGAATTTGAGGACAAAAAAGTAACATTGTATTTTGGATTTTGAAAGATGTATAAATACAAAATGTATTTTTGTTACAAACTGTGATAATACATAATAAGTTAAAAAAAGTTATAAAAAATTATATCTTATAATCTAAATCGAATTTCAAAAAGTAATTTCGAGCTTTTGTTCCCCTAGCCGTCCTCACTAAGAAAAAAATAAACGAAAAATAAAAAAAAACTTTTTTATTGTGTCATTTATGAAAGAAACAATGACGTCATTGTGTCACTATGAAAGACACAATGACATCATTGCGTCATATAAATACACAATGATTTTTTTATTACTTTATTTGTTTTTCTAAAAGAGGACTCCGAAGTGCTTTTTTGAAACTAGATTTAAATTGTGAGATTATTTTTTTTGACTTTTTTAGATTAATTGTGTATTCTCACACTTTACGATAAAAATACACTTTATGGAAGAATCTCATCTTTAGATTTTTATGTTGAATTGATGTTATATTGTTCTTGAATATGTTTGTTCTTTTTAACTGATATTATTCGAGTTACAGTTTTTTTTATGACAAGTAATTGAGAACCGTGCCGAAAATAGCACTATAAAGTTTTATGTTTATGATCACGCAACATGATAACTTTATTATTTTAAATCATTTATATCAACTAGTTATTTATCCACTGCATCGTCGTGGCGTAATAAGGTATAGGATACAGTCGATCGGGCTCGTTTGCGAGCAAAATTTACGTCAAAACGTAAACTTACTCGAATTTATACGTTGAATGCAAATGTATTATATTTGATCCGAGTTTTTTTTCCGGTTGAATTATGTCGATATGTGATCAAATTAAAAATACAATAAAAAGGACGTTCAATTGCGGCCTATGTGATTTATCACATATTATTTAGGCTATAAATAAGATCATAATTTAAATAAAAATATAAAAAAAACGGTGTAATTTTAATATATAGAAAACGATGTAATTTTAAAATATAAATGAAAACATACTTTATACAATTACAAAAGTCTAATTATATTAATTTTTAACGTGCTTATGTGGAAATGTATTTTATTTTTTTTAAAAATTTTTAAACAGAAATATTGTATAAAATGTCAAAAGAATGTCCAATAAATTCTTACAACAATACCTATCCTTTAAATAACAAAGATTTATCTAAGAGAGAATAAAATTTTACTTGTTTACATGTCATTAAATTAATTATTTCTAGTATATAATTAATTAAAATTAAAATTTCAAATTATAAAAACTTATGAGCCATTTTTAGTTACACTATCATGAGAATTAATTTTGGAAGGATTTAATGAACATTAAATTTATCTATAATAAAACGTAATTGAAATATCGATACCCATTCAAATTACCGCAGGATGTAATAATAAATATTGGATTAATAATATTATTATAACCACAATATCACCTCCACTTTCATTACCCATCTTCCCCAAATTAAAAATCATGTCCCCACAACCCTTCGAAGACCATCGCTGCCACCTGTAGGGCCGTCACCATCGATGTTCCGACAACTACCGCCGCGATGCCGTTGCATGCATCAACCACTACCACCATCGCACAATGCCATCCCTCCTTCTCACTATCTCAGATCTGTAGGGTGCCACCACTACCATGAGGGGAACATCATCACACCCATAATGCACCATCACGTCGCCGACAACAGTACCATAACCACCCACCATGAAACCAGACCACAAACACCCTTGTCGCTCACCATCACCACCGTAAATCGCCACTGGTCATCATCACCGCCATATCCCACCACCACCGCTTTCCGCCTCCGCAGTTCACCGAGGCAAGGGTACCGGGGTGGAGATGCCATAACCCGGTTGCAGTGTCGAGAGATGTCCGATCGTGGAGGGGCGCGGTGTGGTGGTAGCCGGCGGTGGAGGACAAACACTAAACGAAAAAATGCTCAGATAGTGAGGTAAAAGATGAGCTCCACCTCAGATCTCCGCAACTTTAACAACCGAACACCACATCCAAGATCATCACTGCTTCCTACCGACGAAGGGCACCACTGCCAAAACCTTCCACCATAAAACCCATGCCGTCGAAGGGCACCGCCTCCACCGACCTTCTCTCCACCTCCGCCATCGGCTGCCAGAAGCTCCCACTGCTCTCTAACCTCGAACGCTGCGCTTTGTTTTATGTGTCTAGACCTTAAACTTGAAATTCCAATTTTACCCATGATTTACTGTTCATCACGTTACTTTTTTCATATATTATTAATATATATTATTATTATATTTTTATATCAATAAACCAAATGAACCACTAGTTTTCTTTTATTTTATTTTATTAATAAACTGTTGTCTCGTATTTTTTTAGGCATTTTTTTCCTTATTATCGTTTTTATGTATTTATTTTAATTTACTTATAAAAATGAAATGTAAATATAAATATACAAAAAATTAATTTGATAAAAATGAAGAAACGAGAAAAATTGGGATGACATCCTATAAAATGGAAAAAAAACAAAATGAAAAAAAAGTTGATTTGGTGCGCATGTGTGACCTAACTAGATAAGAAAAAACTAGGTAAAATAATCAACCTCCTAAAAAGAAGGATATCAATTCCTCATACATTATGATGTGGGCAATGTTGTTAGGACTGGATCGGATCGGCCGGTCCGACCGGTTCGACCGGGATTCGGAGGCCTGTCCGGTCCGGTCGAGGGTGGTTCGTTTTTGGAGAGTTGAACCGGCCGGTTCGAACCGAGTCGGCGGTTGGACCGGCCAACCGGTTCGGGTCCGACCGGATTTTGATTTTTTTTTTTTTTTTTTGATTTTAGTGGGTAAAAACGGGGTGTTAAACCATAAATTAGTACTTTGTATATACAAATATAGTTAAGTTTTATATATAACTATAAAATATATGTATAAATCATATATAAATTACTTATATTTAATTACATATATAAATATAATTAAAATATAGTTAAATCCGGTCCATCCGGTCCGACCGGTCCGACCGGTCCGACCACCAAACCAGTAAGCCGTCCGGTTCGACGTCCGATCCGGTTCTGAGAACATTGGATGTGGGCGATGATAATATTTAAGAATTTAAGAATTAAGAATAAAAGACGAAATAGTGACGTCGTAACTTATGCGTTGCGGCTTTATATAACAAAAGAAATTGTTTAGATATTTTACTTCGAAAATTAAAAACATAGACACGGCTCAACTAAAATTTAAAGAAAACCCAAAGAATAGAATTTAAATTAAAATAAATAAAATCATTTTTTAAAATATTAAGAAAGAATTAAAAAAATCAAAATACAAAATACATTAAAAAGATGAAAATGGATTAAAATGGTTAAACTGGATTGGGGAATCGAATTCGCAAGGGTAAAACACGTGACAAAGTTTTTAAGTATACTATCGCATCATGTCTTTTATGTAAACCCTCACGTTTACAAAAATATGAAACCGTTATAAATCAACACTTGAACTTTAAACATATAAAAGTTAACTATATTATTTTCTATAAAAGTTAACTGTATTACAAATATAAACCGTTACTTTTAAAAATAATTAACTTACATAAGCTTATATAATTTTATTTTGGACCATGACTCACTAGCCTTTATAAGTTAAAAATTCAATTTAACAATTTAACCCATCTTTTATTTACTAAATAAACTTTACCTAAAGCACAGCTCTTAATACCCAATTCTTACATTTATCCAAATACCCATTAACCCTTAAATTTTTTAATCGTTAATAAAAATTTGATATCAAAAGACTATGAATTTAGGTTTATATAACTAAATTTGTAGATCGATGGGAGTTTTAATTTATAATTTTAAAAAGATTAAATTGTTATTTTTGTCTCAAAGTTTTATTATGTCTTATCATTTTCGTTTAAAAAGAATCTTTTTCCCTTTTGCCTCCCTGATTTTTTTAAAAAATTTATACTCTCATCCAATCTCGTTAGTTAAGTTAAGTGGGTGTTTGGATGTGCTTTTCAAAAGCATTTATTGGCTTTTGAAGGGGTGAAAAAAATAAAAATAACCATCCAAAAGTCTTAATAAGTTAAAAAATACCACTCCACCGTCTGCTACTCCATTAGTACCAACTACCATCGACCACCTAACCTGTCACACAACCATCACCCCCCAATTGACAAACAACCACCATTTCAGATCCGATTTTGCAGCATTCCAAATCCAGTTTCATGGTATCTAAAATCCGGTTTTTGCAACAACCACCACTGGAGAAGAAGATTCAATCTTAGTTTCCCCAGTGCTAATTTCAGTCGACAACAGACGACAGTGAAGTGTGAGAAATTACACCGACCAATTCCTCTAAATCGACAGGCTTCAACGACTGAGATACACCATAAGGTTCCTCAAACTCCATCTTTTTCTCTTCATAAGCTCTTGAAGCTTCTTTAGAAGTATGGGAAATCCCAGCGACACACTTATACAGAGGTTTTTATTTTTATTTTATTATTTATTATAATATTGAATTTATTTAACATGGATGATAAAAAGATATAATTACCCCTCTATATAACCCTCAAATTAACTAGACTTTGATATTGGATGATGAAAATGACAATTTAATCTTTTAGAATATGAAAACTGACAATGCATATTACTTGTGTTGTTACTTATTAAAGTTGAAGTAATTTTATTGTGTGTTCTATAGATATAACTTCGTATTATCTTTTTATTGTGGGGGCGTAACTCAACTCGATCCGGATCCAATAAAAAAGTTTAATATATATAAATTTAGCTATATTCAATTAACTTTAGAACTTTCCTACCCTCCTAAATATTATTTTTGGGTTCATAACCGATCGTGCACACAATATTATACAATATCTATTACCTCTAATAAAATAAGATTTTTTAAAAACACGTGACAATCATTTAGGTTTTCTAAAAACACGTGACAATCAATTAGGTTTTCTAAAGACACGTGACAATCAACGAGAGACTCCTCAATTGAGTTTTCCCACCTAAAATCTATTAAATTGTGATTGTATTTAATTTTAGAAGCTATGATTTTTAATTAAAAAATACATTTATTAATCATTTTAAAAAACAATTAATAGTTACCTTAATTAACATTTTTAAATAATTTTCATATTAGAAACTAGACTAAAGACCCGTGTAATACACGGGTTCAATCACAGAAATATGTTTTTAATTAAAAAGGTTCGTAAGTCATAATTATATTATCTATACTATATAATAAAAGAGTAACTAAGATGACACATGTCACTCTCATATTACTCCTCAAAAGAATTTTCCCGCCTAAACTAATATATTATTTTAGTTAAGATTTTTATTTTAAGAAACTCAATTAATAGTAATAATTTATTTTGTTCTAAATTTAATTTTTTATATTATCAACTTAATTGTGTAATCATATTGTTTTGAACAATACATATTTTTATAGCTGAATAAGATTCAATTTGAAAAAACTAAAAAGAAAAAAATATTTATTGATATATTATTTATTTTAAATTAGTGTGATTTTAACACAACTTATTTTAATTTTAAATGAGTCAATTATATATTATATTATAAAAAAGTATTTGAATATTTATAATTTATAAATATATTTTTTTATTTTTTATTGTTATAGTAATACGTAACTTAATCATACGAAATATTTATACATTTGAGTTATATTATTTTCATATTGTCAACCCGTGAATTACACGGGTTTACTAAAACTAGTTGTTAATATTTTGTCTATCGATTTTTATGTTTAATTTTTTAAAATCATTTATATCTAATATTAATAGTTTTTCTTTATCAATGCTTATAAGTCTAAATAATGTATAATATGAAATTAAATTAACTTATAAATAAGAACTTTAGGTAATAATCAAATTATATTAAACATGATAACATTTATAAACATCCGAAAACTTCTTTCTATACAAAATTTGATGTTCTGTTTGTAATTTTACCTCCATTGTCTAATATTAATAATTTTAATTCATGTCTACTTGTAACTTGAGATAATGCAACATAGAGATTGAATCCATGTCAGGGACCAAACATGCAATGATTACATAAAAGTTTGGACTATCTTTGTGATTTTTAAAGTTCTAGGGCTAAACATGCAATTTGTTTAAACCACATGGACCAGTTATGTAATCTTCTCTTTTTGTTGGCCAAAACATAAATCAATTTCATGCTTACATCAATTAAAACTAAATCAAAGTTTCTTGCTTTCATAAAAAAACATAAATTAGTCAATTTGGTGTTAAAAAACCAAAATACTAAAGTTTATATTAAAATCAAAATCAAATTCTTAAATCGTATGGACCACTACTACTGTTGCAATCGAGATTTGTATATATGAGCATTAAACTGAGACTTTGCAGAAGAGCTTTTATGATTTAAAACTTGAGGTGTGAATGATATTAAATAGATCAATGAGGGCATAAAAGGATCGGGGAGTTGAACTTGAAACATAACGTGATTTGAGGTAAATCGAAACCATGATATGCTTGTAAATTGAAAAGGATATGAAATGATTCATCTTTCCATTTGAAAATCAATATCATGATTTCGGGAAGTCGAAACCTTGAATTGATTATCAGAGACCCGTGATTTGATAATATTAAAATCATTTCGGAATGGAAGACGCGTATGGAGTTTCTTCTCCTTTGCATAGGACGAGTGAATTAGGAAACCTTTAGTTACTTGTTTAAATAAGCAAGAATCTAAAATGTTTTAATTCATAATTTTAGTGTAATACAACCTGTGAAAACTCATTATATTATCTGTTTGTTGAGATAGAGTCAACTTGTTCTTGAGTGGGAAAAAACAGTCAACTATAACTTGTAATCCTTTTCAGGATTTTATTTTAAAAGCATCATAATGTCCTTTGTAATGAGTTTTCCAAAGTAGGATTGGTAGAAAATTAATTTAACAAAATAAGTGTTTTAAAAAATATTTACCAAAATGGTTTTTTTACTGAAAAGTTAAATTTTCTTATTCATAATATGATTGGATAAAAGTATTTATGTTTTTACTAATGTTATTTAAGTAAATTAGAAGGATAAAGTTTCAATAAAATAAAAACCAATTTAGCATCTCTCATGATTTTAAAAAATATTTTATAGTTATTTTTATGAAGGTTTTGTTTTTCAATAACGTTTTCTCATAAAAAAATAATAATAATCTTTCATAAGCATTTTCTTAACGTCTATTATAGTTTACTTGTTCTTATATAAAAAGATCTTTTTATGAAATTAAATGGTTTATATAATTTTTTTAAATAACAATATATATTAGATAACTGTTTTAAACATAAATCTATATATAGTAATAATCATTTATATAAGTATATACATAAAACATAAAAATAAACATCATATACATACAACGTTAGTTTCGCCTTGCGAGCCGACTCGATCTTGACAAATGAAGCTCGGGTTTAAAACCATTTATTAAATGAGTAGTAAAATGAGTTCAAGCTTGTTTAAGCTAAACTTAACTAGAGTTTTTAGCGAGTCAGTCTCGAGTGCCTCACGAGACGGCACGACTCGTTTCTCCCCTAATTGTTGCTGGAAGTTTATTAGTAACCATCGATAATTGAGAATTACATTTATAATTCGTAAACCATTAACTTTTTTTTGTTTCGTCATGATATTTAAATAAAATATCTTTAAAGAATGCATTTTTTTGTTAAAAATAGTTTTTCTTATTATATCTTTTAAGCTATTTAAAAATATTTTCAAAAAATACATATTTTTAAAAAGAATAAAAAACAAATGTGCCAACTTTTGTGTGAAATTGAAATAAAATTATAATAAAAAATTTAATTTTTCTATGTAAAAATATGATTTAAAATTAAGTCTGAGTGAATTAAAATGAACCAAAATCTTCTAGAAAAACTTTTTATTTTTAGTTGCGGCATATAAACCAAATGGTTTTACAATTTTATTAACCTTTGTACTTGACTATTTGTTATTTTGAAATAAAATAAATTTAATCAATAACATTATATTGAGAGAAAAACACTTCCTTAAACACCTATTATGGCAAATAAAAATTGCATATACACTATTTAAGGAAAAAACTCACTTTGTAATTATAGTAATAGTTAATGTTATTCAAATGAATTATGACTAATAATAAGAATATATACATTTTTAGGCGGAAATTAAAATAATGGAGGCCTAAGAAAACGACGCGTGATACTAAAGATATTATTTTATTAGTAAGTATAGATTGATGTAATTTAAGTTTTAAGCTGTTTTATAATTGATATAAATATGAAATCATCTTTGTATTTTTGAATGAATAATTCAAAAAGATGAGTTAGGGACTTAAAGATAAAATTACTGTTTTTTGTTTACTCATAATATTTTATAAAATTACTTCATAAAATATAAAACTAAAAAATTTTACTTTTTTGAGTGACACTGAGAAAAAGAAATATGACCACATAATTATAATAATAATAATTATATGTCACACCCTCAAAATCCGCGTGTGGGGTTTTACCGCGAGGCGCATGACAAACCAAGATCTCAGTCATTAGTTACTTTGAACGACTCTACATGAACCAAAATTCAAATCAGAGTTTACTTTAAAAACTGCGAAAGCGTTTAAATAACCAGAAGACCCAAAACAATGTAACATGTAAAGAAAATCCGCAAAACATGCGCGCCCAATCATAATGCAAAAATCCAAGCATAATTGTTTAAAATAGACATAATCCAAAATAGTATTTTAAACAATGCAGACAACCCAACAATGCTGACGTGTGCGTGCTCCTAGACAACTGGCAACCTTAACATGAGAATAGCATACTAAACAAGTCAACACAATGGTTGGTGAATTCATGAGTTTGCGTTAAATAATCAGTAATAGTTGTAAAACATAAGCAGTGTATTGTAATAAATAGCTAGTCTATACATAATTAGTAATAATCATAGTGATTTCGCGTTTGAAGCTGACTGTGTTACGTTTGTTGCCTCTTGCCACAACTTACCAGGTCATGTCAATGTTTATTAGGACAATATTGCACCCGTCTGACCTCGAGTCACACAGGTGGGGCTCGTCAGACCCAGTAGTACTACCCAAAATTTTCCGCTAAGTAATTAATAACAAACCGAAAGTGTGAGGGCTTCCCATGATAATCAGCACTATATTAAGATTATACACAACTCACAATGATAAAGCGTTTGTTAATACCAGTCTGTTATCTCCCCCAGAAGAGATTGTGTAAAAGAGTGGGGCATAAACTTACCTGATGCGCGTAAAGAATACTTAAAGCTTAAGTTGACAAGAACAAGTGGAAAGACAACCTTCAGAGGTTACCTAGAACACACGAGTACATAAGTACGTGTATACAGAAATCACAATGAAACCCTAAGTGCTCTACAATCAAAGGACTTAAGGTTTTATAAGGACAAGACACATATGACCCAGTTGACCCGTTTGACCCGTTGTTGACATATTAGTTGAAATATAGTTTAATCATGCATGACAACTTAACATACAAGAGTATCATACAAATTATCCATGTGTATCACATTATCAACCCAAGTTCTACCTAGGTCATCATACCACATTAGATCATCATATAAATCATGCAAATCTCTAACAAACAACAAGTTCTACACACACACACAGATATATATATATATATATATATATATATATATATATATATATATATATATATACATCACGACCAAAAATTCATACGTGAAGTCTAATCCATACCCAAACATGATCTCATAATCACTAACCATAATTCATCATCATATATGGTCACCGAAACCTATACTCCTTACATGCTTAACCAAACATCCATAAAACTCAATTAACATATTCTATCACATCAAACATCAACAACAATCATTCTAACATGATCCTAACATCACAACAATGCCCAATTCATCATATCCAATGTTCTACAAAAATAAAGTTTCCTTTTTGGGAAAGTACATCCCAAATTCATCATACTCACATTGTTTTCATGATTTCATTATTAATATACCAATTCAAGCTTATAACAACATCTAGACATGATCAACAATATCTAACCATCATGATTCATCAACATTCAAGACCAAAAGTTACTATTTTAAGCAAGGTAAGAACTATTATGTGCATTCCTGAATTTCCAACATTCATAACAACAATCTAGCACCTATTCATCATCATAAACACATCTATAACACCAATTCATCAACAATTCAACATTTCATGCAAAATAAAGTTACTATTCTTAGTAACCTATAAACATCACATCAAAAACCTAGCTTTCTTGCATAATCAACGTTAACTAACATATATACAATCTAACTAACATCATACAATCATCAAACAACATCAATTTCATCAATCTTGAAAGTTTCCCAAATTAAAAGTTTCTAGTTTGACCTAATATGACCTAGAACATCAAAATCTACATCAATACTTGCAATTAACACCCAATCTAGCATCAATACAACAATGCTAAGATGGAATCAACATCAATTTTGACTCATCTTCAAGAATTTTGAATTAGGGTTCTTCAAGAACATAAAAATTGCAAAAACAACACAATACCTACCTTTAGATGTGTTTAGGTGATAATTAGCACTTGAAATCAACTTGTAACACTTGGATTCCACTAAAATTGATTTGTTTTGCTTGTGCTTGGATCAAATTCGAATGAAAGGGGTGTTGGAGGTGAAGTTGCGGCCGAATTGGGGGGGGGGGGGTTGGGGGGATTAGGGTTGTTAATTTTGGTAATATTTGGTTTAGCACAATTACAAAATAAACCCCATTGTTTATATTTTATAAAAACTAATCTTTAGCATTTTTTTTAAAATAGTTTTAACTATAAAGTACCAACACTGTTAATCACTAATAATAATCATATATATTATTTGCACTAGTCATAAAATACACGAATTAAATATAACACGTGAACACGTTACGCGATAAAATTCACAATTAATACTTAAGTCGCGTAAACACATAAACATAAAACAATAATAACATTATTGATTAGATTATTATTAGCTTATCATTGTTAATTATTTTTAAGTCATCAACGTTCAACGACAACTAGTTTGTGTTTACGACACTTGTATGCAAGACTTAACGGAACTAACGGAGTTTGGTAACGGAAAATTACCGGATGTCACATTATCCTCATGTTGAAATAATTTTCGTCCTGAAAATTGCGTTACACGGTGAGTGTTCCATTACTGGTCTACTGTATTGAGACACAAAAATCGAAATTGAGTGAATTTTGGATGAGTTGTCACATCATCCCCATGTTGAAAGAAATTTCGTCCCAAAATTTAAATCAATACCTTCGTCTGCAGGCATCGTCTTTTCAAACAGTTAAGGATACTTAAGTTTCATTTGATCTTCATGTGAATTCTGGTCCACGTCGCAAGTTCCAACGAACTTTGACTATGGGTATCTTGCTTTGCTTAAGTGTTTTCACCTCACGGTCCATCACCTCGACTAGTTCTTCAATAAAGTGTAACTGTTCATCCACTTGAACTTCTTCTAGCGGTACGACCATCGTTATATCAGTTAAACACTTCTTTAGATTTGAAACATGGAATACGTCATGGATTCCACTTAGCGAATCAGGTAGGGCTAATCGATAGGTCACTGGACCTATCCTTTCCAATATCTCAAATGGTCCAACATATCTCGGATTTAGCTTTACTCGCTTGCCAAACTGAACTACACCTTTCTATGGTGAAACTTTTAATAAAACTTTATCACCAATCTGAAACTCTAAGGGCTTCCGTCGCTTGTCAGCATATCTCTTCTGTCTGTCTCGCGCTGCAGCCATACGGTTCCCTATCTGCCCAATCTTCTCAGTTGTCTCATGTATTAGCTCGGGACCTGTTAACTGACTATCACCAATTTCAGCCAAACAAACTGGTGATCTACATTTTCTCCCATACAAAGCTTCGAAAGGTGCTGCCTTTATGCTAGTGTGATAACTGTTGTTATAAGAAAATTCCACCAATGGTATATGAACTTCCCAGTTATTCCTGAAGTCAATCACACAAGCACGTAGCATGTCCTCCAATGTCTGTATAGTACGCTCACTTTGACCATCAGTCTGTGGATGATAAGCAGTACACATATCCAATCGCGTACCCAAAGATTTCTGCAGTGATTGCCAGAAATGTGATGTGAAACGAGCGTCGCGGTTAGAAATAATTGAGATAGGTACTCCATGTCTCGAAACGATCTCCATCTAATAGAGTTGGGTTAATTTTTCCATCTTGTCTGTTTCCTTAATTGCTAGGAAATGAGCAGACTTTGTCAATCGATCCACGATAACCCATATTGTGTCACAACCAGTAGAAGTGCGAGGTAACTTAGTAATAAAATCCATGGATATCTGATCCCACTTCCACATAGGGATCTTGGGTTGTTGTAGTAGACCAGACGGTTTCTGATACTCCACTTTCACCTTTGAGTAGGTCAGTCACTTGCTCACATAAGTAGCTACATCCGCCTTCATGTTAGGCCACCTGTAGTGTGCCTTCAAATCATGGTACATCTTGTCAGATCCATGATGTATAGAGTACTTAGACTTGTGTGCCTCACTCATCACCAAGTCTCTCAGATTTCCATGTAGAGGTACCTAAAGTCTATCCATAAAGTAACGAATTCTATCATCTTTCATCTTTAATTGTTTATCCATCACACGTAACTACTCAGACATGATATTATCTGCCTTTAAAGCTTCTATCGGTGCTTCCTTAACTTGTTTAGGCAGTTAGGTACTGATTGTAAGCTGTAAAGCTCGTACTCGTTTAGGTTTAGCTGTCTCTTTCCTACTTAGCACGTCAGTAACTATATTTGCTTTCCCTAGATGGTACTAGATAGCACAGTCATAGTTGTTCAACAACACTACCCAGCGCCTTTGCCTCATGTTCAGTTCCTTTTGCTCAAAGATGTGTTGAAGACTCTTGTGGTCGTTGTAGATGGTGTATTTGGTACCGTACAAGTAATGTCTCCAGATCTTCAAACCAAAAACCACCGCAACCAGCTCCAAGTCATGGGTGGTATAGTTCTTCTCATATACCTTTAGTTGTCTTGAGGCGTAAGCTATCACCTTATCTCGCTGCATCAAGACACAACCCAATCCATGAATTGAGGCGTCACAGTAGACTACGAAATCATCATTACCTTCTGGTAACGCCAATATTGATGCACTACATAGCTTCTGCTTCAGCAACTGGGAAACAGATTCCTGACTCTCACTCCATTTGTATGCCGTTCCCTGTGAGTCAAAGCTGTGAGAGGTTGTGCAATCTTAGAGAATCCTTTGATGAACCTTCGATAATACCCTGCTAATCCAAGGAATTGCCGTATCTCGCTCGGCGTTTTGGGTACAACCTAATTCTTTATTGCCTTAATCTTGGTAGGATCCACATGTATCCCCTTCTCATTAACAATGTGACCCAAGAATTGCACCTCACGTATCCAGAAATCGCACTTAGAAAACTTCACGTACAGTTGTTCTTTTCTAAGCAGTTCCAAAATTAAACGTAAGTGCTCCTCATGCTCCTCCTTAGTCTTTGAATAGATCAATATACCATCGATAAATACAATGACAAATTGATCAGATAGGGTTTGCACACACGATTCATGAGATCCATGAATACTGCTGGTGCATTTGTCAACCCAAATGGCATGACCAAGAATTCGTAATGACCATATCGTGTACGAAAGGCGGTTTTCGAGATGTCTTCCTCTCGAATCTCAGCTGATGATACCCAGACCTCAGGTTAATTTTGGAATAATAGCTTAACCCTTGCAGTTGTTCAAACAAATCATCTATTCAAGGTAAAGGATACCGGTTCTTAACTATGACCTTGTTCAACTCCCTATAGTCGATGCACATCCAAAATGTGCCGCCCTTCTTCTTAACAAAGAGAACATGGGCTCTCCAAGGTGATGTGTTAGGTCGGACAAAGCCCTTATCTAAAAGCTCCTGAAGTTGTGACGACAACTCCTATAATTCGTTCGGTGCTAATCGATAAAGTGCCCTAGCAATCGGAGCTGTGCCAGGCAACTCGATCTGGAATTCCACTTGGGGGTGAGGTGGTAATCCATGAAGATCCTCTGGAAACACCTCTGGAAAATCACGTACTACGGGAATATCCTCCATCTTCCTTTCTTCCAGTTGCTTATCGGTGACGAGTGCCAAGATGGCTAAGCGACATTTCCTCAATAACTTTTGTGCCTTCATATACGAGATGATGCCTATTGTAACATCCCGTATTTTTATGAACAATTAAAGTTTAATGCGTTATTAATTCCAATAATTACAATAATAATAATAATAATAATAATAATAATAACATCATAATGATAATAATATTGCTATTAATAATGATAATAAAATTTATTAAAAAAAAAAAAGAAGCTAAACCCAAAAGTTTTGGGTTGAGATTGTAAAATTTAAAACTTGTCTTAAATATTTAACACATGAAATAACAAGCAAAACAAACCTCAGGGACTGAATGTGTAAATTTTTATAAAACTCATCATCACCCCGTCGACCACCTTCACCACCGCCGGCCATCCCTTCCGGCCGAACTCCGGCAGCCAAAAACACCCGAAATCACTCGTTTTTAATCAAATTAATCATCCCCGACAACATCGCGGGTAAGATTCGAACTAGAGCCCACTGTAATTTGAATAATTCGAATGCAATCTACTACCTAACCCACTTCGACCCACTTTCGGCCACTTTACACATACCGATCGCATTACGGACTTTAATAATCGAAAGTAATTCCGCAATAACAGATTTTGGGTTGTTTATAATCATTCTCAACTCAATTTCATTCCAAACGATCAAAAACACTACCATTGATCACCTTGAAACCGTCGGCCTGCAACTCTAATTAAAACCCCACCTCCGACTGATTTTAACCAAAATTGATAAGGGGCTATTGGTCCAGATCACCATTCGAAGCTAACCTCAAGTTTAATTTGATTATAATCACCGTTTAAGCATCATTCGATTGGCACCTCTGTCGCGATTGTTCTACGTTCTGTTCGGCTTCAAGCCATCACCAAATCGGTAATTAAACCTACATATATACTCGATTATACACGCGAAATCAAAGCCCTATGATTGCAGATGCAATCGAAGTCGATTCGTGTTCAATTCGGTGAGGATCGAACCTAGGGCTCGAAGGTGATTTGGGGTTTTGGTTAATTTGGGTTAAAACAAATAAAAACCATTCTATATCGCGGCTCAGGCCTTTGGTTCACCGGTTCAGTGTTTCCATCCTAACCTTCAGGTCACGGGTTCGAACCCGTGCAACCCCATTTATTTTTTTAAAGCCTTATTTCAACTTTTAGAAATACAGAAAAATACCTAAAAATTATAAAAATTATTTTATAAACTCTGTTTATTTTTAAAACCACCAAATTAATTTTCTGGAATTTATTTTAACATTAATTTATTTATTTTATTATTATCTTTTAAAAACAAATGATTTAATTAGTCTAATTTTTATAAAATGGACTTTAAATAATAATTTAAATTATTAATGGACATTATATTATTTTTAATTATGGATTAATCGTGATAAATGTAGGAATTATATTTTCACAAATTATTTACAAATGTAATTGTATGTTATTTCTTATAAAATATATTTTAAATTATAGATTAAAATCTTATTATTAATTGAAATACTATTTGTAATTATCATTAAATAATTATAAATTACATAATCGAATCACATTATTTTTATATTTAATATCATTCCAAAATATTTAAATATACATATAAAATCCCTCTAATAAAATCAAAATGTAAATAATTATTTGGTAAACTTAACACTTATTAATAATTACTTATTAATACATATATAACCCTATCAAAATCTTGTAATATATATACATCTATTTGTGTGAATGTCGCACGTCAAACCGAACCAACCCGAATCTGACTAAATATATCTATTCATGTGGAATACTTATTAAAGACTTAGTTACAATTAATACATAGGTGTTGATTGTGTTTGGACGTGCATTGCATTATTTTGTGAAGTTTGTGGTTCATTACATCAATCCAAGGTGAGTTTCGTGGCCCCTTTTTATGCTTTTATAATTGTTTCAATGTTTTCCAAACTTGGGGGAAAAGTATGCTCACCCGTTTTCGATGCTGTACAATCTTACATACAATTTTCATACTTGGAATCGACGTGATACTATTCTCATATTCTAATACATACATGGTGTTATTCTATTCTTACAACCATTAATTCCGGGTTAGGAACCAACGGATAGGTATTGGTAGTACTACTGGGTTGACACCCCCACCCTTCGACGATTGGTTAACTTGCGAGTTACCAACACAGCTGCCAGCAATCAGGCCAAGGGTGAATATATTCCGTCTAATTTATATGCATAACGTCAAAGGGTTTGGTTGTAAAACACATGTTATGTGGTTTTTGCTTGCAGTATGATTCCACATCAAATTCTATACAGCATCAATTACATGTTTTCAATTTAAACCTGCGGAACTCACCAACATTATGTGTTGACATTTTTGAGCATATATTTTCAGGTGATCATAATCAAAGAGGATAGCTAGAGCAGATGCCTTAGCAAAGACCCTCAGGATTTCAATAATTTTGCATTAGTGATTGTATATCATTTGTTTTCATTTGTGAACTCTGTGTATTTTGAATTTAGAATCAATAAGACTACGATAGTCGTGGAACTGACTGACCACGACACAAGTCACCATTGTGTCGGGCGACGTCATGACACGAGGATTTTGCATGTATTATGTCTCTGTAATTATACCAAGTGTTATGACGATCCCGTCCGTCGCATCCTCGTGTTTCCACTATAAGCGAGGGTGTGACAGATTGGTATCAGAGCCAGGTTATTAAGAATTAGGTGGAGAACTTGACCTAGACTATAACCTAAGAATCTTCATATAGAATGCATGCTAGGGATTGTGTAAGGCCCCGCTCCCGGGCACCTCACAGTTGATCATTCATCGCACATAACACATTTTAAAATGTACATTTACTTTGCAGCGGAATTTAAAAACGCTCATTAATAACAAAAACATGCCATTTATTTTATTACAACATTCTTTTTATCCAAAAAAAATAAAATGACATGTCAAAATGTGGATGCCAGCCTCAAAACGCCCCCAGTAGCTTATGCATCCATGCCTGCAACTCCTCAGCATCAACCAAAATACCTGCCAACTATTATGCATACAAAAGTCAGCGACGCTGAGTGAGTTCTAGTTTAATTAATAAAATAAAATTTTCTTTCATCAAACCGTTCTTTACATAAAGGTGGTCACACAACATACGTACACGTAGATAATGTTATTATTATCTTCATCGTTCATTCATTAGCTTTTGTTCGTGTACCGTTCATCGTTAACCTTTGCATTCTTTCTTTCATTCATACATTCATTACATACGTTCGAATGTATCTTACTTTCGTGCGTTCATTACATACGTATGATCATTTATTTCGTCTATTCGTTCTTTATCTTAACTTTCATTCATTCTCTATCTTTCACTTCCATCTAGATCCGGTCATAATTTACCCTCTTCATGGCACACAACCATGATTACTGAGGGCGAATGACAAGGATCCCGTTTCGTTCTCATTATGATATTTCGTTCGTGAGCATACGTCATACATACATACATACAGATAATAATTATTATTATTATCTTCTTCATCGTTCGTTCATTCGTTCATTTCTTTGCCCTTTTACTTTTCGTTTCTCATCCGAGTCTGTTGCAACACGAAGTTGCTCACCTCACTATCTCATCTCGTGCAATTCGCACCAGTAGAGTTGTCACCAAGACCGACTCTCTCTGTATGTGGGGAACTCTTGGGGCTTAGCCAAAATCGCACGCCATCTCATGGGTTAGCCAAAATCGCACGCTACATAATCCACATGAGGTAGGCCATCATCGCACGCTACATAGCACACAGTAATACCACATCGTACGTATCAGAGCAGTTACCAAAACTGAACTCCCACTGTGTCTATGTCCCATATCAGTTCCACCGTGCATATCGCACAAATTGCACCAACGGAGAGGTCACCAAGACCGACTCACTCCTGTGTGTGTGTGAGCTCTCTCGGGGTTTAGCCAATATCGCACGCCATCTCATGGGTTAGCCAATAATCGCACGCTACACAATCCACATGAGGTAGGCCATTATCGCACGCTACATAGCACACAGTAATACCACATCGCACGTATCGGAGCAGTTACCAAAACTGAACTCCCACTGTGTCTATGTCCCCTTTAGCTAAGATCGCACGCTATAACATACACACACAGTTGAGCTAACAACTCTCAATGAGTCGTGAACCTCCTTTCCTTCTGCTTGCAAGCCATTCTTGCTTCCATTCATCTGGATCCTGTCTCCTGCAATACCGTAGTACGCGACAAGGACCTCTTCGAGTCTGTTGCGACACAGAGTCGCTCACCTCATGCACTTGCTTGCAAGCCTTTCATCTGTTCATTATTTTATGTGTTCGTTCGTTTCGTACTTTATCATATTCGTTCAATTGTACTTCATCATTATCTTTCTCTTCATTACGTAATACTTTACGTTCATTAATTCGTGCATTCATACATTCCCCACGTAAAGTCATACAATATGTATTATAAAATATAATACGTAAGTTTTAAAACAATTTAACGAAGAAAGATAACATATCATAATCTTCATCACATGCACATTTCCTATTCAACAATATTAAATTACTAATAATATTGTCAGTAATAATAACAAGGGTCAATCATTACTGATCATTTTGTGCATAAACATCATCATTAATTAACCCTAGTCAACCCTGGTCAAATCCTTGAAATCCGGGTTTCCCAGAAATTTCCTGTAAAAAAAATTCCAAGTGTTGGGCGTATGAGCCCTGTTAGGCGTATGAGCCCTGTTGGACGTTTGATCCTATTGGGCGTATGAGCCCTGTTGGACTTCTGAGCTTACACTTAGAAAATTTTCGGGTCTGGGCGCATGAGCACTGCTGGGCGTATGAGCCCTGTTGGGCGTATGAGCCCTGTTGGACTTTTCATCCTACACTTAGAAAATTTTCTCTGGTCATACGACCAAGGTCCAGACTTTTCACCCTCATACTTAGTAAAATTTTCAGACTTATAAGTCTGGGCGTTTTAGGACTATTGGACTCATTATCTTGTACCTAGTTGTTCCTAAGTCCAAATTCCAGACCCAAACACCATATCACTTAATTCTAAGCATTCACATTCGGTTCTAAGCATGAACTCAACATATTCATAACTATACATCATCCCAAAACATACCCGACCCACATACACATGCATATGAACATACGGGTATAATACCCAACCTTATAAAAACATACATACACATATTATTTTTCGAGCATACATCTATAAATCCACGGTTTTACTTAAAAACGTCTGCGTGGTATGCATAATAGCCCCAAACACTTTAAAATCAGTAAAAGAGGGGTTCTAGTAACTCACCTGAATCAATCTTTCAGTAGCTCACTACAAATCCGAGACTCACCTTCGAATTCTGCTCCTTTTCAGCTGCTTCTTCCTCTTTCTCTCTCTAGAACCGAGAGCTTTCTCTCTCTCCTTCCTTCCTTTCAGCCGATTGAAGATGGTGAAGGAGGGATGGGCGGCCATACCCAATTCTAATATAAACTATTAGATTTTTGTACCTTGTACACTTTACCCCCCTTCTACTTATGACCATTATCTATTCTTTCCATTTAGTTTTCTTTAAATAAAATTTCGGGCGTTACAAGTCTCCCCCCCTTAAACGGGTTTCGTCCCCGAAACCTGTTGTTCCTTAAACCTTCGCGGGCAATACTGTCCCATCTCTTTTGCAGTCTAACACTTGGAATCCTATCGTTCTACATCGTTTGTCAACATTCAACTTCGGGTCTATCTTGGACTATCGACATCGGCAACCCATGCATACTGATCAATGTTCATTTGACCAGCACCTGTGACTTCAAACATGCCATGTAGAATATGGTTACTACATCACAATATTGGAGCAAAGGCTCGGCGTCATAATCATTGAGCTTTAGAGCATCGCTGAGAACCCTCAGCTTTGGTGCTTGAAAAACACGGCCATCAACTTGCGTATAGTTGCTAGCCCTTATTTGATGTTCTTTACGTGTGAATAATGACCCTTTGGCAACTCAACACTGATAAGAAAGACAATTCGGCTTATTTGGTGACTCAATCCAAATTTAGCTCTTTCCTTTACTTCCAACCTCCCATTCTACTTGTTTGCTACAACGTCGAAACTATTGTACGTTGTCGTTCAATGAACCACTCACAGGCTGAAATTGTTCCTCAGACAACGGGTGACATAACTTTCTTAATTGCATCACACAATCCTCTAGGGCATCAGGTAACCTTGTGAATCCACTAATAGTAATCTCTACATCGAAGGGCTCATCGATGTTCCTTCTCCTTTTGTTTCCGTTCTCTTCCGATCGTCGTACATCCTTCCTGATGAAGCCTTCATCATAACCCATTGTAGCAGATCGGCACCGAATTTTATCGGGCACCACCAATCAATCCATCTCTTTTGCAGCACTTGGTGCTTACCTCATAAGTTACCATTCGATTCACCCGGAGGTGTACGTCTGTCCACCTACGTCTATCAGGGATGGTCTAACAGAAAAACAAGCGCTCTCTCAATTCTATTGCGGGGTCCTTTAGTGCACTGGGTAATCTAGTAGACTTACCTATAGTAGCTCCTAAGTCGAATGACATCGATTCTTTCTATTCCTAACATGCAACCTATCAGGGATGCTAGGGATTGTGTGCATTTGATTTTACCTAAATGTCTTTCATGATTTGTGTGATACATAGACACCTGTATTCTGGATTTCCTGGCAAAAGGCCTTCGGGCTAAGGCAAGCGTATTCGTATAAATCTCATTGCGAGACCCGTTACGCTACCTGGGGATTTCTGGGATGAGTGATAAACTATGGTCAATACACAAAACTATAAGGCAAATGGGTCAAGTATATTAAGTCTATGAACTTAATATACAGGTATGTTCCTACATACTTGATTTTATACACGTGTTATCTGAACATCCCGAGGAAGATATTATTACTTATAGTCTTTCTCCATGGATACTTTGATACTAGAACTTTACGCTTGTAGGCGCATAACATCATATTATTAGGAAACCTCGGTGATCACGCGTAGCGTCAATCTCAGATATTGAATCCGACCCTATCATGGTTATGACTGAAATCCTGAAAGTATGACGGATATGCAGTTATCATTTGACATAATGTGCTTATATGCTTACTTGCTATTACATGCTATTATTGGAATACTATTGGCTCATGGACATAAGGACATTACATGATTTGTGCTTGATGAATCTAGATAATACTATGATGTTAACTTGGGGTAAGTGGAGCTAGGGTGACCATGTAAGGTAAATTACCATTACGGGTGCACACGTAATTGCAATTCACCATGCATGAGAAGTCTGGTTAATCTTACCATGAGGTAACGACCATGAGTATTACAAGTTCCTATTCTATACCCTAGGGTGCTAGGGTCATAATTCTAGTAAGTCCTTGTTGAAGGCAATCAAACATTGTAAGTCCTTGTTGAAGGCAATCAAACATTGTAAGTCCTTGTTGAAGGCAATCAAACATTGTAAGTCCTTGTCGAAGGCAATCAAACATTAAAAGACCTTGTTGAAGGCAATCAAATATTATCAACATTTACTCAAGTCCTGTCCTACTTAGAGCCTTCATATTAAGTGATACTAAGGATAAACGGATGTCACGTAACTGGTTTAGGCATCGTTCTAGGTATGCCACTGATGTGGTGGGAACGCTGCGGGGAACCCTATATATAAGCATCCTTGGTATACCAATAATATGTTTAAACTGGGCTACATGATGATCCCGATTGACTGAGGCATGGATTGGTTTGGTTGTAAACTATACGTATGCGCTTTGTGAATCTTGCTGTGTCACATTAAACTATTTACACTTTGGGAATGTTATCTTTACAGCCATCAATTCCCGTGTGGAACCGATGTATAGGTTTGACTATAGCCATTTATAACTGGTAAAACCGCCTATACATAAGTTGCGGTAGCTCTCATTAAACTTATATTACGTTATTCTTTAGGATAATGCTAAGGAAAATTGGGATGTTATGTAACCAGTTTAAGCGTCATTCAAGGTATATCGTGGATGTGGTGGGAACGCTGCGGGGAACCCTATATATAAACATCACCGGTATACTAAGAATGTGCTTAAACTAGGCTACGTAATGATCTTGATGGACTGAAGCATGGGTTATTGGAACTTGATGAGTAGAACCATATGTGATTCTTTTTATACTTTGATTCCTATCAAAGCACACACAAATCTTAAATCATAGTCAAGGCATTGTGTGTCTAAATCGAATAATTTTCAAAATAAGCTTTGAATCGTTATTCGTGGTTTTCAAAACCCCATCAAAGTCTATGCCTCACCACTGAATACATGCAATACTGGAAGAGTGGGATGAGTATCTGCTTATAGGTACGCATGTTTCCAACAAAGATGTGGTTGACTTAAAACTTTGGTTAGTCAACGTACTCGCGTTGATTTACGAATCAAACGATTACACTTGGAACATCTCATTGTTATTATGCCAAATTCCCGATGGTTGTTTTCATGTTGTATAGCTCATATTACCCAAATCTCATAAAATATCCTAATGATATTTCAAAATGTCTACTCGTCAAAACATACCCCGATCTGGAAACTCTAGCCGTAAGATTGTTACTATTGTAGCACGCGAGGTATACCAACCCTCCTAACTCATCTGAATCAAGACGTGAACCCTGCTCAAATCTCTATTGTCCTAACCCTCCACGTGCTTGTACCTACAAGCATTTCAGTTCTTGCAACCCCACTAAGTTCAGTGGAACCGAAGGAGCTACCGGATTAATACAGTGGTTCGAAAGCTTCGAGAACACTTTCCTAAACACCGAATGGCCTTCGAAACTTTAAACCATTATTTATGGTTCTCAAATCCTCTTAAGGATGTGTCCCATAACTAAGAACAGGCAATGTTGTAGATGGAATTCCTATATCTCGGGGTACTTTGTCTAGGAAAAGTGTAAATGGTGATTTGATTCAATCATTGAATCCATTTACTTAACTCGAAACCCTTGAGATGAGCGATCACTGATAAGTACGCGTGTCTTCAATATGGTTATGGCTAACCTCATATCTTGAGAAGTCCATGTATTCCCTTCGATTGTGAATCGAATGTTCACATCTCATTGTAATCATTCTTGTCCTTGATTTCGTCTTTCTGATTTAAATTATTCAAGATTTGAACACCATCCTAACAAATTCTGTTATCTCAAACTTTGATCTTAAGCTTGTTAGCATGATCTTTCCTTTGTTACACTGATGAAACTTGAAATTTTCCGAATTCCTAATTGATATTAACTTTCCTTTCGTCGTTAAGTCAAACTTCATACGGCTTGCACCGCGGGAAATGCAAGAGTTTGCAGGTCAACCTATGACCAAGAACGTTCGTATCTCCTAAATGATTTCATCTCATCAAAGCAGGGGAGATTCCCTTACTTTGATGAATCCCTATTTCGATAAATAGTTTCCCATTTGTTTGTTTTGTGAAATTTCATCCTTTGGATTAGGGTGACTTCCTTATCTTGAGGATTGACTTCAATTATTCTCATTGAAACTTACATTTCACAAATGACATGATCTTACCAAAATAGGATTGAAACCCGTATTTTGGTGACAAATGTCAACCTTCGATTGTTTTCTTGTTATTATCAAGATAAGCATGAATTCCGTACCTTGATGACTAATCTCAATTCTTGATCTTCAACTTACCATGGTTGTAATCAAGTAACGAGAAACATGAAGTAACTTGAAGGGTGAACCAATGTTGGTGATTCGACCTATCAAGCCAAAGCATGATCTCTAAACCTGAAAGGAGACCCGATCGTATTAGGTTGATTTCAAGCTTGGAACACTTAAAATTCTTAAATCGATTTCTCTCCCTTTATCCTCATATTTTGACCAAGATATATGGAAACATTTATTCCTTATCTATCGATTTTCATTTTGGGGTATCATCAAAACGTGATTGTGCGATGATAGCCTTCCTAAACAATCCCTCTGCTGAAGATATTATCAACTTATGAACATGACTTTCTAGTCATATAAATGGTCTCAGCTGAACTCATGGTTTGTTGAACTGCGTATGTAAACTTACTTAGATATTGCTACCTTGCAAAACATGTTTACAAATACTTTTCCTATTGTTTGCGTCACTTCTTGATTCGCTTTTGAATCCTTAACCTTGAAAATTATTAAAATTCTATCTTGGATTTGAACAACAAGACCCGTTATTATCCTCATTGCGATGTGGATATAAAGGTTCATAAACCTTCGTAACTTGTAGACATGGGTTTGGCCTTAAGGAAAAGACGTAACTTGGTATGTGTCCAAGTGTCTTACCTTCACATATGACAAGACTTAACCTCCGTGAATCTCCTGTTTAACTTTTCATTCACTAAGTGCCTCTTATCTTAGCTGTTATGATGACAATTGGTGTATTATAGATCGATTGACTAAAAATTCAATTCGACCCATTATCTCACAATGTCGAGAAATTAACCTGTATCTGTTTCAAATATTCGTATACCGTGGAATGACGTTAAAACATCGATCGTTATATTGAATAATTGATTCATTTTCTGTTTTGATAATATTCTTAACCACCGTCGCCAAACTCATTCCAGGATCTTCGCGTAGTATATTATTCTTAGACCGATGGTTGGTCAAAGGAGAATACATATTCACAAGATATGCGTTAAGGTCGTTTCGTATGTTGACGTTGGGATTCTTAAATTTCAACGGATAACCTTTCTCATTATTGTTGGTCTTATCCTGATTTCTAGACATTATATTCTGGAAATTATGGATCGGAAAATCAAACAACTCAAACAGCCGGATACCCATTGTCTAAGTCCGCTGGGAATCTAAACGTGGCCCAGAGTTCACCTGGGAACGTGAGGACCAAATAAAATCTCGATATCCTCATCTTTTCGTTTCAGCCTCCTCGTGATTAAAATTTCGGGACGAAATTTCTTAAAGCAGGGGAGACTGTAACATCCCGTATTTTTATGAACAATTAAAGTTTAATGCGTTATCAATTCCAATAATTACATTAATAATAATAATAATAATAATAATAATAATAATAATAATAATAATAACATCATAATGATAATAATATTGCTATTAATAATGATAATAAAATATATTGTTAAAAAAAAAAAAACTAAACCCAAAAGCTTTGGGTTGAGATTGTAAAATTTAAAACTTGTCTTAAATATTAACACATGAAATAACAAGCAAAACAAACCTCAGGGACTGAATGTGTAAATTTTTATAAAACTCATCATCACCTCGTCGACCACCTTCACCACCGCCGGCCATCCCTTCCGGCCGAACTCCGACAGCCAAAAACACCCGAAATCACTCGTTTTTAATCAAATTAATCATCCCCGACAACATCGCGGGTAAGATTCGAACTAGAGCCCACTGTAATTTGAATAATTCGAATGCAATCTACTACCTAACCCACTTCGACCCACTTTCAGCCACTTTACACATACCGATCGCATTACGGACTTTAATAATCGAAAGTAATTCCGCAATAACAGATTTTGGGTTGTTTATAATCATTCTCTGAACTCAATTTCATTCCAAACGATCAAAAACACTACCATTGATCACCTTGAAACCGTCGGCCTGCAACTCCAATTAAAACCCCCCTCCGACTGATTTTAACCAAAATTGATAAGGGGCTATTGGTCCAGATCACCATTCGAAGCTAACCTCAAGTTTAATTCGATTATAATCACCGTTTGAGCATCATTCGATTGGCACCTCTGTCGCGATTGTTCTACGTTCTGTTCGGCTTCAATCCATCACCAAATCGGTAATTGAACCTACATATATACTCGATTATACACGGGAAATCAAAGCCCTATGATTGCAGATGCAATCGAAGTCGATTCGTGTTCAATTGGGTGAGGATCGAACCTAGGGCTCGAAGGTGATTTGGGGTTTTGGCTAATTTAGGTTAAAACAAATAAAAACCATTCTATATCGCGGCTCAGGCCTTTGGTTCACCGGTTCAGTGTTTCCATCCTAACCTTCAGGTCACGGGTTCGAACCCGTGCAACCCATTTATTTTTTAAAGCCTTATTTCAACTTTTAGAAATACAGAAAAATACCTAAAAATTATAAAAATTATTTTATAAACTCCGTTTATTTTTAAAACCACCAAATTAATTTTCTGGAATTTATTTTAACATTAATTTATTTATTTTATTATTATCTTTTAAAAACAAATGATTTAATTAGTCTAATTTTTATAAAATGGACTTTAAATAATAATTTAAATTATTAATGGACATTATATTATTTTTAATTATGGATTAATCGTGATAAATGTAGGAATTATATTTTCACAAATTATTTACAAATGTAATTGTATGTTATTTCTTATAAAATATATTTTAAATTATAGATTAAAATCTTATTATTAATTGAAATAGTATTTGTAATTATCATTAGATAATTATAAATTACATAATCGAATCACATCATTTTTATATTTAATATCATTCCAAAATATTTAAATATACATATAAAATCCCTCTAATAAAATCAAAATGTAAATAATTATTTGGTAAACTTAACACTTATTAATAATTACTTATTAATACATATATAACCCTATCAAAATCTTGTAATATATATACATCTATTTGTGTGAATGTCGCACGTCAAACCGAACCAACCCGAATCTGACTAAATATATCTATTCACGTGGAATACTTATTAAAGACTTAGTTACAATTAATACATAGGTGTTCATCGTGTTTGGACGTGCATTGCATTATTCTGTGAAGTTTGTGGTTCAGTATATCAATCCAAGGTGAGTTTCGTGGCCCCTTTTTATGCTTTTATAATTGTTTCAATGTTTTCCAAACTTGGGGGAAAAGTATGCTCACCCGTTTTCGATGCTGTACAATCTTACATACAATTTCATACTTGGAATCAACGTGATACTATTCTCATATTCTAATACATACATGGTGTTATTCTATTCTTACAACCATTAATTCCGGGTTAGGAACCAACGGATAGGTATTGGTAGTACTACTGGGTTGACACCCCCACCCTTCGACGATTGGTTAACTTGCGAGTTACCAACACAGCTGCCAGCAATCAGGCCAAGGGTGAATATATTCCGTCTAATTTATATGCATAACGTCATAGGGTTTGGTTGTAAAACACATGTTATGTGGTTTTTGCTTGCAGTATGATTCCACATCAAATTCTATACAGCATCAATTACATGTTTTCAATTTAAACCTGCGGAACTCACCAACATTATGTGTTGACATTTTTGAGCATATCTTTTCAGATGATCATAATCAAAGAGGATAGCTAGAGCAGATGCCTTAGCAAAGACCCTCAGGATTTCAATAATTTTGTATTAGTGATTGTATATCATTTGTTTTCATTTGTGAACTCTGTGTATTTTGAATTTAGAATCAATAAGACTATCATAGTCGTGGAACTGACTGACCACGACACAAGTCACCATTGTGTCGGGCGACGTCATGACACGAGGATTTTGCATGTATTATGTCTCTGTAATTATACCAAGTGTTATGACGATCCCGTCCGTCGCATCCTCGTGTTTCCGCTATAAGCGAGGGTGTGACACCTATCACTGCACCACTCCTATCACCTCTGACCGTAAGGACTTCTTCACCAACATGAATCCGTATGATTTTCTCATGACATATGACTTCCGCTTGCTTGTTGGAGAGCCAATCCATGCCTATCACTACGTCAAAACTTCCCAGCATAACAGGCATAAGATCTATGGTGAATATGTGATCAGAAATTTCTATCTTGCAATATCTAAGAATATGCGTTACATGAATCTATTTACCGTCAGCTAATTCTACAGTGTATTTAGATTCTAAGGCTGAGGGCACGTCACTTATAAGACTACAGAACTTTAAGGACACAAAACTTCTATCTGCTCTAGTATCAAATAGTATAGTAGCAAAACGTCCATTAACCGAAAATTTACCAGTAACAGTCGTAGGGTCCTTTAGGGCCTCACCTGAGCCAATGACGAAGGCTCTTCCCTTGGCTCCATTCTTGTTGTTGCCACCATTATTGCCATTCCCGTTGTTGTTGTTGCCATTATTATTGTTGCCATTGTTGTTACCATTGCCATTTCTCCTCAGTTGAGGACAGTTGCGCTTGTAATGACCTTCCTTTTCACATTCAAAACAACCTTTGGGAGTTTCTTGAGGTTGTTGTGGCTTCTTCATCAGTTCACCATGGCAGTCCTTAGCTGCATGACCAATTTTACCACAACGCTGGCATTTGAAAGTATCATACCTTCCCACGTGATGGTAGTTACACCGATGGCACTTGGGGTGTTTTTCATTGTAACCAATGGGTCCTTTGATTGCGAGGAGTCATCTGGTTGAAACTCCGATTATTATCGAACCTCCGTTGCTGCTGCTGAATTGGCTGCTGTTGTTAAGGTTAAGGTTGACTATTGGACGATGAGGCTTGTTGCTGGAACCATCCTACTTTCTCTTATTATCGGGCACGCTCGCCACAGCGCCCCGCTTGGGTAGACGTCCCTGCTCCACCACTTGATCAGTCAGCTTATGAGCTAACCGGATGGCTTGCTGAATAGTAGCGGGGTTGGAAGCAGTCACCATGCTTTGGATTTCAAGCACCAATCCCGGATGTAGTGCTCGACCCTTTAATGCATTTTATTCACCATCCCTAGGCATAAAGTGGCTATTTCGTGGGTCTGGGTGGTGTAGGCCTCGATTTTAGAGCCTTTCATCTTGAGTTGCCAGAACTCCATTTCTAGCTTTTGCACTTCGTTGCAAGGACAATACTCCCCAGTCATGATTTCCTTGAATTCAGCCCAAGGAATATCATTGTCCATAGCCTAGCCCAGCATTTGGACCTGAGCGTTCCACCAGGAAAGAGCCGCACCTTCTAGAGTCCCGGTGGCATACTTCACCTGATCAGCAGGCGGGCAGTTGCACTTAGCGAAGACAGACTCAGTCTTCTCAAACCACCGCACCAATCCTACAACTCCTTTTATCCCGCTGTAGCTGTGTGGTTTGCAGTCCATAAAGGACTTGTAGGTACACAATGGTGGTCCTATTTTGACTTAACAAACACTAGTCAGATATCCTGTACAGTTAACTAGGATAATTGGGTTAACTTCCCTTGCATTTACCTGCTGGCTGTCCAGGTTGGGTAGCAGCCACTGCTGCCTGAACGTGCTCATTTATCAGGGCAGCTAACTCTGAAGGCGTCATATTTATGGCACCACCTCAACGGCCTCCGGCGCCACGTCCACGTCCACGCCCACGTCTACGTCCACGTCCACGTCCACCAGCGTCCATATTTCACTTTATATTCACAGATACAATAATGAGTAATATCCAACATATTTATCTCATTGAAGTAAAATATACAATAAGAAATAATGAATTCATCACCACACAACATTTATAACAAAAATAATAACCAAAAGTAAATAAATTGCAAATGAGACAAAATATTCATCAATGTCAAAATTTGAGTTTGTCAGTTGGGTAGGAAACAACCCTTCCCACATAGGTTTCAAAAGAAAGAAACACCACATAGTCTAAGTCATACAAAAGAAAATCAATCCACAACATGCTACCCATCGCTGTCGTCATCTATTTCTTCCGGTTCCTCCTCCTCCTCAAGGGCTTCCTCAGGGTCCTCATCCTCAGGGTCCTTTGTCAGAGCAGGAGTTATAGCAATCTAGAGTGCTGCCAGTTGGCCCTCTATAGTAGCAAGCCTAACATTTGCCATTCCTTCCCACTGCTCTAGTTCATTCACGCATCCCGTAAGCGCTCCTACGCCATTAACTATTACATAGCACCCATTGAAGGTATTCCCATGTTGCTCCTCGAGGGCATCCACTTGCTGTCATAGTTCTCATACCTCGTGTTCCAGAGTATAGTTCTCACTAGTGAGTTTCTTGACACGTTGCTTCTTGGTGTCCAGTGCAGCCACCAGTGCAGCAATAACTTGCTCTTGCGAAGCATCCATAGTAGGAAGTGTAAGAGATGGAGTGGATGTAGATGTCCTCATTCGTGGTCGGTTAGAGGCTACCGGCGGTACCCGCTCCTGGTATATTATATGCTGGAAGCGAGTAGGATAGTAATCCTAATCTCGCAGAGCATCATGTTCTGGTATCATAAATGGTTTATCCCAATCAACTTCTTTAGAAGGGTAATAGTTTCGGGGCCAGTCAGGTCCATTGTTCAGTACAGGTGAATAGGGAGGTGACTCGGACCTCGCGGCTTTGTACCCAAGTCATGCGACGATGCCATGCTGCGAAGTACGTGATACGTATGCCAATGAGTATACTGTAAAGGGAGTAAATGACAAGTAACTAATAACTATGCGGTTATAGTCTAGTGTGTATGCAACCTAGTTCCCTATAACAAATGGCTCTGATACCAATCTGTCACACCCTCAAAATCCGCGTGCGGGGTTTTACCATGAGGGCGTGACAAACCAGGATCTCAGTCATTAGTTACTTAGAACGACTCTACATAAACCAAAATTCAAATCAGAGTTTACTTTAAAAACTGCCAGAGCGTTTAAAAACCAGAAGACCCAAAACAATGTAACATGTAAAGAAAATGCGCAAAACATACGCGCCCAATCATAACGCAAAAACCCAAGCATAACTGTTTAAAATAGACATAATCCAAAATATTATTTTAAACAATGCAGACAACCCAACAATGCTGACGTGTGTGTGTTCCTAGGCAACTGGCAACCTTAACCTGAGAATAGCATACTAAACAAGTCAACATAATGGTTGGTGAATTCATGAGTTTACGTTAAATAATAAACAGTAATAGTTGTAAAACATAAGCAGTGTATTGTAATAGATAGCTAGTCTATACATAATTTGTAATAATCATAGTGATTCGAGTTTGAAGCTGACTGTGTTATGTTTGTTGCCTCTTGCCATGACTTAACAGGTCGTGTCAATGTTCATTAGGACAATATTGCACCCGTCTGACCTCGAGTCATACAGGTAAGGCTCGTCAGACCCAGTAGTGCTACCTAAAATTTCCCGCTAAGTAATTATTAACAAACCGAAAGTGTGAGGACTTCCCATGATAATCAGCACTATATTAAAACTATACACAACTCATAATGATAAAGCGTTTGTAAATACCAGTATGCTCCTAAAAGAGATTATGTAAAAGAGTGGGGCATGAACTCACCTGATGCGCGTAAAGAATACTTAAAGCTTAAGTCGACATGAACAAGTGGAAAGACAACCTTTAGAGGTTACCTAGAACACACGAGTACATAAGTACGTGTATACAGAAATCACAATGAAACCCTAAGTGCTCTATAATTAAAGGATTCAGGTTTTATAAGGACAAGACACATATGACCCAGTTGACCCGTTTAACCTGTTGGTGACATATAGTTGAAATATAGTTTAATCATGCATGACAACTTAACATACAAGAGTATCATACAAATTATCCACGTGTATCACATTATCAACCCAAGTTCTACCTAGGTCATCATACCACATTAGATCATCATACAACTCATACAAATATCAAACAAACAACATGTTCTACACATATATATATATATATATATATATATATATATCACAACCAAAAATTCATATGTGAAGTCTAATCCATACCTAAACATGATCTCCTAATTACTAACCATAAGTCATCATCATATATGATCACCAAAACCTATACTCCTTACATGATCAACCAAGCATCCATACAACTCAATTAATACATTCTATCATATCAAACATCATCAACAATCATTCTAACATGATCCTAACATCACAAGCATGCCCAATTCATCATATCCAATGTTCTACAAAAATAATGTTTCCTTTTGGGAAAGTACATCCCAAATTCATCAAATCACATTGTATTCATGATTTCATTATTAATATACCAATTCAAGCTTATAACAACATCTAGAAATGATCAAAAATATCTAACCATCATGTGCATTCTTGAATTTCCAAAAGTTACTATTTTAAGCAAGGTAAGAACTACAATGTGCATTCTTGAATTTCCAACATTCATAACAACAATCTAGCACCTAGTCATCATCATAAACACATCCATAACACAAATTCATCAACAATTCAATATTTCATGCAAAATAAAGTTACTATTCTTAGTAACCTATGAACAAAACATAAAAAAACGTAGCTTTCTTGCATAATCAACGTTAACTAACATATATACAGTCTAACTAACATCATACAATCATCAAACAACATCAATTTCATCAATCTTGAAAGTTCCCCAAATCAAAAGTTTCTAGTTTGACCAAATATGACCTAGAACATCAAAATTCACATCAATACTTGCAATTAACACCCAATCTAGCATCAATACAACAATGCTAACATGGAATCAACATCAATTTCGAGTCATCTTCAAGAGTTTCAAAATAGGGTTCTTCAAGAACATAAAATTAACTAAAACAACACAATACCTACCTTTAGATGTGTTTAGGTGATGATTAGCACTTGAAATCAACTTGTAACACTTGGATTCCACTAAAATCGATTTGTTTTGCTTGTGCGTGGATCAAATTCGAATGAAAGTGGTGTTGGAGATGAAGTTGCGGCTGAATGGGGGGGGGGGGTTGGGGGGTTTAGGGTTGTTAATTTTGGTAATATTTGGTTTAGCACAATTACAAAATAAACCCCATTGTTTATATTTTATAAAAACTAATCTTTTAGCACTTTTTTAAATAGTTTTAACTATAAAATACAACACTATTAATCACTAATAATAATCACATATATTATTTATATTACTCACAAAATACACGAATTGAATATAACACTTGAACTCGTCACGCAATAAAATTCACAATTAAGACTTAAATCGCGTAAACACGTAAACATAAAATGATAATCATATTATTGATTAGATTATTATTAGTTTATCATTATTAATTATTTTTAAGTCACCAACATTTGACGACAACTTGTGTTTGCTTACGACACATGTATGCATGACTTAAAGGAACTAACGGAGTTTGGTAACGGAAAATTACCGGATGCCACATTATACTTCGACATTTTTGAATGAATAATTCAAAAAAGTGAGTTAGGGACTTAAAAGACAAAATTATTGTTTTTTGTTACTCATATTATTTTATAAAATTGCTTCATAAAATATAAAACTAAAAACTTTTAGTTTTTTGAATGACATTAAAAAAAGAAATATGACCACATAATTATAATAATAATAATAATACTTCAAAAAAAGTTAATATGCACAAGCAACATGAATATATTTATGGATGAGTAGTATATTTTTAATTTAATTTAATTCTTTATTATATCTATACTTAAAAAAATTAATACTTAAATCTGTAATTAAAATATTTTAGTTGTAATTTCTAGATATCAAAATACGACCTAACGTATGGAACATAGTATTTTATAACGTTTAAAGACTATCTATGTGAACGTAAATATTTTTTTATTCATAAGACATTGCTTAATGAAAAACATTTAAAATTTAAGCATTTTGATAATGAACATATACTGTACTTAGATTTTAAAATACCGATTACGAAACATATCAACTTTCTAGGCTTCAATATGGTTTTGACTTCACTACATTTTAATTTATTTTAGATCGTTCCATTTCTCAATAATCTAGAATTGTTTGTTTTCTAATCTCAAATTAATTATAGTAATTATATATTTTTTAAATTTCTACCTTAATAATATGTAATTTATAGAGTCGGTGTATATTTATATATTAACATGTAAACATAAAAAGTCAATCTAAATTCAAATCTGAAATCATATGATATATTATTTTCACTAGTCGTATAGTACACGGGTCCTAACCTAATTATAGTATAATTAGATGGCTTGGGTATTTACAATTAACTACCACTAATGATTATAATGACAATGGACATTCTAATGATTGTTTTTGAATTTTAGTATATAATGTTTTCATGTTTCTACTCATCATAACTTTGTAACCTTCTTTGCACTTTTGAAGTGAATATTTTATTCTTATTATCTACTCTTCAAATGAAAACCAAAAAAACTATTTTATAACCCTTGATCTTTGTGATCTATGGTTGATATTAATTGGTGTTATTTTAGTAATTAAATAAAAATTATGAGTGTTTAATAAGGCTTTAAGGCAAGATGGGAAGACATTAAATAATTGATTTGGTAACCATCACCAATGTGAGGCCCCGTTTCCGGACACCTCACAGTTGGTCATTCATTGCACATAAAACATATTAATACACATTTCATTAAATAATCAGCGGAATTACGTTAGCAAAACCATTCTCTTATTATTAAAAGATATTGTGTTAAGCAATACAATAATGTTCAAGTTATAAAAGATTGTTTAATTACATTACAAAACACAATATCATAACATAGGAATGGATGTCAGTCTTTTCCTGTCGAGTAGCTTCACCCTCGTGCCATCTTCAGCAACGATTACCTGCCAACTGAAAATGTATAAAAGTCAGCGTTGCTGAATGAGTTCTAGTTTTAAAAGTATTAAAATACCTTGTGTAATGTATATTTATGAAAATACTTTTTCTATGAAAATACATCTCTTACTCTTGTACGTGAGCACGCATTAACTATACAACAAGGTAATGCTTTCTTCTTTACTGTATGCCTTGTTTATTTCGTACTCTTTTAGCTTTATCTTTCACCGTCTATATGGACTAATGAGCAATACCCTAAACTATATGCACGGGGAAACTAGTGCTGGGCCTCTCTGGTCTATGCTCTGATCACTGTACACAAGGCTGGCCCAGTCACCTAGAGCATGCTACAAAGGTTCGCCTGTCACACCCTTAATTTCCACAAACGGGATATTACCGTTAGGCGTGTGACTTCCAGGATCTCAGCCACTAGTTACACCAAACGACACGTTATTTATAAAATAATTGAATTTTAAAGTTTGATATTACCAAAGACTAAGTTTTTAACATAAACATAACAGAAGTTGCGGAAGCATAGTAAATCTTAATTGTTTAAATGGCGCAACACGCGCAAACCGAATAAATAAAATTTATCAAAAATGTTAAATAAGTCACGTGAGATGATAAATGCATGAATGAAATGCTCCTAAGCGTGTGCGTCTTATGAACCTGAAAGAAACATGCTAAAGTGTCAACACAAGGTTGGTGAGTTCACATGTTTTGATAAATAGAACATAAAGTGAACCGATACAGTAAACAAAGTAATATAAGTAGATAGCTAGTCTACTTAACCAGTTACTAAGTGTATGAAGTTCGCAACCGAAGTTGACAATGTAAATGAATGCCTTGGCTGTGAATACCAGGTCACAGCAACATAAATTAGGTCAATTAAACACCCGTTTGACGAATGTTGTGCTAGCGCGACTAGCCCGGGTGGGGTTTGTCAAACCCAGTAGATCTACTCAGAATTACCTCGCTATACTACATACATTAATGGTTCGAGAATGAGGACTTAAGTGGTATCACACTAGTAAACAAGTGATATTACAGTAATACTAATCAATGAAAAAATGAATTTGTTTTCCACGTTTCTTTCACCCCAAGAAAGTAGTTAAAATCGGGGCTGAGAACTCACCTTGATTGCACAACAACTAATAAACGAAAGCACAACGTTTAGGGCCTCTGGTTAACCTGGATTTCAATTAATATATAATATTAATTATTAATTATAAACCTAAAAAAATATACGGTTTCACGTTTCACGTTTTACGACTCGGTTACGTTGCCGGTTATCGTTGTTTCTCATCACATGTAACACACCCAAATGAACATATGCTAAATTAACCCACCACTTTACATAACCAACACACTGCCATAACTTCTTACATTCAATATTATAATATATATACATGATCACCCCACTCAAATAAAGTATTAAATATGCATACGTACGAGCAGTGCAGCATGCACAAACCTATACATATAACAACCACACCAACCACCAACCCATTGCATATATACATAAAATATTCACGGAACACACATAGATATATATATATATATATATATATATATATATATATATATATATACAATTACATAGAACACATATATTTCACCCAACACACCAAACTTGCATAAACAAACATATTTATACATGACATATTAAAGAAAACACACACACACACTTACGGGTTATACACAAAACATTCATGCACAAAACACACACCTTTATATATGCAGAATAAATATATTATATGCAAAATGCAGCACACCCATATTTATATATATATACATATACATATATATGCCCACAGAATACATACTCACATACATACGCAATGCACACACACACCCAATCGCAGATCACGCGCGCATGAAACTAAACATCTAAATGTAACCGCATACACGCATCATACAAACATCAAAGTCAGAAAAGGCACACTCATCGCAAGAGCATGTACACGCACCTATACATACATAAATCGCAGAAAGCACACACACACAAGCATACTAGAATTCACGACTAACGCACCAGCCACGATCACCTAACTGTGAACCCAAAACACATGAAACCAGCCATCGCAACCCGCAGCGTATCCGACGAAGTAAAGAAAACTGTACCCAAACCATAATAAAACGAATAAGTGGTTGCGGTTTTGGTCGAAGTAAAGAAAACCGTACCCAAAACCATACCGGAGATACCTACCGTATAAGGCTGTCGTCGAAGGCTGCGGTTTGGTCGAGAGAAAGGGATTCGCTGGGGAGACTTATCGAACGGGGCTGCCGTGAGGGCTAGAGATGAAGATGGTTGCGGTTGCCGTGGGTTTGGAACACCTTAGGGTTTCGAGAAAGAAAAAAAATATGAGGAGGAGGTTACGGGTGAGGTGTTTTAAGTGGGTTAAGGTTTAGTGGAAAGTCAACTTTAGTCCCTCTAGTTCCCATGGTTTACATTATTAGTTAATCATGTTTAACAAATTTTGAGGTTAACATGTATTAATAATTATAACACGAATCATTGCCATTTAATAATAATATTGTTAATAATAATAATTATTATTTTATCATTTAATAAAAACTGCTAAAAACGCTAGTTGTCACATAAGGGAACGAGGTTGACCTAAAAACTCGGTTGTCACATCATCCCCTTGTTGAAGGAATTTTCGTCCCGAAAATTAGAACATTGGATTTAGAGAAGAACAACAGCCGCAATAACCGAATGCGTATTCAGGACGGTTTCCAAGAAACTATGAAACAAGTTCAAATGAGAGAATCTATTAAGGTTTATGTTTCGTGAGAGTTGTGACATCATCCCATCGTTGAAGGGAATTTCATCTCAAAATTGAAAGAAAATATATCTCAAAATGATACCTTAATAAGTAGGTGCCTGATCATTAAATAGTTGTGGATACTTCTTCTTCATTTGATCCTCACGTTCGCAGGTAAATTCTGGTCCACGTTTCGAGTTCCACCTAACACGCACAATGGGAATCTTGCTACGCTTTAGGGTTTTTGACTTCTCGATCCATAATCTCCACTGGTTTTTCAACGAAGTGAAGCTGTTCATCGATTTCCAGTTCTTCTAATGGAACGACAAGTGATTCATCAGCCAGTCAGATTTGACATGTGAAATATGTTATGTATTCCACTGAGTTCTCCAGGTATGTTTAGTTGATAGGCTACCGGACCAACCCGTTTGACAATCTCAAACGGACCAATGTATCTAGGGCTTAGTTTCCCACGCTTCCCGAAGCGTATTACACCCTTCTAAGGTGAGACCTTTAGGAGTACTGTATCACCAATCTGGCATTCTAACGGCTTACGGCATTTATCTGTATAACTCTTCTATCGATCACGTGTCGCTGTCATCCGATTACGAATTTGCATGATTTTTTTTCAGTTGTCTCGTACAGAAGTTCAGGACTAGTAAGTTGGCTTTCTCCAACTTCTGCCCAGCAGACAGGTGATCGACACTTCCGTCCATACAGTGCCTCAAACGGTGCGACTTTAATTGAGGTGTGATAACTGTTATTGTAGGAGAACTCAACCAATGGTAAATGAGTTGCCCAACTACTGCCAAAGTCTATTACACAGGCACATAACATGTCTTCTAGTGTCTGGATCGTACGTTCACTCTGACCATCAGTTTGCGGGTGATACGCAGTGCTCATATCCAGCCGTGTCCCTAATGATCATTGTAAAGACTGCCAAAGTGCGAAGTGAATCGAGCGTCATGATCAGAGATGATGGATACTGGTACACCATGCTGAGAGACTATTTCTTTTAAATAAATTTGTGTCAGTTTTCTCCATTCGGTCAGTCTCTCTGATAGCCAGAAAGTGTGCGGATTTTGTTAAGCGGTCTACTATGACCCAAATGGTATCGCATCCGCTGGGAGTTCTAGGTAACTTTGTGATAAGGTCCATTGAAATTTGCTCCCATTTCCACACTGGAATCTCCGATTATTGTAGTACGTCAGACGATCTCTAGTATTCCACCTTAACTTTAGATCAAGTCAGGCATTTGCTTACGTAGGTGGCAATCTCAGTCTTCATGTCCGGCCACCAGTAGAACTCCTTCAGATCTTGATACATCTTATCTAAACCCGGATGAATCGAATAACGAGACTTATGAGCTTCATCCATTACCAGCTCCCGTAGATCCCCATGTCTTGGTACCCAAATCCGTTTCATGAAATAATGGATCCTGCCAGTCTTTAAATTCAGTTGTTTCTCCATGCCCCGCATGGATTCAGTCTTCGGGTTTTCAACTTTCAAGGCCTCAGATTGAGCAGCCTTGATTTGTGTTGGCGGATCTGAATGGATAGTCATTTGTAGCACGCACCCGACGGGGTTTCGGTGTTTCCTTCCAGCTGAGGGCGTCGGCTACCATGTTAGCCTTACCCGGGTGATACTTGATTGCATAATCGTAGTCATTGAGCAATTTTAAACCACCATCGTTGCCGCATATTCAGATCCTTCTGATCGTATACGTGCTGCAGACTCTTGTGATCCATATAGATTGTGTATTTGGTTCCATATAAGTAGTGTCTCCAGATCTTTAAGGTAAACACTACAGCTCCCAATTCTAGGTCATGGGTGTATAGTTCTTCTCATGCACCTTGAGCTGTATAGATGCATAAGCAATAACCTTGTTGCATTGTATTAGCACACATCCCAAACCCTGGATTGACGCATCATAATACACCACGAAATCATCCGTTCCCTCAGGTAATGCTAAGATCGGAGCACCACACAGCTTGTCTTTAAGTGCTTGGAAAGCCGCTTCTTCCTTGCTACCCTACTTATAGATGGTTCTTTTTGTGAGTTAGGGCAGTCAAGGGTTGTGCCAGTTTGGAGAATCCATGTATGAAACATCGATAGTAATCCGCTAATCCAAGAAATTAGCGCACCTCAGTAGGCGTCGTTGGGGTAGGCCAATTTTTGATTGCCTCAATCTTAGACGGGTCAACATGGATGCCATTCTCATTAACCACATGCCTAGGAACTTTACTTCTCTCATCCAAAGTCATACTTGGAAAACTTGGCTTATAGTTGTTTGGTTTTTAGAAGCTCTAGAATAGTCCTCAAGTGTTCCTCATGTTCCTCCCTATTCTTAGAATAAATGAGTATGTCATCAATGAAGGTGATGATAAGCTTGGCTAAATAGGGTTTGCAAACACTATTCATGAGATCCATAAAGACCACAGGAGCGTCAACCAAATGGCATGACTGTGAACTTAAAGTGCCCATATCGAGTCCTGAAAGCTGTCTCAGATATGTCTTCTTTGCGAACCCTAAGCTGATGATATCTAGACCTCAGATCAATCTTCGAATAGTAGCTCGATCCTTGCAGTTGGTCAAACAGGTCATCGATACGTGGAAGAGGGTATCGATTCTTTTTGGTGACCTTGTTGAACTCTAAGTAATCAATGCACATCTGGAAGGTTCCATCCTTCTTCTTCACGAATAACATAGGTGCTCCCCAAGGTGAAGAACTTGGACATATGAAACCCTTGTCTAACAGTTCCTATAACTGTTTTGACAATTCTTGAAGTTCGTTCGGTGCCAAATGATATGGCGCCCGAGTGATAGGAGCAGCTTTTGAAGATCTAGCACATTGTAGATGGTTAGTATTGTACGATCACTAAAATGCTAGAAAGTGCAACGTCTTATAGAGGCTAGGTATAATGCCATAATATGAATCTCATTAAGGCTCGAGGTAGATGAGAACTCTCATACGAGTAGAAATGAAGGATTGTTTCCATATCAATAGTGAAGTTTTATAGAATCGAGACTCTCATGTCTCAAACTATAGCAATGTAATTTGTACTGACTATGACCGTTATTACCCGACAGAGTTCGCCAGACTTCTCATGCATGACAAATTACAATTACGTGTGCACCCATAACTATAATTTACTTTGCATGGTCACCCATGGTTCCTCCTATCCGAGCTAACGTACCTTGTCAAGTACGGAGTGTTATCAATGATAGAGGTATCGAAGATATAGTTAATAAATCAAGGGTCGATTAATCAAGGTTGTACAAAAGAATCAGTTGAGGAAAGCATTCATTTGAACGAGAAACCGTCAATGTACTCAGGTTATACGGGTAAGATAGTATTATCGTAAGTACCCTGTTGGTTATCTCCCAATGTCTATGATACTACTAGTTAGTTTATTGCTCCACGGGACCAGGAAGAGAAGTGGTGTAGTAGGTAAAGAAAGTATGATAGGAATAGCTCTCGTTCGAGAGAGCATTCAACAGGAGGCAGAACATGCTCCTAATGAGCCATCCAAGTCAGGTACCAACGGTTTTGAATCCGACTTTGAAATGTATGATGTAAAAGGTATGGTAACTCATCAATCATAATTAACCTTCTTGTGACTCACAGTAACTAAGAGTCACCCGCACTAAGGAACAGGCGGTAACAATGGGGAATCAGGATGAACTGCATTTCCCTTAGACATAGCAAAAGAAGATGAAGGCACCATCCCTATAGTCGAACGCTCATAGGATACGCCAAAGCAACAGTTCTCAAGCAAACAGAACAAGAAAGTATGACTTAATAATCTACGTGTATGTAACTAAGGCATCAGGCTATAGTCTAAATGCAATGCAAATGAGATGCAATGTCAATTTAGTTCGTTATAACCAATGGCTCTTATACCAATCTGTCACACCCGCTCTTACACCAGCAATATTGTCCGCTTTGCCCACGAGGAGCTCACGGATTTGCTTTTGGTTGCCCGGGTGAAAACTTCCCAGTGAGGTCACCCATCCCTGGATTGCTCCCACCTAAGCACGCTTAACTGTGGAGTTCTGCTCTCATCCACATCCAATACGCCCAAAACGCGTTGTTGATATTAGAGGCCAGACATTCCTTATGAACCAGGAATCTCTCCTGTCCACGGCTGATGTGGGATATGTGTTGGGTGTCACAAGCACCCCCTGTTTGGAATCATCGTCCTCGATGAGCCCGAGAAGTCACCATCCTTGGTGAGGTATGTCGCCAATCTTAATTGATTGGCCCCGTGAGCACTATCAGGGTAGCTAACACGCACAGTTGAGCTAACGACAACGTGGTCGTGCACCTCCTATATGCTTGCAAGACTTGTTAACTTTTTAATTAAGTTTCACTTCTCTTTATTATTTCTCTTTCACTATGTTAAGGACAATACTTGCATTTATAATCATAGGCACACCATATAAGTCACACAATAATAATCACTATGACCATAGGAACAACTTATAATAATGCAAATATAATAGCAATTAAAAACCCTAAGTCAACCTTGGGTCAAATTCTAATGATTCTGTTTTACTCAAAATTTCAGAAATTATCCTAAGTGTCCTAGGCGCATGAGTACTATGCAGGCGTATGAGGTCTGTTTAGGCACATGGGCACTATTTGGGAGGTTTAACACTTAGACGTTTGGGCCATCTCAGACGCATGGGCACTATTTGGACGTTTGGTCCACACTTAGGCGTCTGAGTCAAAAACCTTAGACGCATGGGCTACTGTTTAGACGTATGGGCTTACACTTAGATCTTCTAAGGAAACTTCTAGATGTTTGGGGCACTGCTTGGGCGGTTGGGCCCTGTTTAGGCGTATGGGCTAACTTGAAACTTTCTAAGGCAAATTTTAGGCGGTTGGGCACTATTCAGGGGTTTGGGCAACCTGTTTAGCATATTCTTAATATATTATTAATCCCAATCATTTTTCTTACATTTTCTAGGCTTAATAACACTATTCTAAGTATAACTAACACATAACGACCATAAGAACATCATCATGCATACATAGACACATACGGGTATTCAAACAACTTTTGTAAAATAGTTTCACATACATTTTCAGCCCCAAAAGTAATTAAACATGTAAAACAACGGAGTCTAGAACTCACCTTAGCTATTTTCGGGTTTAAACCCTGCTGTTGAACTTCCCAGACGTTTTTAACACCTAAACCCACTAAAACACACACAAATGTACATACAATAACACATATGAGCATATGACCAAGACTAGAACTATTTATAACATCACAAAACTAAGAATTCTTACCAAAAACTTTGAATTCTCCTTCTTCTTCTATAACTTCCGAGAGTTTTCTGCTCTCTCTCTCTCTAGAACAAAATGGGAAAAGTGTGCAGACAAGAGTGGGCGGCCATGCCCACTTTTGTACCAGTTTTTTGATATTTTGTCATTTTGGCACTTTTAACCCTTCAACTTGGGTCTTATAGCTTTTCTTTCTTTTCCTTTACTTTTATTCCTTCCTTTCATAACTTAAAAAATAACCGGGTGTTACAAGTCCACCCCCTTATATAGGTTTCGTCCCCGAAACCTGTTAATCCTCAAACAGATGAGGGTAATGCTACATCATCTCTTCTTCAGTCTCCCACGTAGACTCGGATCCCTTCCTGTGCTTCCACTGTACACACACATGGTAAACCACTTTATTCCTTAACCTTTTCGCTTTACGATCAATGATCGCCACTGGTTGCTCCACATAATTGAGTCGCTCATCCACTTCGATGTCCTCCAGTGGTAAAATTATATCCTTGTCTGCTAACCACTTCCGCAGATGAGATACATGGAATGTCGGGAGAATTCGACTTAACTCATCGAGTAGTTCCAACCTATAGGCCACCTCTCCTACTCAAGCAATGATTCGGAAAGGTCCTATATACCTTGGGCTCAACTTGCCCCGCTTTCTAAACCGAATGATACCCTTCCAAGGTGAGACTTTTAACATAACCCTATCACCCACCTGGAACTCAATCGGTCTACACCGTTTATCAGCATATGACTTTAGCCTATCTTTGGTTGCCTTCATGAAGGCTTTGATCTTTTCGAGCTTTTCAGTCATAGCTTCAATCACCTCAATACTTCCTAACTCTTTCTGGCTAATGTCACCCTAGCAACGGTGTCCAACATCTTCTACCATATAGCATCTCGTATGGTGGCATGCCGATGCTGGCATGATAACTGTTGTTGTACGAGAATTCTGCTAACGGCAGATGGTCATCCCAACTTCCTCCAAAATCGATCACGCATGCTCGAAGAATATCCTCGAGTGTCTGGATCGTCCTCTCAGACTGACCGTCCGTCTGAGGATGATAAGTCGTGCTGATGTGTAGCCTCGTCCCCATCGCATAGTGGAATTTCTTCTAAAATTTGGATGTAAACCGAGTGTCACGATCAGATACAATAGACACTGGTACACCATGACGAGCCACAATCTCCTTGATAAATAGATCCGCAGTCTCTCAGAGGAATACGTCTCTCAAATCGGTAGGAAGTAAGCACTCTTCATCAAACAATCAACTATCACCCATATAGCATCATACCCTTTCGGGGTACGTGGTAGCTTCAAAATAAAGTCCATGGTGATATGCTCCTACTTCCACTCAGGTATATCCAAAGGTTGGATCTTCCCGTACGGCTTCTGATGCTCTGCCTTCACCTGTAAGCAAGTAAGGCACTTACTCACATACTCCACCACATCACGTTTCATCCCCGGCCACCAGTAGTTCTTCTTCATGTCTTGATACATCTTAGTGGCACCAGGATGAATGGATTATCAAGTCTTATGAGCTTCATCCATGATTCGTCCTCGTAGATCTCCATAACGAGGGATCCACATTCGTCTAAAGCGGGTTTTAACCCCATGGGTGTTTTCTCCCAGTTCCACGGTTAAACCTCTCATTCGTTCAAAGTTGAGGCGATCTTCTTTCAACGCCTCATTGTGAAATTCTTTCACTGGAGTCATCACGTCCGAGGTCATCACTAGCTGATACGCCTTCACCCGAATCGGCTCAGGTCTCTCCTTTCGGCTCAGGGCATCGGCCACCATGTTGGCCCTACCCGAGTGGTAGTGGATCTCACAGTCATAATCTTTGATGAGCTCTAACCACCTTCTCTGTCTCACGTTGAGATTCTTCTGCTCAAAGAAATACTTCAAGCTCTTGTGGTCGGTGAAGATGGTGCACTTCGTGCCGTATAAGTAGTGCCTCCAAATCTTCAACGCGAAAACCACAACTGCTAGCTCTAAATTATGTGTAGGGTAGTTGACTTCGTGGGTTTCCAACTGTCGGTATGTGTAGGCTATCACCCTTCCATGTTGCGTTAATACGCAACCTAGCCCAGAATAAGAAGCATCCGAATACACCACTAAGTCTTCACTCCCCACGGGTAATGTCAAGATAGAGCTTGAGTTAATCTCGTATTCAACTCCTCAAAAGCACACTCCTGTTCTCGACCCCATTCAAACTTCACATCCTTGCGAGTCAATTTGGTCAATGGTGAGGCTATCTTAGAAAAGTCTTGAATAAATCTCCTGTAGTAGCCCGCCAACCCCAAGAAACTACGAATCTCGGATGGTGTCTTTGGAGACTTCCATTGCATCACCGCATCCACCTTTGCTGGGTCTACCATAATTCCTTCAGCATTAACAACATGATCGCGTAACCAAAAAGCACACTTAGAGAACTTAGCGTATAACTTCTCTCTCCTAAGTGTCTCCAATACCTCGCGTATGTTACCGGCATGTTCTTCCTTGCTCTTAGAATAAATCAGGATATCATCAATAAACACTATCACTGATTTATCTAGCATTGGCCGACATACTCGATTCATCAAGTCCATAAAGGCAGCTGGCGCTTTAATTAACCCAAAGACATAACGAGAAACTCGTAGTGTCCATAACGCGTACGAAAAGCTGTCTTAGGAATGTCCTGCTCCTTCACCTTCAATTGATGTTAGCCAGATCAAAGATCTATCCTCGAGAACCAACTGGCACCTTGGAGCTGATCGAACAAGTCATCAATCCTCGGTAACGGATACCATTCTTCACCGTCAACTTGTTCAGCTCTCGGTAGTCAATGCACATTCGCATACTACCATTCTTTTTCTTTACGAACAACACCGGAGCACCCCAAGGAGAGATGCTCGGTCTAATGAAACCCTTATCAAGCAACTCTTACAGTTGCTCCATCAATTCCTTCATCTCAGTCGGAGCCAACCGATACGGTGCCTTAGCTACAGGCTGAGCACCGGGTATCAAGTCAATTTGAAATTCGATTTCACGATCCGGTGGCATGCCTGATAAGTCCTCTGAAAACATATCGGGAAAGTCATACACCACCGGTACATCGGACAATTGTGGCGTTGACGTGTCAACATCCTTCATGTAGGCCAAATAAGCACTACATCCACGTCGCATGTACTTCCCCGCGACCGCCATCGAAATCACCTTCAGGATCGTAGTGACACGATCTCCATAAATCATCACCAAACTTCCATCAGGCGCAACTAGTCGAATCATCTTCTTACGACATACGATGTTTGCTTCATAGGTTGGTAACCAATCCATCCCTAGTACTACATCGAATCCTCTTAGGGGCATCACATATAACTTAGCACCAAACCTATGACCTTCTAGTTCTATGGCATAGTTCTCTATCATGTCGGTAATTCTAATGGACTTACCAATAGCAGTTTCTACATTGAATGGCTCACTAATACTTCTACTACTAGTAGACAACTTAGCATAAAAGTAGTAGAGATAAACTCCTACTAGCACCAGAATCAAATAATACAGAGGCACAAGTTTGATTTACTAGAAACATACCTGACACGACATCAGGATCCACTCTGGCCTCTTCCCTGGTCATGGTGTAAGCTCTAGCACTTGCCCTCTGCCCTCCTTCCTTCGGCCTCTTCTTCGCCCCAGAGCTCTCCACCCTCGGCTTCTTGCAGTCTTTGGTCGCATGGCCCTCCTCGCCACAGTTATAACACTTCAGCACCCTATAATCTCTAGCGATGTGGCCGGGCTTGCCCAACCTGAAGCAGACATTCAGTCCCAAGCTACACTTGTCGGTATGCTCCCTTCCACATTTGCCACACTTCTTTGACCCCGAGCTTGACAACACCCTACGATCATCCACCTTCATCCTCTTATTGTTTGGGGTGAAACCACCATGCCCAAACCTCTTCCCATTCAAGTTCTTATCACCACCACTCATCTTCTTCACCTCTACCACTGCCTCTTCCCGTTCATCGTACAACCTGCCCACCAAGTCCACCACCGATCGAAAGGTACATGGCTAAGAAGCGATCATATGCCTGCAAATATCAACCGACAATCCTTGGATGTACCTCTTGATCTTCCTTGACACCGGCGTCACCTGATCCGGTACCAGCTTTGCCATTTCAATAAATTTAGTGGTGTACTGCTGGTGGGTCATGGTTCCCGCCTCAAATTGCAGGAACTCCCTCTCAATCCTGTCGTGGTCCAGTGAGGACAGAATTCCTTGATCACTAGCTGTTTCAGCTCCTTCCATCTCATCTTCCTGATGGCTCTAGCACCCTCAGCTTGGACAATATTATCCCACTGACACAATGCTGAGTCGACAAAAGAGTGAGTTACGAACTTCACCTTCTGATCTTCGCGACACTCACTGATTTCAAACACTGCCTCCATCTCCCTCACCCAGCGGTGAGCGACAGTAGCCTGGCCATTACCATCGAAGGTCGGGGCTTGCACCTTTGGAACGCCCCATAACTGCATCCCTTGGTCGTCGCCCCCACTACATCATCCTCCTCCTCGTCAGACAATACAGTCTCAGGCTCTGGTCGTTCCTCCTCCCCTCTGCTTCCCTTGCTCGCTGTCCCTTTCCTATCTTCCTTCTCTTTCCTCTCATCATTCCTCACAGCCCTGATGACTTCGGTCACTACAGACGGTAAGATAGTCTGCATGACCTGGTGTACCTCATCAGCAATTGCCTCCCTAGCTGAGGCATTCAGGCTCGCATTCTTATTCTCCTCACTCTGGCCATGAACCTCAGGGTTCTCACGAGCCGTCTTAGGAGCCTTGGCACTACTCCTGGTCGTACGTGGTCGACCTCTGGCTCTAGAAGCCTTGGAAGATTTCTATCCAGCCATTTCCTAAATGCTATAAGATTCAAACACTAACACAGTCATTCAAGGGAACAACTCAGATTATGTCAAGTATAGTAAGTCCCTAATAACAGTTGCCAGTTGTGATTAGCCACTTATTTTACTCTTCATACCCCAAGCATTTCCTATCCTGACTACATCAGTATCTAAATATACTAAGAACACATAAGTCAAATAGCACACGCACATAATACCGATTATCATTTATAAAAGACATACCTGATGACACGTAGCTACTCGGGCTAACATCCCTCTATCTGTCCCATTTTCAGTTTAAGTTTAGATTTTTGAAAATATTTTACCCAATTCACTTAAACTATGGCTCTGATACCAACTTGTGAGGCCCCTCTTGGCTGCTCGTTGGTAGAACACAACCATATGATATTGTTTTCGGGCACCTCACATATAAGGCCCCATTCCCGGGCACCTCACAGTTGGTCGTCATCACACATAAAACTTAGATTTGATATAAACATAATGAAATAACGCAGCGGAATTAATAAAAAGTCATTCTCATTCATCATAAAAGCTTTTACAAGGCATTACATCGTTGACCTGATTACAAAATACAAGCTTTCATTACATACCTATCTTTACTATGATTGCTGCTGAAGCATACGAAACCGAGGATTTCATAAGTAATCCCCATCATGTGAATTCTCAACAATCATAGGGTCATATACAGTGGCCTCTAATAGAAGATATTAAATTCAAAAATATGTTTTTCATCATGAAGGAGATTTCTTAAATAATCCTGTTTATCAGGATCCTCAAGAAATCTCGCACTTGCATGCAACATGATGTGTTACGTGCATTACGGGCCCACAACACATGATGTGGCAGCATAATCAAAAGGAGAATGCCGTCCCCCACGAACTGAGTAGTCGCCTCGTGCCATCCCCAGCAACCCTACCTGCCAACTGGAAACACATAAAAGTCAGCGTTGCTGAGTGAGTTCTAGTTTTATAATAAAACTTACTTTTACTTATTAAAAGTGTCCTTTCATACATGCGGTCATACATCATACGTACACTTAGATAATATTGTTATTATTATCGTCATTCTTTCATTATATTTCATTCGTGTACCGTTCGTCGTTCTCGTTCACGTTCGTGCATACATTCTTTACGTTCATTCATACGTACATCGAGATAATATTCATTATTATCTTCATCATTCGTTATACATCGTTATCTTTAACTTCTCATATGGATCCTGTCAGGCTTTACCCACTTCATAGCACTCAACTATGATTACTGTGGTCGAATGACAAGGATCCCGTTTCATACTTACTTGCACATTGAATTCTGATGTACCAATACCATATGCTATACCCCGAACCATCTTAGCTACTGGGCCGTGAATCAATAGAGCGTATGCCACAGTAGCCATAGCTACTGGGCCGTGAATCTAAGCGTATGCCGCAGTACTAGAGGTAAGCGGTAGAGGTACCATGACCATGGTCAATCACAAAGAAGGACCAATCGACTTATTCAATGCTTGCAAGACATAACTCGTTCGTTCGTTAATGCATGTATTCATCATCATTCTTCTTTTCGTTCATTTGTTAATGCATGCATTCATCATCGTGTTCCTCTTTCATTATTTTTCACTTTACGTTACATAATACTTCATTCATTCATTCTCATTATTCGTAAAGTTCGGAAAGATAAACATACATAATCATAAGGAACATAAACATCTACAATTAATCAGTCAATACCATCATGTAGGGCCACATCATACTTATCATGTTCACATCATACATACACCCACATCCTCATTCACATCAGCCCTATGTGGGCAATTGAACATATCACAGTCGCATGGCCTCCATGCGACTGGGTCATGCAACTGGGCAAGCAGGCGACTGGACTTACATTCGTGCGATTGAACCACCTATCGTACGAATGAACTCTATACGCATGGACTATTAGGCGATTAATCTCATACGTGCGACTAAACTATCATGCGAATGGACCTATGCGACCGAATCCCTCAGTCGTATGATCTATCGGGCGATTGAGCCCCATCCGTACGACTGAACCTCAATCGTACGATTGAACATCTGTTTTTCCTTAGTCGTGCGATTGACCCTCCAGTCGCATAACCCTAACTTGGCAGCGACTGGAGCTCATCACGAACTGCAGCCGTGACCTACGGGTCTCAAACCCTTCCAAACTTATTTCTAGCCCAAATTATCATTCCTAAACCTCAGGGAATCATACTAGGACATTATACAAGCTAATGCAAGTCCTAATTCGTACCATAAACACGTTACTCAAAATTTCACCCAAATGGGTCAAACATACACACTATTCAAAAATAGGGTTTATATGTGATCCAGCCCTAAAATCGTATGAAAACAAGTAAATGAGGGGTTCTAGAACTCACATTAACAGGTAGGAGTTGAAGACATTCGACTTGGCTAGCTTCTTGACAAATCTCGTGCCCGAATCCCACGTTCTCCCTTTCTTTCTCTTCTTCTCTGTTCTCTCGCTCTCTGCCCTTTCTCCCGACTGAAAAACGTAAGTGTTGGGAGGAGAAGAGAGCTGCTCCTCTTTTATAGGTACAGCCCAGTCGCCTGAAGTCCAGGGGCGACTGACCTTCAGTCGCATGAAGACCATGCGACTGGACCTCCAGTCGCATGAGTCCTATGCGGTTGAACCTTCAGTCGTGCAATTGAACTCCATTCTTATGGTTGAGCTTCAATCGTCCTTCCGTTGTGCGTTTGAACACCATGCGACTGGACCTCCAGTCGCACGAATCACATGCGACTGAGACTCAGTCGCATACCACTCCAAAAGTCAAACTTCCGGTGTTACATCAGAGTTGGTCATTCATTGCACATAAAACATATTAATACACATTTCATTAAATAATCAGCGGAATTACGTTAGCAAACCATTCTCTTATTATTAAAAGATACTGTTGTTAAGCAATACAATAATGTTCAAGTTACAAAGATTGTTTAATTGCATTACAAAACAACAATATCATAACATAGGAATTTTTGTCAGTTTTTTCCTGCCGAGTAGCTTCACCCTCGTGAGAACGCATTAACTATACAACAAGGTAATGCTTTTTTCTTTACTGTATGCCTTGCTTATTTCGTACTCTTTTAGCTTTATCTTTCATTGTTATGCGGACCAATGAGCAATACCCTAAACTATATGTGCGGGAAAACTGATGCTGGGCCTCTCTGGTCTATACTCTGATCACTGTACACAAGGTTGGCCCAGTCACCTAGGGCATGCTACAAAGGTCCGCCAATCTCAATTGATTGGCCCCGTGAGCACTATCAGGGTAGCTAACCCGCATCACAGTTGAGCTAACGACAACATGGTCGTGCACCTCCTATATGCTTGCAAGACTTGTTAACTTTTTAATTAAGTTTCACTTCTCTTTATTATTTCTCTTTCACTATGTTAAGGATAATACTTGCATTTATAATTATAGGCACACCATATAAATCACACAATAATTATCACTATGACCATAGGAACAACTTATAATAATGCAAATATAATGGCAATTAAAAACCCTAAGTCAACCTTGGGTCAAATTCTGATGATTCTGTTTTACTCAAAATTTCAGAAATTATCCTAAGTGTCCTAGGCGCATGAGCACTATGCAAGCGCATGAGGTCGGTTTAGGCGCATGAGCACTATTTGGGCGGTTTAACACTTAGACGTTTGGGCCATCTCAGACGTATGGGCACTATTTGCACGTTTGGTCCACACTTACGCGTCTGAGTCAAAAACCTTAGACGCATGGGCTACTGTTTAGACGCATCGGCTTACACTTAGATCTTCTAAGGAATTTTCCAGACGTTTGGGGCCCTGTTTGGGCGGTTGGGCCCTGTTTAGGCATATGGGCTAACTTGGAACTTTCTAAGGAAAATTTTAGGCGGTTGGGCACTATTCAGGCGTTTGGACAACTGTTTAGCATATTCTTAACATATTATTAATTCTAATCATTTTTCTTACATTTTCTAGGCTTAATAACACTATTCTAAGTATAACTAACATATAACGGTCATAAGAACATAATCATGCATACATAGACACATACGTGTATTCAAACAACTTTTGTAAAATAGTTTTACATACATTTTCAACCCCAAAAGTAATTAAAACATGTAAAACAATGGGGTCTAGAACTCACCTTAGCTGTTTTCGGGTTTAAACCCTGCTCTTGAACTTCCCAGACGTTTTAACACCTAAACCCACTAAAACACACACAAACGTACATACAATAACACATATGAGCATATGACCGAGACTAGAACTATTTATAACATCACAAAACCAATAATTCTTACCAAAAACTTCAAATTCTCCTTCTTCTTCTACAACTTCGGAGAGTTTTCTCCTTTCTCTCTCTCTAGAACAAAATAGGAAAAGTGTGCAGGCAAGAATGGGCGGCCATGCCCACTTTTGTACCAACTTTTTGATATTTTGTTATTTTGGCACTTTTAACCCTTCAACTTGGGTCTTATAGCTTTTCTTTCTTTTCCTTTACTTTTATTCCTTCCCTTATAACTTAAAAAAATAATCGGGTGTTACAACCAATAATTAAAAAATCCTAAATTCACTCTAATCTCTTCTCTCACATCTCTCCTCTAACATCTTTCATCTCTCATACTTTTTAAACAAATTTAAAAAATCAAATATAATTTTATTTTTTACTTTGAAGTGAAAAACTACTCTTACGTTCTATTAATGATCTATATGTAAGGCACACATACATATATGTAAGTAAGACACATTTACATATATGTTTGTGTTAAATATAACCCACATGTACGTATATGTAAGCCTTTTTTTGTTTTCCTTCTACACATATACGATTTACATATATGTAAACATATATATGCAAACACATGTAATGGATTCTATAATTGTCAACATAAACACAAAACGTAGAAAAGATGAACGAGGAAAGATATTAGATTCTTGAATATAATTTTGAACATAATAATGTACACTATTTGCATTTCCTTGTTATAAATATATTGTATTTCATGCGATTGACATATATGTAGCACTTTAAGTTACATATATGTAAGTCATACCAGTTACGTTTACATAACCCATGGTTTACATATGTGACTATGGGTTACGTATACGTACCATGTCAATGTTCTTCCATTTGGTGAGCCACCTACATATACGTAACTGCAATTGCAAACCTAAAATCAAGCAAAACTAGATAAACCCAATTACATCATGGTTCTATTATCTTCAATGGCACACTTACATATACGTATCATCATCGATTCCTTCAAAAGATAAGATCTTCTTCTATTAATAAATTACGTATACGTAAGGTATATACGTAAATCATCATCATCATTGTTTTTCAAAGCTTCATCATCATCATCATCATCATCATCATCATCATCATCATCATCATCATCATCATCATCATCATCATCATCGTTCTTCAGAGCTTGATCACCATCTTCATCTATTTCATCAAGGTATGAATGTTCATGAGCATGGTGTGTTCTTTTTTCAAGCAGGAGTCACTTATCATCATTGTTGTCATCTTCATTAATTTCTTCACCTATCTTCCAATGCAAAACCATACTTATCATACCTTCGCTACCCTCACACCTCCATCTCTAATGTCAACGGAGAAGGACATAACCCAATAAAAAATACGATGATGAAACCCTAAAGAAATGATGATGATATATTGTAGGGAACTGTGATGGAGGAGAATAAAAAAATCCCAGAAGATTATGTTAGTTAATTCAAAGTGACTTACAGAAAAATTAGGGATTTAGTCAAATTAGTAGAATATATCATAAATAACTAATTGCTAAAATTACTAAAATACCCTTTCAATTAAAATAAAAACAAATTTTTTAGAAAAAATATGATTGGTTGATGATGGTTTTCATGGTTTTTATTTATAACCTTGGTTTGCATTTGATCCGTCCCCTCCTCTCTCTCTCTCTTTATATATATATATATATATATATATATATATATATATATATATATATATATATATATATATATATATATAATTGTTTGTGAGCATGAGTGCACATCAATCAAACTGATGAAAAGTTAAGAACCTCATTTGTTCGATCTTGACAAATGATATTAGATCCTTTCAGATTGTACCCAATCTCATACTAAAAACTCCTTATTACACAATTGTCATTAAAATTAAAAGACATTTTCAATTCTAACCTTCATGTTTATTGTTTGGCTGTTTATACACTTTTTCATTTATTTTGCGAGGTTAAGGAATCATTCGGTGCGCTAGATAATTCTAGATGGTCTAAAGTAGTGGCGTACAAACCAGGTTTTTTTCCAAACCAAACCGGTTTGGTCAACGAAAGTCAAAACCAGTTTGGCCCCAAACCGGTTCGGGTCATAAACTAGTTTCTTGCCCCAAAATCACAACCCTATTAAACTGGTTTGGGTCGTTTTGGAAACCGGTTCAGGCCTAAACTGGTTCGGTTTTTATTTATTATTTTTTTATATTAATTAAATCATTTTATATTAGTTTAAAAGTTTTGTTATTAATATTGAAATTAATATCATATAATGAAAGTGAAATATAATATATAAAACATATAATGAAAGTGAAATATATAATATATAAAACATATAAACAATTTAAACAACATAGAAGTTTAAATAATAGTTTTTTTAAAACCTAAACATTTAGCCTAGTTGACTAGTCAATCTCCGTTTGTTCTTTCGTTGCATACTTATACATTTATTCTTTGCCACCAGAACCAAAGCTGTTATGAAGATACACATCATATGCCACTTCATCATCGGTCATTCTAGGTGTCAATCCACTCTCTACCTCTTCCTCGTTTAATTCTGCTTCGTATTCCAATTTTTCTTCAAGTGAACATTTGTCTTGTATTCTTTTCGCGGCATCCAATAATCCTTTAAGCAAATTGATATTTCAACCGCTTGGGGAGTGAGTCGAGTTCGTCTAATCGATATAACCCTGCCACTAACAGAAAAAGCAGATTCCGAAGCTATCGTGAAAGCTTGGATGGTTAGTAAATCTCGGGCCATGGTGGATAGGATGAAAATTGATCTTTATTACCTTTTCACCAAGCCAACAAGTCAAAAATTTTAAATTCATATGGACTCATGGTGGATAAAAAGTTTGTTCCATCATACCTCCCTAGTTCACTACCCAGTGTTACCACGTTGACCTTTTTACATTTATCCTTTAAAGTATTATATAAATCAACCATTGGATCATTTGAATTTTTGGAATCTGCCACATGCCTTAATGACTCATGGATTTGTGATGTTTCATCACATTTTAATAAATAAATATTATATATTTTTCCTAATTGATCATTAAAATTAGATTTTAAAGTTTTACTATAAAATGGGTTATCATCTTCTAAATCCAAATTAGAAGTAATTTTATCAAGTAAAGTTCCAACTCCTAACAAATTTAAACAAGGGTTTAATGCAGCGACACATGTAATAACCGAAGGCATTTCTTTAAAATACTTTCAAAGTTTTTCTTTCATTGGGGTTACCATACCTGAATAAGGTCTACCCCTAAATGATATCTCATTTAATTTTGAAGTCATTAAATAAATTTGGTGAACTACTAACAGGCTCGTTGGATAATAAACTCTGGAAAGACAAGTAATTACGTTGTTAAAAATTTGAAGCAATTTGCTTATTTCTTCAATAAGGAACCAACCCGATAGATGGTAACTATTTGCCTTTCCATGACTTACCAAAATATTATAAAATGCTATTAAACTTTCCTTTTGTTCAATAGCATTTTCAAACATGTTACAAGTGGAATTCCATCGTGTTGGTACGTCCTAATTCGGACCTAAGCATTTGGAATTACGTCTTTATAAAACTTGCAATATCTACTATATCTTTGGTTATTGCTAAAAATGACACATAACAGTTTTTAAAACTATCTTTCTGCGTTTCAGTCGTTCTTAAACTTCTTGAACGGCTAAGTTTATGATGTGCGTAACACATAGACTATGAGAAAACACACCGTCATACATTGGTTTATATTTTAATTTTAAATGATCGATTGCAAGCGTATTATTTGACGCATTATCAAAAGATACAGAAAATATTTTGTTTTCTAATTTATATGTTTTAATAACTTTATCAATAAGAAAAAAATATTTTGGCCAGTGTGAGGATAATCAAACAATTCAAATGTAATCGTACGTTTTATCATTTGCCACGAATCGGGTTCAACCCAATAGGCGGTGACACAAATGTACGAGTCTGGTGAATCGTGAGGAGTCAACCAAACATCACTAGTTAACTTAACATCGGTTTGTAAAATTTCAAAATAACATACTAATTCATTTTTAGCTTTTTCCCACATTTTTAAACAATCTCTTCGAAGAGTAGCACGACTTACATTGGTGTAACATGGTGGGAGAGTTCGTTGAATGAGTTGAGTCGAAAGTTCGTTGTCGAAATGTTTGAATAACAAGCTTTCTTGAATTACAAAATACGCCATTTTCTCCCGAATTTCATCAATGTTATAAGGCCAAACATTTCCTTCGTTTGTCATCGAAGCTTGGCCTTGAGACGGTTCATCTTTCAACGCCTTATAATATTTATTTGAAAAGTGATTTTTCAACGTTGTATTTGCATCTTTTTTGCAAAACTTATGGCAAAACTTGCAACGAGCCTTGTATTCATTGGAAGGATTGCTACCACCACGTTGCTTGAAGACACATTACAACCAACAGAAGATTGAGCACTTGATGAAGCCATTTGAGAGAGTTTTTTGTAAGAGGATAAAAGTATTAAGCGTTTTTGCGATTTTTAAGAGTAGAGAGCATTTGAAGTTGTTGTGATTCAACCAAACATCTAATACATATATATATATATATATATACACTAACCTAATATAGGTACAATGGTAAAAAACCACCAAAAACGGTCAAAACGGACACCAAACGGCTAAAAACGGCTATATAGCCATTATCCAACGGCTACCTTTTAAAACCAGGTTGAAAACCGTTTTGGGTTACCAATTGGAGAACCGGTTTGGAGACCGGTTTAGGAACCGGTTTGGAGTCCGGTTTAGGAACCGGTTTGGAGACCGGTTTAGGAACCGGTTTGGAGACCGGTTTAGGAACCGGTTTGAAACCGGTTTTACGTTTTGGGTTACCAAACCAACAAAACAAGTGTTACTGTAGAAGCATCACAGTCGACGAAGTTACGAGAGCGCTGAAGAAAATGGGAAGGGCTAAGGCGGTGGGGCCAGGCAACATACCGATTGAAGTGTGGAAGTGCCTGGGAGACGAGGGCCGGCAATGGCTAACAGACTTATTTAACACTATCTTCAAAACCGGGAGAATGCCAGAGCAATGGAGAAGCAGTCTCATAGTCCCCATATATAAGAAAAAAGGAGATGTCCAATGTTGTGCAAATTACAGGGGAATAAAGCTATTAAGTCACACTATGAAACTATAGGAAAGAGTCATTGACACAAGAATTAGACGAGAAACCCAGATTACGGTAAACCAATTTGGATTTATACCAGGATGCTTTACAACAGAAGCCATATCGTCCTAAGGAGGACAATGGAGAAATATAGAGAAAAGAAAAGTGACCTCCATATCGTATTCATTGACCGAGAAAAAACATATGACAGTATGTCGCGTCAAATCATTTGGGAAAGTTTACGACTCAGAAGGGTACCAGAGAAGTATATGAAAATAATAATAGATATGTGTGAAGGGGAAAAAACGTGTGTGCGAGCACCAGTCGGAGACATAGACTTCTTCTCGATGGAAGTGGGACTCCACCAAGGATCAGCATTGAGCCCATTTCTCTTCAAAATAGTGCTAGATGAGATGACCAAGTCTATACAAGAGCTAGTCCGGTGGTGCATGCTGTTTGCAGATGATATTATCCTAATATCAGAATCTAAAACGGTGCTTAATGAGAGGCTAGAACAGTGGAGAGCAACACTAGAGAGCAGAGGCTTAACAATAAGTCGCTCTAAAACTGAATACGTGCATTGTAACTTTAGTGGTGAGGCTGAAAAGGACACCCAAATCAGTATTCAGGGTATGACGGTACCGCAGACGTCTAGGTTCAAATACCTATGCTCGTACGTCCAGGAGGACAGAGAGATACATAGCGATGTAGCTACCGTGTGCAATCAGGATGGTGCAAGTGGAGAGCAGCATCAGGGATCCTGTGTGATAAGAGGTTCCTAGCAAAATTAAAGGGAAAACTATACGGAGTGGCAGTACGTCCAGCTATGTTATACGGAACAGACTATTGGACCATAAAGAAATCGCACCAGTGACAAATGGAGGTCATGGAAATGCGAATGCTGAGGTGGATGTGTGGACACACAAGATTGGAGCAAATAAGAAACGAAATGTTTCGAAAGAGGCTGGAGGTGGCTTGTATCATAGATAAAATACGAGAGGGAAGATTAAGATGGTTTGGGCACGTAAAGCGAAGGTCGATGGTAGCACCAGTTAGAGCAGTAGAGAACATCAACGTAGAGGGTAGGAGGAGTATAGGTAGACCTAGGTTGACTTGGGACAAGATAATTAGGCGAGATATGGTAGACTTGCACCTCTCTGAGCACATGATCGAGGATAGGAGTGACTGGAGGCGTAGAATTAAAATTAAGAACTTTTAGCGGGACCTGTGGGTAGGAAGGGTAGAAGTTGACCTGCTGGGGGCCCCCTGTCTTCCTAAATCTGTCCTTATACACGATTCTACCCGCTTATTTGATGTACGCACTTTCTAAGTATTTATGTGTTTTATACATGTGTGCTGTCTGCCTTATATTATGTTTGCGATTGCGATTGTTATTTGATTTCGTTAGTGAGTCGGAGGTCTTTTCGGAAGCTGTCTCTCTATCTCCTAAGATAGAGGAAAGACTCGCCACCACCTACCCCCCAGACCCTGTCTTGAGTGGGATTTACTGGGTATGTTTGTTTGTTTGAAACCGGTTTTAAATTGGATCGGTTTTTAAACCGGTTTGAACACACCATACTACAAACCGAACTAGAATCGGCGCTTTGGGCCGGGTTGAAACCGGTTTAGGCCCAAAACCGTTTCGGTTTTTTTATACAAACCGGTTCAGGAACCGGTTTTTTTGTTCACCTCTAGTCTAAAGTTGTATTGAAGATTTCCAGGGCCTTGTCTGCTTATTGATGAAAGTATGGTACTAATCAGACATATCATGATATTGTTTTAATTCTCTTTATGGTTGCAGCTTAGTTCTCATATGTTTTCCGTAATGTTTTGTTCGCAATCATTCAATTTTGAAGAAAACTTTAGAAGCAGGCATAACTGTAGAACATGTGTTCATTTTTATGGATAATTAATAAAGCAATAATAACATTATTGATGAGAAATACAAAATTATAATAATGCATACAAATCGAATATACCAAATAATTTACATGAATTGAAAACAATTCAAACCATAGTCTTCCAAAGGAACTAAAAGGACTCTTTGTTCACTTGAATCTTGCAACACCGGAGTCTCTTCATAGCTCCCCGATGTCTGCACAATCTGTTGAAATCTATAGTCTAGAACGTGAAAACGAACCAAATAAACAAACCTGAAACCTAATAGAACTTGAATGTAATTTTTAAACAATCAAACTTGGATCAATCTCTGAATCTTGATACACTATCAGATAAACCTATTTCGCTAGTAACACACGAATGATTTATTGGTTTAGATAGAGATTTGTTAAATGGAGTCGAGTTTTAATTGAAAACTAAGAGAATATTCTTTAAATCTCACTGTAACCGTGAAGGTCTCTCTGTTCTTGATCGGAAGAGCCACACAAAAATCGTAATATCATCGGCCTTTATTTTGATCTCGAGACCTTCGCAGTAACAATGAGATCCGAAGAACATTCTCTCAGTTTTCATTCAAAATTCGACTCCATTTAACAAATCTCTGTCTAATATGATAAATCATTCACGTGTAACCCACGAAATAGGTTTATTTGATAGTGTATCACGATTCAAAGATTGATCCAAGTTTGGTTATTTGAAAATTACATTCAAGTTCCAGAATTCATCAAGTTTCGGGTTTATTTATTTGGTTTGTTTTCACGTTCTAGACTATATATTTTGACAAAGAAACCTATTTTGGGTTTGGTTCGCAAATCTGATACAAATAGATTAGTATTCTTTTTGGTTCTTAAGGGACAAATGATATGATGCTATCTTGGTTCGCAAAGGTTCAAGATGTATATTGTCTCTGTTAGCTAGATAGTGTTTTGATTTATTTTACATTGAAACTTTTAATATGATATTGATTGAGAGAAGTAACTTTGGAAAATCAACACTCTGTTATTCATCTGTATCTTCAAAATGTAGAAAAAGTTGGTTTTAAGAAATTCTTTGTTTTAATCGAGAGCAAGGAAGTGCCACCAACCCTTTTTGTAATTTTCCTTATTGTTTCTTTTTCAAAATTGGGTATTTTAACTGCAAGACTATGTTAGGATTAGTTAATTGCAACATGGATTGTTTTTAATTAGAAATTAACAAATTTAGTGATTTAAATTGGGATTAATTCAAGAACAATTTTCTTCAGCATGGTTAGCGGTGAATTTGTTGGTTCCGGTAAGCTTACTAAAGTACAAAAATTTGAAAAGAAATCTAGGAAGTTTAACAAGTTAAAAAAAGTTATTCGGGATGACGAGCAATTCAAGAAGTCAATTTGTCTTGTTGGAGGTGAAAAATCAACTCATCTCAAGAAAATTTGTCAAGTAATGCTTGCAAGTAGAGACAAGCCTAATGAGGTAGATCCTCACAAGTCAAAAGACCCGAATGTTCCATAAGGTATGCTTTCAAAATCCTATTTAAATTTTAACAAAACATATGAGTTTTGTAGTTGGTTCAACAATTCATTCGGGACATGTTAATTACAAAATACAAAAACAAGATTTGATCCAAGAAAAATAAAGTTTATGTTATAATTCGAATAATAAACAAATAAAATGTAATGTTTAGAATCAAGTAGAGTTAATACAAAAAGGTGTTAACAATGGAATACCCATAAAAAAGCCTTATTACATTAAGAAAGTGTTAAAGAAACATTTTAATTGTTCTTTTGTTACTCTCATAGATCCTAGAATTAAGCTTATAACTAATTGAGATGATTCAGTATCATAATTATTGTACTCAAAGAAAATTGGATGTTTAATACATGCTTGATTAGCACAATGCCTGAAATAACATTTGTTGTGCGTAAGTTGAGCATATTACTAGCAATCCTAGTGCTCGACACAGGCAAGCAGATTGTTTAAGTACTTGAAAGGAACCATGAATTGTGGTTTGTGTTATTCGGGTTTTCCTTTGGTAATAGAATGATACTCGAATGCAAGTTGGATCATGATTATAGAAGATTATTCTTCTACTAGTGGTTGAGTGTTCTTTCTTGGTGGATGAGCTATTTCATGGGCTTCAAAGAAGGAAACTTGCATCACTAGTTTAACCAAGGAATCTGAGTTTGTGGTTATAGCAACAGTTAGCAAAGAAGCTGAATGGTTAAGAAACTTAATTTTTGAGATTCGATTGTGGTCAAAACTAATATCATTAATCTCTATCAAATGTGATAGTGCAACTATCTTGACTAAATCTTATAGTCAAGTTAACAATGTACAGTTTAGGCATCTAGGTGTTAGACACAACATGGTTAGAGAATTAATCATGAACAATATGATATCAATTGAGTTGTAAATATGAGATTAATTTAGCTGATTATCTAACCAAATGGTTAGGAAGAGATCTCATGAATAAATAAGCTAAAGGAATGGGTTTAAAGTCCATTTAAACGTCTTATGTCAAGACATCCAATTCCAATCTAATACAATGTTAGATGTTGAATTCAATACGATAAGCTTGTCATAAAGGCATTGGAACACAAATATGAAATCATTCCGAAGTATAAACACAAATATGAAATCATTCCGAAGTATAAACACAAATATGAAATCATTCCGAAGTATATATGTTTGGCAGCAAGATAAAGGATCTTGAAATTTAACTTCTTAATAGTTCATTAATAAATTGTAGTGCAGGTGCAAGAGTAATGAACTACCTATAAAAATATGAAGTTGAACCTTCAAAAAGCTTTGGACTTGAGCTTCAATATATTCTTTGAAGGATTAAGACACAGACTAGCAAAATATTATGTCAAATGGAGTTTGAATTTGTAAACGTATATGTATGTTACTTACAAGTATTTACATGGATAACTTGGGTTCAATCCAAGATACCCGGCATTTATAGTATTTGTATCGTGTAATACACTAAAGTGAAAATTCAATCCGTAGGACATTTTCATTTATGTATACGTTTGTGTTTTTATGAGGATGGTTAAATTAATCATGGATATCACTAAAATAGCAAAGGAATGTTGGTAATTTTAGTGTTATCAACGATTTTAGTATATTGTATTAACTTGCTGATTAAGATAATAATGTTAGTGATTAATCGAGTTAGATGACGTGGGAGTGTAGGATCGTTTAACATTATTTTTATTTGTATTGAGCTTTATTATTATAATTTATAATTGGGCTTTTGGGCTTAAATATGTTAGTAAGTGGGCTTAGAATTAATATGATTTTAGTTAGTTGTTTTGGTTTTGGCCCATGTGGAATGCATTTTGATTTGATAAAAAGGACGTAAATCCCTGGACGCAATCTTGATCGGTGGGGAAAAAAAACAAAAAAAAAAAACAGAAAGCACTCTTGCTTTCTTGAAGAAATAAGACTCCCGGTTGCAAGAGCAACCATGGAGAAAAACTTTATAGATTTAACCAAATCCGACTACGTCAAGAGTATTCTTCGTCTAATTCGATAAACCATTCGCGTGTAACTCGCGAAATAGGTTTATCTGACAATGATTCATAATTTAAAGAATAATTCAAGTTGTTTTAATGTTTGAAGATTGAATCTAATTCGGGTACATTGTCCTTATTATGTTTGATTTAAGACTCTCAAATTTCAACACAATCAACAAGCTAAAACTTGAGTGGTAGTTGAAGATTTCTATTCAACAGAAGTCCTCTCACAAAGAAGAATACAAACTAGTTATCAAATAATTATTATATTAATAAATATAAATAATTAATAATGTTCAAAATAAGTGAAAACAATATTTTTCACTACAATTTCCAACAATAACGTGTTGCACATGGCCTTCTCAAGATCAAATTGTCTTTCTTCTTTGTCAAGGCCATTCTTGGAGATTTCAGGTGCCCTGTGGGAGTAAAAACATGGGTCCTTAAAAATAAACTTGTATAGTCAAGCAAGTATAACAAATAAAATGTTTAGGATGCGCTAATTTTAAAAATCGCCTCTAGGTCTAAAATTTTATCCTTTTACGTTTTTGTTACTACCGATCATTGTTTAGGATGTATAATATCTGTAAATCATGTAACAACAAATAACCTCACAAAAAATTTTAAATACTAATATGATACGAATTTGAAATTCTAAACTTGCCACGTAGTAGTTTATGAACTTGTGAACTACACATCTTTACCGTAACTTGAAAGTTGAAATCGTAAATTGATGATTTGCGTTTTGCAAATATGAAGTTGTTTTGCGTTAGTAATTTGATGATATTTAATCGAATCTGGACATGCTGTTTTGCAACTGAAATCGTAAAGCATGAGACTCGAAGACGTGAAGTGATGTGATTACGATGAGTTAGAGGCTGTTTGTGTAACATCCCGTATTTTTATTACTATTAAAAGTTAATTTTATAAAATATTGAGTTTGATATGTTGATGTTAAATAATTATAGAAATACGAATAATGATAATAATAAAAATAATAAGTAATAATAATAATAATAATAATAATAATAATAATAATAATAATAATAATAATAATAATAATAATAATAATAATGATGCTAATAATAATAATAATAATAATAATGATAATAAAAATAAAAAAAATAATAATAATATATATATATATTTTTATAATGAAGTCCAGGGGGTTAATTTGCCAAATCCGAAACTTTAAAACAAAGTTTTTATACAAAATAATAAATAAAACAAACCTCAGGGACCATTTGTGTAACTTTTAAAATTACAAAACCCACCCCCGATCACCCCCGATTTTCCGGCCACCGTCTCCGGCGCTCCGGCGAGCCTCCGGCGAAGCCAAAACACCCAAATCTACACGGTTTTTAACCAAATTAAAACCCCCGACACTTTCACATGCATGATTCGAACTGGACACCCACAAAATCGAATAAAACTAAGTGCGATCGATCCCAAACCGACCCACGTGGTTGTCGGTACCTTTACAGGCTTCAAATCGCACTGAAAACCCAATGATAATCGAATTAATTCAGTCTAAACACTACTATAAATGTAACTAACCTGTATACAACTTCAATTGCACCTAAAACACACACAAGCACCCAATTCGATCATCGTCTTCATCATCGACCTGCAACTCTATCGAACACCACCTTCGGGACATTATAATCAGAAATTAACAGAGGGCTTTCGATCATAAGCATCACTTAAAGCTACCTGTACAATTAATTTGATTATAATCGAGGTTTGATCATCATTTGGTTTCAAGTAAAGCCGCGACCTGTTCTTGATCATCTATATCATCAATTCGATACCAATCAGGTAATTAAATACATCAATAGATTCGGTTTATCATGGGGATTAAAAGCCCTAAGTTTAATTTGATTATTAACAGCGATTTGATCTCCAATTTGGATCAAATCGAATTAGGGTTCTTCGAGAATTGGGGGATTTCTGGAAACAGTGTTTAAAACTAATTAAAACCGGGTTTATTCGCGGCTTAGGTCATTGGTTCAGCGGTTTGGTGCATGTGTGTGTGAGATTGGGGTCCCGGGTTCGACCCGGGCCAACCCCACTTTTTTTGTTTTATTTTTTTTTAACCCTTTTTAAATACATTAAAAATATGGAAAAATTCCTAAAAATTATAAAAATAATTTTTATAAATTTCTTTCATTTTAAATCTTACAAAACAATTTTCTGTAAATTTATTTTATTTAAAAACAATAATAGATTTTTATAAAATATTATTTAAAAATATTAAAACTACTCATTTTTTTTTATAAAATAAATTCTAAACCAAGTTTAATTATGAAATAATCATAAAAATCATATAAATATTATTTAAAAATATTATAAATAATTATTTCTATAAAATAAACACTATATTATCTTTAAATATATTTTTAAATTCACAAATTATTTACAAATAAAATTGTGGGTTATTTCTTGTAAAATATATGAATACCTTATTAATCAAAATACTATGAGTATGAATATTCTTACTTGTAAATATTATTGGATAAATATAAATTATATAATTAAACCACATTATTTTTATATTTAATCCTAAAAATATATAAATACACCTATGAAATCTTGTTAATGAAATCAAAATATAAATAATTATTTGGTAAAACTTAATACTTATTGATAATTACTTATTAAAGCATATACAAATCTATAAAAAGACTGTAACATATATATATTGCGTGTGTGACACGTGTTAAACCAAATCAACCCAAACACTTACCAAATATATTCCTTCGTATTAAAGACTCAATTACAATCAATAATAGGTATTGAACGTGTTTGATCGTGCTTGCCTAATTCCTTGAAGTTCTTGTTCATATACATTACATCAATCCAAGGTGAGTTCCGTGGCCCCTTTTTATGCTTTTATAATGGTTTCTATGTTTTTCAAACTTGGGGGGAAAAGTATGCTCACCCGTTTTTCGATGCTGTACAATCTTACATACAATTTTCATACTTGGAATCAATGTGATACTATTCTTATATTCTAATACATACATGGTGTTATTCTATGATTCTTACAACCATTAATTCCCGGGTTTGGGAACCAACGGATAGGTATTGGTAGTACTACTGGGTTGACACCCCCACCCTTCGACGATTGGTTAACTTGTGAGTTACCAACACAGCTGCCAGCAATCAGGCCAAGGGTGAATATATTCCGACAGATTTATATGCTTAACGTCATTAGGTTTAGTTGTCTTTAAACACATGTTATGTGGTTTTTGCTTACAGCATGATTCCATATCAAATTCTATACAGCATCAACTACATGTTTTCAATTTAAACCTGCGGAACTCACCAACATTATGTGTTGACATTTTTGAGCATATCTTTTCAGGGGAACATAATCAAAGAGGATAGCTAGTGCAGATGCCTTAGCAGAGACCTCAGGATTTCAATAGTATTGCATATGTAATATTTGTCATTTGTTTTCATATTTGAACAATGTGTGATTTGTATTGGAATCATTAAGACTATGATAGTCGTGAAACTGACTAACCACGGCACAAGTCACCATTGTGTCGGGGGACGTCATGACACGAGAAGATTGCATGTATTATATCTCTGTATTTATACCAAGTGTTATGACGATCCCGTCCGTCGCATCCTCGTGTTTCCGCTCTAAGCGAGGGTGTGACAGATTGGTATCAGAGCCTTGGTTATAGAGAATTAGGTGGAGAATTCGACCTAGACTATAACCTAAGAACCTTCATATAGAATGCATGCTAGGGATTGTGTGCATTTGATTTTACCTAAATGTCTTTCATGATTTGTGTGACACATAGACACCTGTATTCTGGATTTCCTGGCAAAAGGCCCTCGGGCTAAGGCAAGCATATCGCATATATCTCATTGCGAGACCTGGTATGCTTACCTGGGGATTTCTGGGATGAGTGATAAACTATGGTCAATACACAAATCTACAAGGCAAATAGGTCAAATATATTAAGTCTATGAACTTAATATACAAGTATGTTCCTACATACCTGATTTTATACATATGTGCTTGTTACCTGATCATTACTCTTAGTCTTTCTCTATGGAATATCTAAACATAAGGGAACTTAGGTGATCACGCGGAGCGTTGATCTCGGATATTAAATCCGACCCTATCATGGTTACGACTGAAATCCTGAAAGTATGACGGATATGCAGTTATCACTTAAATATATTGTGCTTATGTGCTTGGAAATCTAGTTGTAATTACATGCTATTAATGGAATACTATGGGTTCATGGAAATAAGGACATCACATAATCTATGCTCAATAATACTATGATGTTAACTTGGGGTAAGTGAAGCTAAGGGTAATCATGCAAGGCAATTACCATTACGGGTGCACACGTAATTGCAATTCGCCATGCATGAGAAGTCTGGCTAATCTTATCGTGAGGTAACGATCATGAGTATCACAAGTCTCTATTTTATACCCTAGGGTGCTAGAATCATAATTCTAGTAAGATCCTGTTAAGGGTAATCAAACATTATTACCATATACTCAAGTCCTGTCCTATTTAGAGCCTTTATGGTATTTCCAAATCATTAAATTGACCTTATGAGACGTTTCTCCACTTAGCATTTCAATAACTATTAAATGCTAAAATAAAAGTGGGATACATAATACTCTCTACACATACATAACATTATTATTTGAAGTAATGCTAAGGAAAATTGAGATGTTACGTAACTAGTTTAAGTGTCGTTCAAGGTATATCGTGGATGTGGTGGGAACGCTGCGGGGAACCCTATATATAAACATCACCGGTATACCAAGAATGTGCTTAAACTGGGTTACATAATAATCTTGATGGACTGAAGCATAGATTTAACAGTGAAATCATGCATATATCTCAAGATAACTAAAGTATTCATCTGTCTGTGTCTAGAAAATGGCACCTAAGAGAGCTAACCGTAGAACCAACCAAGAGGGTGAGGCCCCGCAGAACAGGCGTAGGGGCAGACCAACAAGGGCAGGTGCTGCTCCAACTGGCAATAATCAGGGAACCGACAACCCTGACATAGCTGCTATGATTGCCCAGCAGCTAGCCACTTTGATCCCAACCATTGTAACCCAAGTGAGTGACACCCTGCTAAACCAACCTCTCCACGATGATCACAACACCAATGGTCAACACAACCATGGAGTAGGGGATAATGCTGGAACGAAGTTGGAATCAACCAGGTTAAACGGGGATGTTCCTACAAAGAATTTGTGGCCTGCAAACCCCGGGATTTCGATGGAAAAAGCGGAGCAATAGCCTTGACCAGATGGTTGGAAAAGATGGAGGCAGTCATTGACATTAGTGGATGCCTCGATAGTCAACGTATCAAATATGCCACATGCTCATTACAGGGCAAGGCATTAACCTGGTGGAACACCCAGATTCAGGCCAGAGGAAGGGAGTCTGCAATGCAGCTAACCTGGGATGAATTCAAGGCGTTGATCACCGAGGAATACTGTCCTCTTAACGAAATGCAGAAACTGGAGCAGGAATTCTGGAACCATGCCATGATTGGAGCTGGACACGCAACATACACCGATCGTTTCCACGAATTGGCAAAATTGGTTCCACATTTAGTGACACCAGAGTCCAAGAGGATCGAGAGGTATATTTGGGGACTCCGCCTCAAATCCGAGCACTGGTAACTGCAGCGGCTCCTCCTACGATCCAGAGCGCGATTATGAAAGCTGGCGCTCTTACTGACGAAATGGTGAGAACCGGAGTACTGGGGAAGGGAACTGAGAAAAGAAAGGAGTCCGGGTCTAATACTGGAAGATCCGATAAGAAGACTAAGACAGCCCGAAACTTTGTGGCTGTAACGCAGGGAAGGAAGGAATACACTGGACCGCACCCCAGGTGTAACAAGTGTAATTATCACCATTCCCCAGAAAAGCCGTGTCGTACGTGTACAAACTGTGGACGCCTGGGACACTGGGCGAAGGACTGTAGAACTGCGCTGAATCTGGTAGCACCTATCAACGCGGTTAACCCCGCCGGGAATGCCAGGGCATGTTACGAATGTGGGGGCCTCGATCACTACAGGAACACGTGCCCCCGACTGAATAGAGCACCTGGACAACAGGGAATAATCAGCAGCAAGTGCTGGCTATAGCTGGTAATCCGAACCAGGGAAACCAAGGAAATGCTGCAAGGGGACGTGCCTTCGTCATTGGAACTAATGATGCCCGTCAAGATCCAAATGTTGTCACGGGTACGTATCTTCTCAACAACCACTTTGCATCCATATTATTTGATACCGGGGCAGACAATAGTTTCATATCTTCTGATTTTGCGCGCATGCTTGCCTTGAATCCTAGTAAGTTAGAAATCAGCTTTTCCGTAGGAATGGCCAATGGTAGATTCGTACCAGCAGATAAGATCATAAAACAGTGCTCTATAATATTAGAAGACCATGTTTTCGACATAGACTTAATACCTTTCGAGCTAGGGAGCTTCGACGTAATCGTGGGAATGGATTGGTTGTCAAAGCACGGAGCCGAGATCGTTTGTCGAGAGAAAGTAGTACGAATCCCTATGCCTAATGGGGAGGTACTCAAGATTCAAGGTGAACGACCAGGGAGAACTCTGAAGCTTATTTCCTGCATGAAGATGCGTCGATGTCTACGGAAGCAGTGCTACGCACTCCTGGCTCATGTGGTAGAAAAGAAGGAAGAAGGCATCAAGTTGGCAGATATTCCTGTGGTGCGAGATTACCCGGAAGTATTTCCTGATGATTTGTCGGGTTTACCCCCTCTACGACAGGTGGAATTTCGTATCGAGTTGGTTCCTGGAGCTACGCCGGTAGCAAAAGCACCATATCGGTTAGCACCATCTGAAATGCAGGAATTATCCAACCAACTACAAGAGCTATTGGAGAAGGGATTCATTCGGCCGAGTCATTCACCATGGGGAGCACCGGTTCTATTTGTCAAGAAGAAAGACGGGTCATTTCGTATGTGTATCGATTATCGCGAGTTGAACAAGTTGACTGTAAAGAATCGATATCCTCTTCCCAGAATTGATGATTTGTTTGATCAACTACAAGGAGCTTCATATTTCTCCAAGATTGATCTTCGTTCTGGATATCATCAACTGAGAGTTTTTGAAGATGATATACCGAAGACAGCGTTCAGGACTCGTTATGGGCACTATGAGTTCTTAGTCATGCCATTCGGATTGACTAATGCACCAGCTGTGTTCATGGATCTAATGAATCGGGTGTGCAAACCATACTTGGATAAGTTCGTGATCGTGTTCATAGACGATATACTTATCTATTCTCGTTCGAAAGAAGATCACGAGAAACACCTCCGAGCAATTCTTGAACTATTGCGGGAAGAGAAACTTTTCGCTAAATTCTCGAAGTGTGAGTTCTGGCTCCAGGAAGTGAAGTTTTTGGGCCATGTGGTTAACAAAGATGGAATTCACGTGGACCCCGGCAAAATTGAAGCTGTGAAGAAATGGGATACACCCCAAACGCCATCAGAAATCCGACAATTTTTAGGATTGGCCGGGTATTATCGACGGTTTATTGCGAACTTTTTGAAAATCGCACAACCGTTGACTATGCTAACCCAGAAGGATAAGAAGTTTGATTGGGGACATGCACAAGAACAAGCTTTCCAGACGCTAAAGGAAAAACTGTGCAATGCTCCAATACTATCCCTTCCGGACGGAACTGATGACTTCGTGGTGTATTGCGATGCTTCGTATCAGGGTTTGGGATGTGTGTTAATGCAAAGAGATAAGGTGATTGCTTACGCCTCACGACAACTAAAGGTGCACGAAAAGAACTACACGACTCATGATTTGGAGTTGGGTGCCGTAGTTTTTGCACTGAAGATATGGAGGCACTATCTGTATGGAACCAAATGCATCATCTACACTGATCATAAGAGCCTTCAACACATCCTGAATCAGAAAGAGCTCAACATGCGACAACGACGATGGGTAGAACTACTTAGTGACTACGATTGCGAAATCCGGTATCATCCGGGGAAAGCAAATGTGGTGGCTGACGCCCTCAGTCGTAAAGAACGCGTAAAACCACTACGTGTTAGAGCTTTGGGATTGATTATACAAACAAACTTGAAAGCTCAAATTCAAAGCGCGCAAGGTGAGGCTCTAAAAGAAGAAAACCTTGCAGAAGAAGAATTCCGAGGGTTGGATAAACAAATGAATCGCAAGGATGACGGCGCATATTATTTCATTGATCGCATGTGGGTTCCCAAATGGGGAGGCGTACGCACACTAGTCTTGGATGAAGCACACAAGACTCGATATTCGGTTCATCCCGGTGCAGACAAGATGTACCATGATCTGAAGGATCTATACTGGTGGCCGGGTATGAAGAAAGACATTGCTCTATATGTGAGCAAATGCTTGACGTGTTCCAAGGTAAAAGCTGAACATCAGAAGCCATCGGGACTATTACAACAACCCGAAATTCCCGAGTGGAAATGGGAGAACATCACCATGGATTTCATTACCAAACTCCCGAGAACGCCAAGCGGACACGACTCGATATGGGTCGTGGTGGATCGACTGACAAAATCTGCTCACTTCTTGCCTATCCGAGAAGATTATAAAATGGATAAGCTGGCAAGATTGTACATCAAGGAGGTCGTGACACGGCACGGAGTGCCGGTGTCAATCATATCCGACCGAGACAGTCGATTTACTTCACGCTTTTGGCAGACGTTGCAGAAAGCGATGGGCACTCGACTAGATATGAGTACCGCCTATCACCCACAAACGGATGGCCAAAGTGAACGAACGATACAAACGTTGGAAGACATGCTTAGAGCTTGTGTAATCGATTTTGGTGGTAGCTGGGATACTCACTTACCATTGATTGAGTTCTCTTACAACAACAGTTACCACACAAGCATTGGATGCGCTCCATTTGAAGCATTATACGGGAGGAAATGTAGATCCCCAGTTTGTTGGGCTGAGATTGGTGAAAGCCAGTTAACAGGGCCAGAAATCATTCAAGAGACGACTGACAAGATTTTCCAAATTAAAGACAGACTAAAAGCTGCAAGAGATCGCCAAAAGAGTTATGCCGACAACCGTCGGAAACCTCTAGAGTTCAACGTTGGAGATCACGTCTTACTCAAAGTCTCTCCCTGGAAAGGGATTGTACGATTTGGAAAGAAAGGGAAGTTAGCCCCTCGATACGTAGGACCATTCGAGATTACAGAAAGAATCGGTCCGGTGGCTTACCGATTGAGGTTGCCACAAGAACTCAGCGGTGTACACGATACTTTTCACGTGTCAAACCTCAAGAAGTGTTTGGCGGACGAGTCCTTACATGTGCCAATTGAAGAAATCAAGATTAATGAGAAACTCCATTTTGTGGAAGAACCAATAGAAATAATGGATCGGGAGGTCAAACAATTAAAACGCAGCAAAATCCCAATTGTCCGAGTGAGGTGGAACTCAAGGCGAGGTCCAGAGTTCACCTGGGAACGTGAGGACCAAATGAAATTCAAGTACCCTCATCTTTTCGTTTCAGCCTCCTCGTGAATAAATTTCAGGACGAAATTTCCTGAAGTAGGGGAGACTGTAACATCCCGTATTTTTATTACTATTAAAAGTTAATTTTATAAATATTAAGTTTGATATGTTGATGTTAAATAATTATAGAAATACGAATAATGATAATAATAAAAATATAAGTAATAATAATAATAATAATAATAATAATAATAATAATAATAATAATAATAATAATAATAATAATGATGCTAATAATAATAATAATAATAATGATAATAAAAATAAAAAAAATAATAATAATATATATATATATTTTTATAATGAAGTCCAGGGGGTTAATTTGCCAAATCCGAAACTTTAAAACAAAGTTTTATACAAAATAATAAATAAAACAAACCTCAGGGACCATTTGTGTAACTTTTAAAATTACAAACCCACCCCCGATCACCCCCGATTTTCCGGCCACCGTCTCCGGCGCTCCGGCGAGCCTCCGGCGAAGCCAAAACACCCAAATCTACACGGTTTTTAACCAAATTAAAACCCCCGACACTTTCACATGCATGATTCGAACTGGACACCCACAAAAATCGAATAAAACTAAGTGCGATCGATCCCAAACCGACCCACGTGGTTGTCGGTACCTTTACAGGCTTCAAATCGCACTGAAAACCCAATGATAATCGAATTAATTCAGTCTAAACACTACTATAAATGTAACTAACCTGTATACAACTTCAATTGCACCTAAAACACACACAAGCACCCAATTCGATCATCGTCTTCATCATCGACCTGCAACTCTATCGAACACCACCTTCGGGACATTATAATCAGAAATTAACAGAGGGCTTTCGATCATAAGCATCACTTAAAGCTACCTGTACAATTAATTTGATTATAATCGAGGTTTGATCATCATTTGGTTTCAAGTAAAGCCGCGACCTGTTCTTGATCATCTATATCATCATTCGATACCAATCAGGTAATTAAATACATCAATAGATTCGGTTTATCATGGGGATTAAAAGCCCTAAGTTTAATTTGATTATTAACAGCGATTTGATCTCCAATTTGGATCAAATCGAATTAGGGTTCTTCGAGAATTGGGGGATTTCTGGAAACAGTGTTTAAAACTAATTAAAACCGGGTTTATTCGCGGCTTAGGTCATTGGTTCAGCGGTTTGGTGCATGTGTGTGTGAGATTGGGGTCCCGGGTTCGACCCGGCCAACCCCACTTTTTTTGTTTTATTTTTTTTTAACCCTTTTTAAATACATTAAAATATGGAAAAATTCCTAAAAATTATAAAAATAATTTTTATAAATTTCTTTCATTTTAAATCTTACAAAACAATTTTCTGTAAATTTATTTTATTTAAAAACAATAATAGATTTTTATAAAATATTATTTAAAAATATTAAAACTACTCATTTTTTTTTATAAAATAAATTCTAAACCAAGTTTAATTATGAAATAATCATAAAATCATATAAATATTATTTAAAAATATTATAAATAATTATTTCTATAAAATAAACACTATATTATCTTTAAATATATTTTTAAATTCACAAATTATTTACAAATAAAATTGTGGGTTATTTCTTGTAAAATATATGAATACCTTATTAATCAAAATACTATGAGTATGAATATTCTTACTTGTAAATATTATTGGATAAATATAAATTATATAATTAAACCACATTATTTTTATATTTAATCCTAAAAATATATAAATACACCTATGAAATCTTGTTAATGAAATCAAATATAAATAATTATTTGGTAAAACTTAATACTTATTGATAATTACTTATTAAAGCATATACAAATCTATAAAAAGACTGTAACATATATATATTGCGTGTGTGACACGTGTTAAACCAAATCAACCCAAACACTTACCAAATATATTCCTTCGTATTAAAGACTCAATTACAATCAATAATAGGTATTGAACGTGTTTGATCGTGCTTGCCTAATTCCTTGAAGTTCTTGTTCATATACATTACATCAATCCAAGGTGAGTTCCGTGGCCCCTTTTTATGCTTTTATAATGGTTTCTATGTTTTTCAAACTTGGGGGGAAAAGTATGCTCACCCGTTTTTCGATGCTGTACAATCTTACATACAATTTTCATACTTGGAATCAATGTGATACTATTCTTATATTCTAATACATACATGGTGTTATTCTATGATTCTTACAACCATTAATTCCCGGGTTTGGGAACCAACGGATAGGTATTGGTAGTACTACTGGGTTGACACCCCCACCCTTCGACGATTGGTTAACTTGTGAGTTACCAACACAGCTGCCAGCAATCAGGCCAAGGGTGAATATATTCCGACAGATTTATATGCTTAACGTCATTAGGTTTAGTTGTCTTTAAACACATGTTATGTGGTTTTTGCTTACAGCATGATTCCATATCAAATTCTATACAGCATCAACTACATGTTTTCAATTTAAACCTGCGGAACTCACCAACATTATGTGTTGACATTTTTGAGCATATCTTTTCAGGGGAACATAATCAAAGAGGATAGCTAGTGCAGATGCCTTAGCAGAGACCTCAGGATTTCAATAGTATTGCATATGTAATATTTGTCATTTGTTTTCATATTTGAACAATGTGTGATTTGTATTGGAATCATTAAGACTATGATAGTCGTGAAACTGACTAACCACGGCACAAGTCACCATTGTGTCGGGGGACGTCATGACACGAGAAGATTGCATGTATTATATCTCTGTATTTATACCAAGTGTTATGACGATCCCGTCCGTCGCATCCTCGTGTTTCCGCTCTAAGCGAGGGTGTCGGGGGACGTCATGACACGAGAAGATTGCATGTATTATATCTGTGATGTTTGTGGTTGTGGTGTTTGTGGTTGTTGTGTTGGTGTTTTAAATTAAAAACTTTCCTTTTTACAACCAAACACAATTATTCGTTCAGACCTCTTACTGGTTCAGACATCTTACTGGTTCAGACCTTCTTATTCATTCAGCACTTATTCAATCAGATGTTGCTAAACGGCCCCTTAATCATTCAGATATTATCAAACAACCCCTTATATAAACTAGTAGGTTGCATTCACACTACGCGACGGGGCCGAGCCGCTTTTTAAAATATATAACAACTTGAGTAAAAAAGAAAGTCGAAACTCAAATTAACAATACTTAAATTGAAACTAGAAAACTTCGAACTAAAATATTGTAGAAAAAAAACAAAAATATTAAAAAATGCAAAACAGAGAGAGAAAAAAGGTAGAAAAGAAAAGGTTGTGACGCTACATCTTTAAACGTTATACTAGGAGGTAATTACAGTTCACACCACTTGCTGAATGTCATAAATACTATTGGATTTTTAGACATTGGATTTTTTTTCATTAGAGATTAGAATTTATTTGATAGTTAATATTTATAAAATCCAAACGTAAGTTAACTCGTAGGATGTTTATGTTTCTTGTTAATTGAAAATAATATAATAAAGAAATATTCCTTCCACATCGATATTGACGTTTTAATATGTTTGTTTCATAAAGAGTAATATAAATTATATTCAAGTATAAGCTTTAGACGCCTGCTATCTAATTTGTACTGGTGCTCACAGTCAAACAAAAGTTTAACCCTTAATGGGCTTGTGAACATTTATGATTGGGGTTTTGTGCTGCTATAACCGAAAGAACATAGATAAAAAAATTTGTTGGTGGAAAATGGAAATATATATAGCATACATCATAAATTTTGGGCCCCTAGATTCTTGCAATTGAGATTAAACATGCATACAAAAACCAATCGCATGTTACTGACCATCGACATCGCTATATACAACTACACACGAGTGATTGGAGAAATTGTTGCGGTTTCCATCTAGAACTGTCACGACAACATTGCTAAGTGACTGCTTTCTTTGTTTGTCAAAACGACCCTAGTTGTTGATTTTTCTGGTCCAACATGCATTCTATTTGACCCACCATTTTACATAATACATATATACTGCGCGCACACATCCTTGGCTAAGATACCAATTGTTTTGACCCACTAACTTAATAATAGTATATACGTAAAATAGTTAACATAAAAAGGATTATTATTAATTTTAACATAACCTGGTTATCTGAAGCTACATACTAGTTCTAAAGAAAAATATAAATTCATTATGAAGTTCTTTTTCACATCGAATACTCCTTTTGGTATGATTTATTTAACATTTTCAAGATATGAGGGCTGAAAAGGCATTATAAAAGGATATTTTTTGAGCTAATTGTCTCAATTCCTGGAATGTGGTTCTCATTGGTGATTTTAGCGAGGTAAGGGGGAGGATGAAAGGCTGAACTCCGAGTTTAACCATTCATTGGCTTTAGCCTCCAATATATGAATTTATATTTTTCATAGATGTGTTTAAATACGGTATGCGGGGGCCTAAATATACCTGCTCTTCTAAGAGTAACCGATGATAAGTCAAATGCATGTATACCGGACATAAATTATCTTTTGGAATTAGAAAATAGAGAAATCTAAGACTTAAAGCAAAAATCTACAGCCCGTTAGGCTTTGGATGGTGATGAAAACTCATCCTTCTTCTATGGATTAATAAATGCCAACATTTCAAATAATGATTAGTGACTGGTGGTTCTCAAAGCCTACAAGGATTGAGAAGAAAGCATGGAGATTTTTTTTAAAGATAAGTTCTCTAAGCTAATGCCCTCCCACCCTACAATATCTTGCAGTAGTATTCATAGATTATCAAGCAAGGAAGCATATGTTCTTATTCTTATCTTTTCTTAAGATGAAATTAAGAATGTAGTTTTGGAATGTGGTAGCGATAAGGCCCATGATCCTGACGGGTTCAATTTTGTATTTTTCAAAGATTGCTGGGAGTTGTTTAACTAAGATTTTTATGATAATTTAAACAAATTCCATTCTGATGGTGTTATTAGTAAAGGATGTGGTTCTACTTTTATTCACTTATCCTTAAGACTAATAACCCGCAACATTTCGATGATTTTCGGCCCATTAGTTTGATTGGTTGCATAAGTAAAGTAATCTCAAAAGTATTGGTCAGTCATCTCCTTTGGTCATGGACCTTATTATTTCAGAGACTCAAATTGCCTTCCTATCCAACTGAAGCATTCTTGATGGCCCATTGATAATTACCGAGGTTATATCATGGCTAAAAAGTCTAAAGTTGGCAGCATATTGGTCAAGATTGATTTTAACAAAGCTTTTGATTTGGTTAACTGGAATGTCACCACCCTCGCTTAAAGCGGAAACACGAGGATGCGACGGACGGGATCGTCATAACACTTGGTATAAATACAGAGATATAATACATGCAAACTTCTCGTGTCATGACGTCCCCCGACACAATGGTGACTTGTGTCGTGGTTAATCAGTTCCACGACTATCATAGTCTTATTGATTCTAAAAATCCAAAATACACATTGTTCACAAATGAATACAAATGATATACATTACAAATGCAAAACTAATGAAATCCTGGGGGTCTCTGCTAAGGCATCAGCACTAGCTATCCTCTTTGATTATAATCACCTGAAAAGATATGCTCAAAAATGTCAACAATAATATTGGTGAGTTCCGCAGGTTTAAATTTAAAACATATAAGTGATGCTGTATAGATTTTTGATGTGGAATCAAACTGTAAGCACAAACCACATAACATGTGTTTAAGACAACCAATCCTAATGACGTTATGCATATAAATCTGACGGAATATATTCACCCATGGCCTGTTTGCTGGCAGCTGTAGTCGGTAACTCACAAGTTAAACCGATCTGTCGAGGGTGGGGGTGTCAACCCAGTAGTACTACCAATACCTAACCGTTGGTTCCCAAACCCGGGAATTAATGGTTGTTTGAGTTTTCCATAAAATAACACCATGTATGCATGCAAAACAGTATCCCATTGATTCCAAGTATGAAAACAGAATATACAATGTACAGCATTGAAAACGGGTGAGCATACTTTTCCCCCAATTTGATTGAAAACAGTAAAAACTTGTATAAACATAAAAAGGGGCCACGAAACTCACCTTGTATTGTTGTAATGCACAAAGACTTCACAGAATCAAGCAAACTTCACAGAATATGGCAATGCACGATCAAATACGGCCAATACCTAATATTAATTGTAATTGAGTCTTTAAAATGTATTCAACATAAATAGGTATATTTGTTCGGATTCGGGTTAGTTCGGTTTGACGTTTATGATTTGGTCCATGCATTTAAGTTTAATCGTAAACTTAGTGATTTATATATTAGGTTTAATTAATTTAAAATATATTTTGATAATAAATAACTTGTAAATTTTCATTCGTAAATAATTTGTGAAATTATATATTGTATAATTTCCATGGTTTCCTATAATTATTTCACAATTTAATACGATATAACGTCTATTTTTATAAAAATAGTTATTTACAATATTTATAAATAATATTTTATAACGATTTTGAGGTTTTTTTTAAAACAAAATAAATTTACAGAAAAATCATTTTGTAACATTTTAAATAAGAAAGTTTATAAAATTTATTTTTATAATTTCTAAGAATTTTTTTCTATATTTTTCTGAGGCTTAAAATGGCTAAAAGAAATAAATGTAGTGGCCCGGGGTCGAACCCTGGACCTCACTGTCACCATGCACAACCCGAACCAGTAGACCAGAGGCCTTAGCCGCGTTTGTAATTGGTTTCATTTATTTTTAAACCTGGTCAACCCAGTTTCCCCATATTCATACGAACCCTAGATCGAAATCGCTCAAATTGAACACGAATTCGACATTGATTTATGAAATAAACATGGGGCTTTGATTCCCCATGTGTAAACGAGTATGTTAGAGTGTTTAATTACCTGTTTCTATTTCGATTTGATGATGGAGTAGATAAGAACAAGCCGCGGTACAAGTTGAAATCGAATGGGGATCTATCCTTGATGAAAATCCAATTAATCGTACATACAGCTTTGAATGATACTTAGGATTGAAAGCCCTATGTAAATTTGAGTGTATATGTGTCGGATGTTGGTTGTTGATAAAGTTGCAGATCGAGGTTGAAGATGATGATCGATAATGGTGTGTGTGTGTGTTTCAGATGATGCTACAGGTTGTATTCGATGTATAATATGATAAAGTTCGATTTGATTGAATAATTTCGATTAAAGGGATGTGTAAGTGGATGAATTAGCCGTTGAACGTTCGAGTTGTAAAGTTGGAAAAAGTTTTAGCCGTTTAATCGACTATTAAACGCGTTTTAGGAATGCTTTGAGTTCGAATCTTGTATACGAACAAATTGGGGCCGGTTTTGTAGTTTAAAATGGGGTATTTTTGAAGTTTTAACCGTCGCCGGAGCTTGGCCGGAATTTGGCCGGAGACCGGCCGGAAAATCGGGGGGGTGGGCGGGTTGGATTTGAAAATTCCGAAGTTACAGATTCAGCCCCTGTGGTTTCATTATTATTATTTTATGTTATAAAATTTCTTTTGAAGTTTTAAAAATTACAAATACCCCCCCTGAATTTTGTTATTATTATTATTATTATTACTATTATTATTATTATTATTATTATTATTATTATTATTATTATTGTGATTATCATTATTATTATTTTTATTATTATAATTATTATTATTATTTTTATAATTATTAGAATTAGTACGCATTAAAATTTTAATAGTTTATAAAAATACGGGATGTTACATGGAACTTCCTTGATTTTGTTTTATCTTAAATGAATTTATCTTAAAATCTTCTAAGGCTTTTGTCCTCCTCAATCCATCTCCTTCTTTGGAATTCCAGTGCTTCCGAGGACTTAGACAAGATGACCCGATTTCTCTTTTTCTATTCTTGATTACCATGAAAGCTTTAAACCTAATGATAGATCAAGTTGCAAAAAGTGGATCCTTCCATGGTTTGCATTTACCCAACGATGGTCCTGCCTTGACTCATCTTCTGTATGCGGGTGATGCTATTGTGCTTAGGGAATGGTCGGAATATAATATTCTCAATCTAATAAGATTATGAAGGGGCTTTACCTAGTATATGGGCTTAAGGTTAAAATCAATAAGTGTAATCTAATTGGAGTGAATGTGGAACAAGTGGAGTTGGCATCATGGGCAACTCATATGCATTGAGAAGTTGGTAGTCTTCCCTTTAAATATATTGGTTTGACAATAGGTGCGAATATGAACTAGGTTCAGTTTTGGGAGCCAGTGATTAAAACCTTTGAGGAAATGCTATCTCTATGGAAAGCTTCAAATCTGTTTTTAGGAGGTAGGCTCACTTTGATTATATTGATCTTAGATAGCTTGCCTACCTGCTACTTTTCTCTCTATAAAGCCCTCGGCCGGTCAAGTTCTGGAGTTGCTTAAAAAAATTAGAAGGAACTTTTGGGGTGGAACGAATAATAAAACTAAGATTCATTAGGTTAGTTGGGACTTTATTACTTAGCTAAAATGTATGAAAGGTCTTGGGCTTGGTTATTTAAAAGATATTGATAATTATCTTTCAAAAAAAATGGTGGTGAAGATATAAGTTAGAGCCCTCTCGGTTGTGGGGAAGAATTATAGACAGCTTCCATGGTAATGTTTTGTCTAATTAGCCTGTTCCATGCAAAAGATCGATGGAGGGGTGTCGAACAATATTACCATGATGCAAGAGTCATCGTCTAAAGAGGACATCGTCTTAAATAAGATGATAAGAGGTGCAATGTTCAGACATTTTTTTTGGACTGATCTTGGTGGGGAAATGAAGTTTAATGCAATATGTTTCCTGACTTATTTAGATTGGAAAGAAGAAAAAGGTGCACAGTGGTGGAGCGGGTCATAAAATCGAACTCTTCTGTCTCATGGTAGTGGGATTGGGGCAAACATCCGCTTCATAACATAAAGCAGCAACAATTATGGCTCTATTGGAACTTCTTCAGCAAATCAATCTCCCTAGGGGAGTTGATAAGTGGCTTTGAGAGGGTGATGAAAATGGGTTATTCTCGACCAAATATCTAAGACTTCTATGCGATAACATTCAGTCTCTCCAGTTTAATTCCAGCTTTAACCGGGTAAAATTAGTCACCATTAAAGTAAACATCTTTGCACGGAGGGCATATTTGGGTCGCATTCCAACTCGTGACATGATCGATGTCATGTGATCGGTCAAAATATTAATTAAAGAGTGTCTAATCACCTTTAATGGTAAAGGGCAAGAAATATGTCGAATACATAGGAAATCACAGGAAAGTGCTAGTAACGATTAATCTAATAATACTAAATATTGAAAAGTAAATTGCTTGATTAATTGAATTGAGAAATAATTAAATTAACAAAATAAAAGTTTAGGTTTTGAATAATTTTAGGTAAAAGCAATCCACTTCATTATCCTAGTTTGACAAAGTTATGTTTTATTAGTTAAACCTATTAAGATTTATTAATGGTGACCTACACATGATAAAATCTTAGTGGCAATTACGGATTAAATCTTAAAGAAATTTATTCACACAATCACCAATTTAAGTTATGTAACTCTAATTCTAATAATTAATCACATAATGATTAAAAAAAACAAAGTTATAGAAAACTAAAACTAGGTTTAAACATAATAGAATTGTTTCAATAATCAAATCATCCAATAGAACCTAAAAGGTTCAAGATCCAATCTCAAATCTAGGTTACAATATAAGAAAAATGAAAATTTGCATAAATCCGTCACTTGAAGTGAATCACAATTGTTTTAACCTTGCATCATCGTTGATTCTTCAACAAAATTATAATTGATCATGTGAATGCGAATGAATTTGATGTTGGAAAGTTTTTGAATGGTGAAAGATGCTTGCTTTTTTCGTCCTTGATTGAAGTCCAAAGAGGTAATTTCGTACTTGGGTTCAATCCCCTTTTAAAATCCCTTAAATAAGTTAAAATCCACCAAACGCAGTGCTCGGCGTCGGTGGCACCCTTAGAGTCAGTTGGGCTGAATTCTACTGACCAACGGTGGCCTTGACGGTGTTTCTGACAGTACCGACGTCGGTGGCGCCACCCCCTGCAAAAGGTTGATTTTCATGTGTAACTTTTCGAGATCTTTTCGTTCATGGTTTCTTGATCAATTTTGAATGCATGTCACTGATCCAACCTTGTGTAGGTTATGTGTTCTTTCTAATCGACATGTAGTGATGTTGAATGCTATGAAGAATCTAGATGCATGAAATGAGCCAAACACATTTTATAGTTTTTTTCTTCGACATGTTACAAGCAATTTTATGAAACGATTGGAGACGTTAAGCATGAAAAGGCTATGTTGGGATATCGGTAGCACATCACAACTTGAGGGATGCAAGATCTTCTTCTGAATCATAGTCTGACAGTGATAATTCACTTTTCTCAATTTCTTTTAGTGAGATTACCTTTAAAAATTTAAATTACGATCACAACAATACTATTACTAATAATAAAAGTAGTAATATTAACACTATTAATAATAAGAGTAATTGTCATTTCGTCCCTGTGCTTTGGTGAAAATTGCCACTTTCATTCAATAGTTTATTTTTTCGCATCTGGGTCCCTGTGGTTTACAAATCTTGTCATATTCATCCAGTTAGTTAACTCCATCCACCATTCTCCCTTAAACGAAGGGTATATGGTCATTTTACATATATGTTTTATTTTTCTATTTTTCAAACTCCATTTAATATATCCCCTTTAAATAAATTGTTATTTTAGTCTCTATGGTTTGGACATGTTTGCCAACTCAGTCCAAAAAATCCCACCACCTTGGCATAAAACACCATATCACCACCACCCGTGATGGAACCACCATGTAGACGTAGGGTACAAATAACTCACACAAGACCGGGTACCCGAACCCGAAAGCCCGGCCCATGCGGGCGGAACGGGTTAAGCCAGCAGCACACGTGCCCCCACATTCAATTACATCGGAATCACCCCAATCATAACCGATAATTCAAGATCGGTCGGAGAACATAAAAGGTAATGGATTTGCCGGGAATAATCCCTGTAAATCAGCACACGATTACAGCAGGCAAACACTATAAATACCAGGTAAGGAGGATCGAGATCCTCACAAAAGAATACACACAAAAGCTCCCCCTAATTCTACCTATCACATATTTCAACCAATACTTACTCTCACACCAGAGGGTTGTTCCAGGGATATTTCCCCCTAGAACGTCTTAACTGGTGTTGTTTTCATTGTGCGTAGGTGTGAAGCTTCAGAGAGCATCGATGGATCGAAGTTCAACAAGACCGGAACTATCCAGAGTTGGACCTCGTATTTACACACCACATCACCACCACACCGCAAAAAACCACCACCACTCCATTGGAACCACCAAATCATCACCACCCCCCATCATAAAACCACCAACATCACACCAAACGGGCACCACCACCACACATTAGATCTCCACCACCACACATTAGATCTCTGCCATCACACACAAATCGCCACCACCATGTGGACCCTAGAAACCAACCGTGAATCTCGAACTTATAACAAACCCCTTCGAAAACGTATATGGAACCCTTGAAAACGACTATTGTAGGGGTATTAGTAGGGTTTGATATGCATTTTCGAAGTGGTATGTTACAAGTCCAATATTGATTGTCGATTTTTATGGTTTATATAGTAGCGACGATCCGATGTGCGTGGTGGTGGTGGGCGCTCTGGTGTGGTGGTGGTGGGCGCTCTGGTGTGGTGTTGGTGGCTTTGTGATGGTTGGTGGCGGTGGTTCGGTGGTTCCTGTGATGGGTAGTGGTGTGGTGGTTATTTTTGGACTAAATTGGCAAATACGCTCAAACCACAGGGACTAAAATAGCAATGTATTTAAAGAGTATATATTAAATCAGGTTTAAAAAAAGAAAAATAAAAACATATATGTAAAATGACCAATATACCCCTCATTTAACGAAAATTTTGGATGGAGTTAACGGACTGGATGAATATGACAAGATTTGTAAACCACAGGGACCCAGATGTGAAAAAATAAACTATTGGATTAAAGTGACAATTTTCACCAAACCACAAGGACGAAAATGGCAATTTACTCTAATAATAATAATAACAACAACAATAATGTCATCATTAATCTTAGGAAGAATGGTCGGATACAAAGTCCTCTATCATTGTTATGCACCGACTGCAGTCGATTGTCTTGTAAATTAGTGTACGTTGACATATCGACGTTATTTTCAAATTCTATTTGATTGAATTGAAATGTTGGTACTTGAGATAAATAAGTTCGTAGAAGATCCATACCACTACTCTGTTCAGAACTAGAAATTATTAGATACCATTTAACATGTATTTGACTCATCTAGTTTCCAACGTTTTTAGATAGATAATAGATCATCTTCATACCCTCATCTCCTTTAATATATGTCATTTCTAAATGTCTTGAAATTCATAATACAGTATCAGTACTAAAGGAGCCGATTCTTTATTGATTTCAACATAACTACATATAAGATCAACAAAATTTGAAAAACATATTTGAGATGTCAGAATAAACAAACATGATTTTGTTGATTCCGCACTCATATAACAACTCTGTGTTAGTACGAAACATTACCACCCCAAAATAACTTTACAAGAAATGATGTAAATGATGAAAAGGAAGACATTTTAAGATCGGTTTTGAAAATATGACTACAAGCAACAACTAATCAAACACACATATGTATAGATAAATAACTATTATTTTACGACCACACCGTTAGTGTATAATTTTTTTTTTCAGATGTTGATTTTGTTTTTTGAATTCAACTTTTGTCTAATAAAAACGAAAATTAAAGTACAATTTTGTGGTAGGTGAACACAAAACATGAATCAAGTGAAATATGTTGTATTTTTATTATGTGGTATGTAAATTACGTGGGTGGTGAATTAGGTGAATTAAAAAAGAATTTATTCTAAATGGGATTAAAAGAATTAGAAAAACAAAGATCCCTTAAATCATGTTTGAGGAATTAATTCGTTGTGGTAGGTGAATACAAAATGTATTTTTATTTAAAGAATTAAAAAAAAAAAATATAAAAAATAATCTTGATTCCGTAAATCCAAGTTGAGTAATCGAATTAAAATTGGTCAACTAACGATTCAAAAATGGTCAACAAAGGGAACTTATTTCCGTAAATCAAATTTACGGAACCAATAATTATAAGGCAGATTCCATACATCAAAATCGCATAACACCCATTTTTTAAAATTTTCGAAAAAAGAACCCATAAATCGTTACCTTTACAAAAAACTCACTTTTAAAAAAATTCACCCACCCCTCCCCTTCCCCATCATCTTTCTCAACCACCGGCACTCAACCGCCAGCCCAATCCCACCCGTCACCGCGTCTAACCACTACCATCACCGTCGTCTGACCATCACCATACTACCATCATCACCAACACGTATCAACCACCACCATCAACATCGTCTAACCACCATCACCGTATCATAACCTAAATCCCCTAATTAATCAAATGACACTGTTGATGTCCACGTTCATTTGCTTATGTTAGACTTGATGCACCCTATGTTATTTAACAAAACAATCTCATTATTTTCTAGCGATGGTATGTTGATGATGACGGGCTTTCGTTCGCCTGAGACGTCACTGACTCGATTATGATGGTCGATCCGTTCCTAGCTTTGGTTGGAATCCACTCGATAGGCGATGACGATGCGAAAAAATGCTCTATTCGTTGTTATGGCGTCGTAAACACAATCCTTGCAGCCACAACGAATTGTCGTTTTAAAGACTTTTAATTCAATCCATTTTTTTAAAATACTTTATATGAATTTTTACCAATTTCGTAGATAAAAAAAAGGCTATGATGATAAATACAAAATGATCAGACAATATATGTTTATTTAAGCCTTGATTTAAACGATCCAACACGCGTGCAACGCACGCTTCTTGGAATACAACACTAGTTAGAATACAAAGCACGTGATGAATAGTAAAAATATTATACATAATTTTCTAGATAAACAGATATAACGGTTTGTAACATTAAATAAAGGGATAGGTATACATACCCCATCTTCTACTTGTTATGCCACTTCCTCTAAAATATCATGTTCAACAGTGTCATATTTTCTTCCTAAATTTTATGTTATATTTTAATTATCATAAATCATTAAAAAAGGTATCGATTTCATGCGTGTAACCATCTAAAGAATAACAAATTAAATGCTATATAAAACAATCTAAATACAACATACCATGTAATAAATGTTGCATTAAACAATCCAAAATCAACGACGCATCACGAAAAATATATAACCAAAATAAAAACCATATTAAATTTTTCATCAAAGAATTCAAAGATGTATAGATCAATTTTTTTAGAACATAACAATTTGATCATTTAAACACTCAAACAACAAAACATAACGATAAAAGTCATTATATTCATGGTAAGTTGTTAGGCACAAAAACTTAGATGTGAACCCAATTAAAACTACGTTGTTTTGATTAAATAATATATAAACTAACGTAGTTTTGAATTTATGATTTTAAACAACTACCCTTGTTAACTCCACGACAACTCACATTACCGTCATCTGTTGTCGTTTTCTTTGACTTTCAATTTTTAATCTTTCACTTATTTAGTTATTTTTCAAACAAATTAAGTTTGAAGTAACAATGATGTTTCAATTTTTAACTAAAAAATGATGAATATATAGTCCATGTCAACTCCTTGTGTCCTATTGCTCTTTTTTATGAACATCCAATCGTCTACTTAAAGATTTAAAGTGGTTTGAAAAAATATATTGGGTTTTACCAAAGTTTTTTGCTAAATGGAGGGAGATAAAATTGAATTTGTTATTTTAGTTATTTGATTTAACTAATTATCTTAATAGGATAAAAAAACAAAAAAAGAAAGCAAAATGTTTGAATTGTATGTTACTACAAACTTAAATGGGGAAGTATAACAAGTAAAAACAAATTAAAATAGGGTATATATAGCAACACCCTAAATAAATTTTAGAGTAAATTACATGGATGGTCCCTGTGGTTATATTGAAATTTTAGATTTTGTCTCTAAAGTTTAAAATCGTTGAATATGGTCCCTAACATGTCTTTCTCTTTTATATATGGTCCTTAAGTCTGTTAGTTAACCGTTAGTGATTTTAAATATTGTAAGAATTAGCATTTTACTTGCATTAGCCATCAATTTAATTTACATTTTAAAATATAGCATTATTTTTATTTTAAGAATTTTTTTTGTTTTTCAAAGTTTTTTATTTTTATATTATTTTTATAATTTCATTTTCAATAAGATTATTATTAATAAAATAAGGTTTAAATACACACAATTTTTTTATAAACATGGTTTTTTTAATGTTCGGTTTTTAAACTGTTCCTTTTTTATACGTCATTCTAAAACTTTTTTATTTAAACTGGTTGGTTTTTTAAAGTTTTCTTTAAACCATTCATTTTTTAAAACATCTTTTCTAAAACAAATTCTTAGTTTTTTAAACATTTTTTTAAAAACAGCTCAGTTTTAAACGTATTTGTAAAAGAAGACATTTTTAAAAAGGTTTAAAAAACCCGCATATGGTTTAACAAAAATTTATAAACCAAACATTTAAAAGAAGATTTTTTTTGAAATAATTTTTTTTGTGTATTAAATTATAAGCATATTTATAATAAAATGAAATTACATTAATGATCACTACAAGTAAAATAATTATTTTAATAAATTTAACATCACTAAGGTGCTGTTTGTTTTTTCTGCAGGAAAACGTCTGCAGTCTGCGGACCACATCTGCAGACATCTGCAGCAGAAGAGGTGGACCAAATGTCTGCAGTCTGCAAGAAAAAGACTGTTTGATTTTTTAACATCTGCAGTCTGTAACCAAACTAACCATATACAAACTAATCATACAAACAAACTAATCATACAAACAAACTAACCATACAAACAAACTAATCATACAAACAAACTAACCATATACAAACTAATCATACATTGAAGACTCTCGTTTCCAATGTTCTTACAAGACTCGATGGTTAAAGAAGACAAATTTGGGCAGTTTTGAGCAATTGCAGAAATGCCCTTGTTGGTAATTGAAGGACAGTGGGAAAGATCAAGTTTTTCTAACAAATTGCATTCTTTTGAAATCTCGATTAAAGATTCATCCCCGACTGAAGGAACGTTCCATAAAGAAAGAACCTTTAGTGATGGGCACCCATGTGCGATCGCTGTGAACCCTAACTTGGTAACTTTGTTACTTCCCCTGACCAAAAGCTTCCCCTGAGTTCCTACAAATGATGAAGCACAATTTGAACGAAAGTTGCTTCCATTGCATCATAGCTGGACCAGAAATGTTATGGTAACTTCAAACTTCTATTAACTTCAAAGTGCAAATAGCAAAAAGCCCAAACACCCCAAACTTAAGATAAACAAAAAGATCACCAAGTTTGCAATTCGATAGATATCACTCTTGTGAAACTAACTACACTACAACTTCAGTTTCAAATCAACAATCGTTCTTGTTAAATAGCTTTACCAGCTTGTTTGGATGATGAAAAATAGGGGGGAAAGATAAGCAAAGACACCACAACAATACAACAAGCTATATTATGTTCTATGTCAATCTCTTTGGTTCATCTTTGTTCCAAACATAAAACATTAACACCTATTCTGTATATAAGATACTCACTAATTAACAAATTTCTATCTTCATTAAATACAAATCAGTTTCACTATAAGCTTCTAAAACAAATTCAATTTCAACTTCGGAGTTTAATCTCTATGAACCTCTATAAAAACAACCAATAATCAATGTAAACTTCAAGTGAGCCCTAGGTCGATGAGAAGGTTCTCCGGCTCCGGCTCCGGCAGGTCTTTGAAGATTACCAAACGGCCGTCGGAATTAGGGCTATTTGAATAGCCGGTGGCTTCAGGTTTTCGTTTCTTCTGTAGAAGTGTTCTGATGATCATTATTAACATTTACTCTGGTGACTGCAAATTAGGGTTGTGGGAAGATGGAAGAAGATCGATTGAATGGTTTACAGTGAATGTTAATGTAAAGAGTAGCTATTGTTTCATAACGGGTGGATCGTTGTGGGAAGATGGAAGAAGATCGATTGAATGGTTTACGGTCGAGCGACGGGGGTGGAGTGGCGACGGTGGAGTGGCGACGTAGGGGAGTGGCGACGGGCGACGGGGGCGAAACAAGACGGGAGCAGACCTCTGTGGGGTGTGGGTAAAAATGGGGGGGTTTAAGGTTGATATGTTAAGAAGAGGTGGGAAGAGGTGGGAAGACTTTGGTCCACCTCTTTTTGGAGCAGAGGTCACGCAGACCTTTTTTAGTGAAACGTCTTCAGAAAAAAAAACACTCTGCAGACCATAAACGTCTGCCCGCCTCTTTTTGGCGCAGACAAAAGAGCTTCAGAAGCTCTTTTTCAGAAAAACAAACACCACCTAACTGAACTAACAGAGTAGTGACTATTGATGAAAGATAACTATAACATTAGGGACTATATTTGCAATTTTAAAACTTTAGGACCAAATTCAAAATTTTAACAAAACCACAGGGACCATCTGTGTTTTAAAAAAATGTATTGGGTTTTACCAAAGTTTTTTGCTAAATGGAGGGAGATAAAATTGAATTTGTTATTTTAGTTATTTGATTTAACTAATTATCTTAATAGGATAAAAAAATACAAAAAGAAAGCAAAAGGTTTGAATTGTATGTTACTACAAACTTAAATGGGGAAGTATAACAAGTAAAAACAAATTAAAATAGGGTATATATAGCAACACCCTAAATAAATTTTAGAGTAAATTACATGGATGGTCCCTGTGGTTATATTGAAATTTTAGATTTTGTCCCTAAAGTTTAAAATCGTTGAATATGGTCCCTAACATGTCTTTCTCTTTTATATATGGTCCTTAAGTCTGTTAGTTAACCGTTAGTGATTTTAAATATTGTAAGAATTAGCATTTTACTTGCATTAGCCATCTATTTAATTTACATTTTAAAATATAGCATTATTTTTATTTTAAGAATTTTTTTTGTTTTCCAAAGTTTTTTATTTTTATATTATTTTTATAATTTCATTTTCAATAAGATTATTATTTAATAAAATAAGGTTTAAATACACACAATTTTTTTATAAACATGGTTTTTTTTAATGTTCGGTTTTTTAAACTGTTTGTTTTTTATACGTCATTCTAAAACTTTTTTATTTAAACTGGTTGGTTTTTTAAAGTTTTCTTTAAACCATTCATTTTTTAAAACATCTTTTCTAAAACAAATTCTTAGTTTTTTAAACATTTTTTTAAAAACAGCTCAGTTTTAAACGTATTTGTAAAAGAAAACATTTTTAAAAAGGTTTAAAAAACCCGCATATGGTTTAACAAAATTTATAAACCAAACATTTAAAAGAAGATTTTTTTTGAAATAATTTTTTTGTGTATTAAATTATAAGCATATTTATAATAAAATGAAATTACATTAATGATCACTACAAGTAAAATAATTATTTTAATAAATTTAACATCACTAACTGAACTAACAGAGTAGGGACTATTGATGAAAGATAACTATAACATTAGGGACTATATTTGCAATTTTAAAACTTTAAGGACCAAATTCAAAATTTTAACAAAACCACAGGGACCATCTGTGTTTTACAAAAATGTATTGGGTTTTACCAAAGTTTTTTGCTAAATGGAGGGAGATAAAATTGAATTTGTTATTTTAGTTATTTGATTTAACTAATTATCTTAATAGGATAAAAAAATAAAAAAAAAAGAAAGCAAAAGGTTTGAATTGTATGTTACTACAAACTTAAATGAGGAAGTATAACAAGTAAAAACAAATTAAAATAGGGTATATATAGCAACACCCTAAATAAATTTTAGAGTAAATTACATGGATGATCCCTGTGGTTATATTGAAATTTTAGATTTTGTCCCTAAAGTTTAAAATCGTTGAATATGGTCCCTAACATGTCTTTCTCTTTTATATATGGTCCTTAAGTCTGTTAGTTAACCGTTAGTGATTTTAAATATTGTAAGAATTAACATTTTACTTGCATTAGCCATCTATTTAATTTACATTTTAAAATATAGCATTATTTTTATTTTAAGAATTTTTTTTTGTTTTTCAAAGTTTTTTATTTTTATATTATTTTTATAATTTCATTTTCAATAAGATTATTATTTAATAAATAAGGTTTAAATACACACAATTTTTTTATAAACATGGTTTTTTTAATGTTCGGTTTTTAAACTGGTCGTTTTTTATACGTCATTCTAAAACTTTTTTATTTAAACTGGTTGGTTTTTTAAAGTTTTCTTTAAACCATTCATTTTTTAAAACATCTTTTCTAAAACAAATTCTTAGTTTTTTAAACATTTTTTAAAAACAGCTCAGTTTTAAACGTATTTGTAAAAGAAGACATTTTTAAAAAGGTTTAAAAAAACCCGCATATGGTTTAACAAAAATTTATAAACCAAACATTTAAAAGAAGATTTTTTTTTGAAATAATTTTTTTTGGGTATTAAATTATAAGCATATTTATAATAAAATGAAATTACATTAATGATCACAAGTAAAATAATTATTTTAATAAATTTAAAATCACTAACTGAACTAACAAAGTAGGGACTATTGATGAAAGATAACTATAACATTAGGGACTATATTTGCAATTTTAAAAACTTTAAGGACTAAATTCAAAATTTTAACAAAACCACAGGGACCATCTGTGTTTTAAAAAAATATATTGGGTTTTACCAAAGTTTTTTGCTAAATGGGGGAGATAAAATTGAATTTGTTATTTTAGTTATTTGATTTAACTAATTATCTTAATAGGATAAAAAAAATAAAAAAAGAAAGCAAAAGGTTTGAATTGTATGTTACTACAAACTTAAATGGGGAAGTATAACAAGTAAAAACAAATTAAAATGGGTATATATATCAACACCCTAAATAAATTTTATTTTATATTCTCTTGAAGATGATATGGTATGTAATAAGTCGCCAAGTAAGAAAGCAGTACACACTAATATTTTTAAAACCTGACCGGATAGTGAACCAGACGTCTTACCGGTCCGCTGGACTGACCGGTTCAACCGTCGGACCGTATATAAGAACCGGATAAAATTATAATTATTTTTATAAATATATGTAATAATTACAAAAAAGTAAAAAATTATATTAAAAAAATCAGTTCAACCAGTCCGGTTCCCGATTGATTGGGGCTTGCATTATATGTTTTGTATTCGCTCGTTTAAATTATTGGTTGATTAGGGCTTGCATTATATGTTTTGTTTTCGGGCTTGTCTGTATGTTTATGGATTCAGCCTTTCAAAAAAAGAAAAAAAAGACCACAGTTGCAGATTTTCATCGTTTGATTAAATTTCTCAACTTGATAAATAATATATTCCAATTCGGCCGGAAAAACTCCAAAAATAATATATGAATATACAATAATCAGGAGAACATAAATTCTAGCATGGAAAACCTCTAAGTAATAATCACGAGATACACTAGAGCCGCTTCAATCCAACATCATCAATATTAAAACAATACAAAATCCGCATATACTTAAACTCAATAATATACAGTACATGAAATGAAAATGAATACAAAATCCTCAAAGTAATAAATTATTGTTTCTTCATGTCGTCAACGTGTGGTAGTAGAAAACCCACACAGAATTACTCTTTATTTATCTAGTTTTTGCTTCTTGTTCACGGGATCAAAACTCAAAAGAAGCACCAAATCATTACATAAACAACTCCTTCGAAGTTAAAGTCATAAAACAAATGGGCTACATCTGGGCCTTTACTTGTGGGCCAAAACCCCAACAAATCTCTCTTTTCTTTTACGAAGAGTTTGCCATCCCAAAATATCCAAGTATATATTTTACTTTTTTCTAGCTAAAACTTTAGCAAACAAATCTGAATCATTATCATTGGTATGAACCTTTTTCGTTCTTTTCATCGTGTAAAGGCCAAAATATCACTTAAAATAAATAAAATGTAAAATTAAAATCTATAATCTATAAATAAAAATAAAAGAGTAAAGATTCGTACATGTGTGGGACTTTTTTCTACATCATTTTGAATCATGGATGCTTGGATTTTAATATAAGAATTTTCTTAATTTCTTTTGATTTTAAATTCTTGGTTTTAAATGAACTCTACCATATATAGGGGCCGGTTACTATATAAAGTGTAATTTTCGTGCGAAGCGTACGAAGTCACCAACGTGTGACACGTGTTTTTTGACGAAGGGGTAGTTACGTCCGCGCCATAATTATGCATAGAAGGTACATAATTATGCAAGTTATATTCATAATTAGGCAAGTTATATTCATAATTAGGCAAGTTATATTCATAATTATACAAGTTATATCGATCATTATGCAAAGTAAAATTACTCATATTATAAAACATAATTATTTAAGTTATATTTATATTTACGCAAGTTATATTTATAATTACGCAGTTAATAACCACGCAAGTTATAAGCAATGTTCTCAGAACCGGATCGGACGTCGAACCGGACGGCTTACTGGTTTGGTGGTCGGACCGGTCGGACCGGTCGGACCGGATGGACCGGATTTAACTATATTTTAATTATATTTATATATGTAATTAAATATAAGTAATTTATATATGATTTATACATATATTTTATAGTTATATATAAACTTAACTATATTTGTATATACAAAGTACTAATTTACGGTTTAACACCCCGTTTTTACCCACTAAAATCAAAAAAAAAAAAAATTCAAAATCCGGTCGGAACCGAACCTGTTCGCCGGTCCAACCGCCGACTCGGTTCGAACCGGCCGGTTCAATGCTCCAAAAACGATCCACCCTCGACCGGACCGGACCAGCCACCGATTCGCGGTCGAACCGGTCGGACCGGCCGGTCCGATCCGGTCCTAACAACATTGGTTATAAGCACAACACATAGACGTTTTAAAAAAAGCGTTGACTTTAATAAAAAAAAGTATAGTAATACTATACTTAAATTACAGAGAATAA